>JARHVA010001681.1:720000-1202500 GCA_037957365.1 Torreya grandis | reverse complement strand
TCTTAGTCTAATCTACTTATGAGATCCTATTTTACTCCAGGGTAAGATATACTCTTCCCTCTTTATTTATTATAATAAAAATAAAAAATATAATTACAACATATTTAGTTATACATTCACACAACACTCAAGTACACACAAAGATTGGCAAACTTCCTTAAATTTAACACTTTCGAAGAGATTTAATTTAATCACCTACATTAATTTTTTTAACCTTAATGAACTTTCTAAATGTTTCAAATAATTAAAAGCTAGATATTTAATTTTATCGATTGTACTTTGAGGTTATTTAGAGAGGCAAGGAAAATATAAGACACAAGTCATATTAAATGAAAACATGACTATAGTCATCATTATTTTGGATTTTTTGAAATGCTTATCTTGACCTTGCATTGAGTGCCTATATTGAACCAAAAAATATATTCAATTATAGATTATATGTGTAAACTATGGATTAGTGATAAAATCCTCGACAACAACCAACGCCTATAAATTACTCAAGAATGAACAAGCTATTGACACGTTGTTTTCCTCCTTAAATTATATGATTTCAATGTTAGCCTTAAGTTAAATTTTTTTTGCATCCTCTTATATGTGTGTGGATCAAGTCCAAGGTTTCATTCAAAGAATGAATATTTATTTGGGAAAATTGATACGCAAGTCAAGTTGGTGCTTGATAACTGGGCAAATAATGTAACTACTTACTCTATAAGCTACTTTGACATATTTAGTCATCAAATTTGTACCATGAGAATAATAATATTATTAGTGTCACTAACAATAGTAGTATTTAGTATTTGTTTTTATGCTTAATATGAATTAATGTGTTTAGATGGAAAAACATTGTTCAAGCTCATCATGAAATGAAATCCCCACATAATGCATTGCCACACAATGCATAAAAACATAAAATCTCATTTTCCACTATCACCTCCTTCACTGCTAATTTCAACTCCTTTGCTTAAGTAAAACCCACTTTACCAAAATGACAAATTGCATTCCTTCTTACGTAACTTTCACCTTTAGGGAAACCACAAGTAATTAAGGTATCTCAATTTTTATTTCAAGGGAGTTTTATTTGATACTTGTAAGAATCACCATAACAAACAAGTGTCATATACTGGTGAGGTCTTTCTTTTGTATTAAAAAATATTTATGGTTGATTATTTGTCCATGAGCATAATAATTGTAACGTGTCTAGTCTTGCCAGTAAATATTTTATGTTGAATTAAATATAATTGAATTGATTAAATCTAATTTGTTGACATGTACTTAACAAGGGGTATCTCTCTTAACCAGGCTGCATGATTAAGTTACTCGACATTAATAAAATTTATTCATAACCAATAAATGAACCATAATAATTGTCTTAGTCATATCATGTTGTTAAGCTGCCTAGTATTAGTAATATTCATCCAGAATTGAGAATAAAATTAGTGTTTTAGTATATTCCCAAGGACCTTGATATTCATAATATAATAAAATAATAAATAAGGACCACACTAACTACAATGTTGGTAAAGGTGGTCCAGATGGTTAGTTTATAAGTCAGTGGACATTTATAAAAAAAGACTTGATCCATTTTTCATACATATATTTTATACTAATAATGGATCATGAGTGGTGATCTAAAATGTGTTGATCAACATGTTTTGACATAGTTTATCCACAAAATCATTTTACTAAGCTATATATTACACTAAAATAATTCAACCTAGGGATATCAGAAGGCAAAGGTACCTTCAAAAATAATCTTGGATACGTGATACCACATTTTTATTTTAACATCCTATGGGCATCAAATAATGTGACTGAAGTTGGAGCTTTCCTCAAAGGTTTAAGAATCACTATTGACTCAAATTTCATAAAATTAAATGTTGAAGGTGATTCTATTATGATCACCAACATTGTTAAAGTAGGTAGAATAGACCATTGGAATCTCAATTCAATTATTTAAGATATGCTTTAATTCATTCCTTTCTTTGAATCCATTTATTTTCATTGTTACTATTGTGAAACCAACTCTTTCATGGATTTATTGGCTAACTTTAGGACTTGTCACCTTCACCTTAATGAAGATTTTGTTGTAAAGGGCATCCTCCTTTGGAAAAATGTGGAGACCTTATTAATAATATTTGACATGTATCCAATTTCCCAACAATGGCTAGACCAGTACTTGGAAGCTGAAAATAAATAAGGAGTTTGTGCTTTCTCACGATTTCTCTCTCAACCTAAATTTTTTTCCTGCTATAAAAAACTCCTTTATCTTAATTTATTATCAGGGGTTCTCCTTGAGGAGGGGCATTAATTTATTTATTGTAACTCATGTCATCTCTATATCTCAACCCTTGTAAGCTCTTTGTTGATCCATGATTGACTTATTGAAACATTTGACACATGGTTGAATCAAGATGAATGTTGTGAACATAGGATTGCAATAGGGGAGATTAATATTATGTTAGTGAATAAAACAAATCAATCAAAAACATACTAAACTAACATCCTAAGCCTATCTCAAAGGAGGAGCTTAGTTAACAAAATAAAATAGAAAGCATAACTAAAATACAAAATAATCCTTCTTTCACCTTCCTTGGATGCTCCAAAATGCTTGTTGTAGTGGTTTACTCAGTTTATGCTCATGATGTCTGCATCAATGGAAGATTGGCTATCTCCATCTCTTCTTACCACCTTGTGTGGCTTTGACGTGGCTTGGTTGGCTTTGGGTAAATATTTTGGCATTATAACACTAAGATGCAATGTTTTTTTAATGTATTTGGGCATTATGAGTTTGGCATAAAAGAGCTTAAAATTCAGTAGGCAAGGCCTCCTATTTATAGATTTTATGAAATGGTCAAAATCAACCTCAACCATCCATATCAAGATGAAGATGTGTGGCTAATGATTAATTTAATTATGTAATTAAAATTCATAAATAAGCTCATCAATATTTGGGATAGAGGGGTATTGAATAGGCATGGGAGAGGTTAACCTTGATATTTTATGCATTTATGGCCTAGGGATGTCTTCCCAAGAAATGATGTCACCTGATGATTTAGTTAATGATAATCAATTTCTAATAAAGGCTTATTCAACAAGTTCCATGGAAAATTAACTTAAGTCCTTTATTTGGTTTAATCAGTCTAAAACATGATTAGTCAACTTTGATGCAAATCCTAGTAATTTGGTGCACAAATTAATCAAATTAGTCGAAATAACCTGTTATTTAGTCAAAATAACCTGTTATTTAGTCAAAATAACCTGTTATTAAATCAAAATTTGACTGGATTAGAATTAGGATGCGATGTCAGATGCCTTGGATTCATTATCCCATTTATGATATTGCAAATGAAAAATAACGAAGGTACGTGTCTCGTACAAGAAATTCGATAGAAAAGAGCAATCCAGAGCACCTAGGTGCAAAAATGTCATTTTGCCTTGAAATGATTTGATCAAAGTTAGCTGGCCCATAAATTTCTTCGGTGGTTTGGTGGTTTTGTGATTGTTTGGCTTTTTGGGCTATTTGCTCATCTCCATTTTTTCTCTTGGAGACAATTTTGTCTTTCTTAGTATGATCTGCTTGTCAGATCTTATTTTAATCTGAGGTAAGAGCCCCTCTTCACTCATTATTCATTATAATAAAAAATGATTATAATTATAATATATGTATAATTATATATTCACACAACACTCTAGCACACCGAATGATTGACAAGCTTCCTTAGTTTTAACACTTTCCAGAGAATTTAATTTAATCACTTGCATTAGTTTTCTTTACCTTAACAAAAAATTTCAATATTTTAAATAATTAAAAAATTAATACTTAATTTGATTGATAGAAATATATGCCACAAATCATATTAAATGAAAATGCAGTAGTAATCATCACTAATTTGGATTTTTGTAAATGCTCATCTCCACCCTACATTAAATTAAAAACTATATTTAATTATAAATTATGTATAAAATATGGATTAGTGTTAAAATCCTCGACAACGACCAACACCGCTAACTTACTCAAGTAAATTCATGTCATAGACACCTTGTTTTCATCCTTAAATTATATGATTTCAATGTTGGCCTTAACTAACTTTTATTTGCCTCCTCGTATATGTGTGACGTTCACGTTCAGGGTGACGTCATCAATGTAGGGGCACTTTAAACAATCAAAAGTCTTCTCCCAACTGGAGCCGTGTGGATGTACTGGCAGACGGTCGTACACTGTAAGGAAGTCAAGTGGAAAGATCCCCCAGGACCACAAAAGTCTTACTTTAAGATTCATTATTTGTATTTTTCTATATTTTCCTGCCGTTGTACCCTCTGTATTTGAAATTAAAGAGAATGCGACAAGATGCGTTTAGATAAGCATCATGTGGACGGTGGGGGAACGCTGTAAAATAGCCAGAGGCCAAGATATTTAACATCTGTACGGGCAATGTTAATCTCGGCCGTTCTTTTCCTTGTTCAGTCAATGTTGACAGACAAGGACAAGCCATACGTGTTCGCACAGTCCACTCAATTGTTTCGTGGGGCGTATTAAATTAGGTATGTCAAATCCACTCAATTGTTCCAAATTTGAGTTTTTTAATTCATTTTCGTACTCGATGATTTAACCAGCAGTTGTTCGGAGGGTGCAAGTACGTCAGATGGGTTTTTTTTTATAAATGTTTATGTGCAAATAGATATAAAGTAAACTGATTTTTATATATGATTGTTTAGTTAAACTGTTTTTTTTCAAAACTTATTTTTCAGATTTTTTTTTTATATAAAATATTAACTGATCTGAAATGATATAAATGCACATATTGATATTGATGTTCAACATTTTTTGATTCAAATGAGTAATTATTGTAAAATCCATGATACAATATTATACATTATAATTAAAATAGGAGTGTAAAATTATATTAGTAAGATTTATTAATACATATGTTTCATCTTGAGTTACGTAGAAAATTAAAAATAAATTATTTA
Organism: Torreya grandis; assembly: GCA_037957365.1. Classification (NCBI taxonomy): domain Eukaryota; kingdom Viridiplantae; phylum Streptophyta; class Pinopsida; order Cupressales; family Taxaceae; genus Torreya; species Torreya grandis. The sequence goes on along the minus strand of JARHVA010001681.1, from coordinate 1,197,529 downwards.
TAACATCTAAGAAATCAATTTTATTGTAGATATTCAAACATAAATGTTAAATAAAGGTAATGAAACCAAACAATATATGTTAAATAAAGGAAATAATATCAATATTTAATTTAAAATGTTTCGATAATTAAAGAAACAATAGTTTATCAAAGATCACATATATAAACTACTTAACCAAATATATCTTCTTACTTCTGCGTGAAAATTGATACAAATATTGACAGTAGAAAGGCTACACTTAATTTAAGAAAATAAAGAATAATTAATAAGATATTTTGTGTGAATAATGATTATGAAGAAGACATAGGTGATGTACAGTGAACATTCCATTTTTATCTCCATCCAACAGAACTACGGACTATGCAGTCTTGTTTCTACGGACTCTGGAAGCTTATTTCTATGGACTCCATAGGCTTATTTCTACAAACTCTGCAGACTTATTTCTATGGACTCCATAGCCTTGTTTCTACGGACTCCACATGCTTATTTATATGGACTCTGTAGGGTCAGTACTGAGAATTCTGTATGGACAACAGGAAGCTGGAGACCAGATAGGATAGGGAAGAACATTTCCAGCTAGAATCAAATAAGGAAAATAACCATCTGCTGTTTTGAAGGACTTATTTTTGATAAATTTGTATATAATCAAATTTTAGGACTATTATAGTATAGGATATTTACTTCATCTAAATATTGGATCTCTTAGGAATCTAATCTCCTATCTTTGGAAGAATGGATCAACCAAAGAATCCTATTTCTTTGCATCTTATTTTGAGTTAATTATATTAGTATAAAGTGTAAGACTTTTGACTATGAGAGAAGAATAGATAGTTTAAAAAAGATTAGACTTTTAGAAAAGAAGAAAATATAGGAGTGAGAATTAATAAGCATACAAATTTTAATCAGACTGTAATTATTTCATTTTTATGAATTAATACTTCAAGTTTCTAGCACTGATTAAGCTTTGTTCCTGAGTTCAAGAAGAGTAAGGGCCCACTCTCCTTGGAAATAGGAACTATGTATGGTATTTATGTTTTATTTTATTAGTTAGAATCTTGTTACTATTTGCATTTACTTATAAAAATATCAAAACAAATTCATAACTTAAAAAGAGCATTTTCTTATTTCATTTATTTTCTATGCAAAGTATCTTTTCTTTTACAGTAGAAGTGTGAATCAAATTTTCTTTCGTAAGTAGGAGTGTGATTTCATTTTCCCTACAAACGTAAAATTAGAGTGTGATCTTTTACTTTCAGCAAAGGAGTGGATTGATTTGATTTCTTTCTTTTTGTTAGCAAAAGTGTGAATCAAGTAATTTAGGATGTATTCCTTTCTTTAGTCAAAATTAGAATAGGATCAACAAACACCCCCATAATCAGACTTCTAGATCTACCATCCCATACCTTACTGCAGATAGCTTTGGACACTAGCCCTGGTTGATAAGACACCAATTGAATATTAGTTAAATGAGGAGTTAGATGACACTCATCATTTTTGGCATCGTTGCTGGGGAACATAAGGTGTTAGAAAGGTAATAATTATTGATCTAGAGTATAAAACAAAAATAATTAATAAATTGATGTACCATCTTAGAGATTCTAAAGGAGAATTTATTCCAAAGCTTCCAGTCAACTAGAGAATAAATGGGAATTAATTAGATACAAGACTCAAAAGACTATTTTTTGTATGATGACTAAACCATTGGTGTATGCAAGGAGTAGTTACATAACTGCTGATCCCCTTAAGGGGTAGTTGCATAACTACTAGGGCAGTTTTGTCCTACATTAAATGGTGGTTTTTCATGCAGGAGCTGTACATGGAGAGTAGCGATAAAGTGTTGAGGTCTCTTCAGTTCTGAGTTATTTGGGAGTCCTTTAGGGCATGAAATGACACTCCCAGAGCATGATAAATAGGAGGCATGAGTCCAATTGCAAGCATGAGAGTGTGAGAGTCAAAGTTAGTGTTCTAGTTGGTTGTGGGAGTAAGGTTCAAAGAAAGAAAATAAATAATGAAATTATATTAATTTCCATGAATGACCAAAATTTAGGTCAATGGGTTTTGAGAATACATCCAATTATAATAAAAATGCTAGGGTAAAAGGACCCTAGGATCAAAGACTAACTAAATAAAGAAAATAACAAAAGCATTGAAAATAAATGAGGGGCAAACCCAAAGTAGTAAAGCCCCAATCCATGTAGTTAAGGTATAGATACAAAGCAGTAAAGCCCCGATCCATATATCTAACTGATTCTCAATTGTTCTGTAGTCATGCAGATTCGAGAAGCCCAGTGATCACAGTCACAATTGGAGGAAAAGAAAATCCTAATGTCTTGGTAGATTTTGGAGAACAATCAATGTTATGACAACTGATACTCTCCATGCATTATCTCTTATGAAAATGCAACCTACAACTACCATTCTTTAAATAGCAAACCAGTCGGTAATGAAACCAGAGGGAACAATAGAAAATATTGAAGTGTTAATAGAATCTTGGGAATATCTAGTAGATTTCATGGTCTTGCAACCCAAAACAAAGAATCTCGAATATCCTATAATCCTAGGTAGACCATGGTTGGCCACTGTAGTAGCATTGATTGATTACAGGTCAAGAGACATGACCATTTCTAATGGGTTAAAATCCAAATGCATTTCCTTGTATCCTCCTACAAAACCATCAATAAATTACATACAAGAACTTTAGGTGGATGAATCAGACAATACATTAAACAACATTTCCTCTTTAGCCATGATCACAGTTAAAAAACACTTGGAAGAATTGAATGGAGACATATACCCAAAAACTACGGACTTTGCCAGTCTAGAAACTATGGACTATGCCAGTCTAGAAACTATGGACTCTACCAGTCTGAAAGCTATGGATTGCCTTAGTTTAGGATTCTTAGGTCAGATAAATTTTTTTGAAACCTCCACTTCTACTTCTGCTAGTACTTCATCATATGATCATAGACTGATTCAGGAAAGTGTGTGTAAATTGGCAGAACAACATCAAACTCATTTGTTAGATGCATTTCATTATTCTTTAGCAAAACTGATTCCTCCTAAAAAAGAGTTTGTTGATAATGTAACTATGTTTCATAAGCTACTTCCTCATCCATGTCCTCTGAACTCATTAATTAGTGAGTTTAAGAAAATAGAATCCAACTACCCAGGTATAAAACCAATCATGGTATTACCTGGAAATTTTTTGAACATCAATAGTTGGTTCACAAATGAATAGGAAGATCAACTCTTTGAAGTTTTGGAAAGAGGTACCAAGGATTTTTATTGGGATTATATCGACATGAAAGGAATTCACCCCAACATATGCACTCATCACATTTACACAAAATCTATCAAACGGGTCAGACAACCACAAAGAAGAATAAACCTAACATTAAAGGAAATAGTCAAAGCATAAATCCAAAAGTTGTTGGAAGTTAGATTTATTTATCCCATCTCAGACAGCTAGTGGGTGTCACCTCTGGTAATTGTGCCCAAGAAAAATGGAAAGTTAAGAGTATGTGTGGATTATAGAGAACTGAACAAGTCAACATTAAGAGATTACTTTCCTTTACCTTTTATTGATCAAGTTCTTGATAACTTGGCAAGAAATAAATATTTTTCTTTCCTAGATGGGTTCAGTGGGTATAACCAGATAACGGTAGCAGTTGAAGATCAAGATAAAACCACATTTACCTATCCTTGGGGAACTTTTGCTTACCGAGTACTTCTATTTGGATTGTGTAATACTCCAATGACCTTCCAAAGAGCAGTTTTGGCAATCTTCTCTGACATTACAAATGATTATGCTGAGGTATATATGGATGATTTCACTATTTATGGTGAAACTTATGAAGAAGCTCTTACCAACTTGGAAAGAGTATTGATCAGATGTGAGGAACAACAATGTATATATCTTCATAGTAGCATACTTGATGATGAATTACATGAATCTCAGCTTCATGCTTTTGATCTTTTCAATGGACATTATTTAGCTACTTTACAACATAATTACCAATATAAGGCTCGTATCGCCAAACAACATGATAAAAAGGTTAAAGTCCACACTTTTAATGTTGGTGATATAGTCTTTAAATTATAATTTACTCATGATAAAGAAGTCAAATATGCCCAAAAATTGTGGGGCCCTTATTTAGTGAAAGATATTCTTTGTCCTATCACCTATCACCTCTAAACCAATGAAGGCAATGTTTTGAAGGAACCCACCAATGTGAAATTATTAATGAAATATTTTGCTTAAATATTTTCCTTCTTATAATATTTCTATATGTTATCCTACTAACATGTTTTGATATATTTCTACATGGGTCTCACCCTCTATAGTAGTCTTTTTCTACATAAATCTGATCCGTAAATGAAAATGATCAAATTTTAAAAAATAAAAAATTATTTAAAATAGATCTAATTCTTTTTGTCTTTTTAAGATTTAAAAGAATTCAAAAAATGGATTTGGGACTGAATTAAAGAGATAAATATAGAAAAATTAGAGACACAAGAAAGATATCACCAAAAAAACTTGATAACAGAGTTCATATTTTGATGCCTACGTCTCTGGGTCTGCTCTACGTGAGGATCATTTCATTAAATTATCGCATCAAAAGGCTATATATTTTATTTGGATGTCTTCAAAATATTTCCTAGGGTCTTTTAATTGATAGAATAATTCTTCTTAAGCTAAATAATTAAGCTCAAGGAACCATACTCTCTAAGTCTATACACTCTTTAATTTTTCCAATACACAGTCTGAAATAAATTACCCTTCGAATAGGAATTAGTCTCCTTATATACTATTTGTTCACTTGATCCCAATGGCATGGAACCTATCTTTTTACCCAAATGGGCTTAGTTTGAAACCCATTGTCATTGATGGTGAGATTCATAATAATACTTAATCCCACATTTGGGAAGTGAGAATGAATTTTATCTTTTAAAATATTTGGGCTCCTCATTTGTTATTATCGACACACCCTTTTGTGGGATAAGGAACTAAACTTAGTCAATGGTTACTCGACCCAACTTAGAATTATGGTATGTGACTTGGCATGGGTATTAGTTGGAAGTCTATATTAGGATCATCAGTTTCAATGATCAACTCTAAATCTGATATACATGTGCATTCGAGCTCACCATCATGGCAGCATGTTGACTCCTCCATGTGGCAAGGTTTAAATTATGCCATGTGGCAGCTCAAGGGAACACACTTGGTATTATTATTGTATTATTACAATGTAAACATATATATCTCACATGCATGGGTTTAAAAAGTAATAGGAGGTTTAAATACAACCAAGAATGCATTATGTTATGAAGTAAGGCAGAAAAGACACCCCTCCTCACAAAAAGTGTGTCAACCCTCGCTAAGGGTCCCCAACGAGAAAATAGAAGGGCCCATTTGACCAACATCATAAACTATAAAAAATGACAACCAAATGAATTTTTTTTACATAACTGACTACCATGTGTTGCCACATGATTGGTCCACTTGGTGTGCGATAATTGTGCCATGTCACCCTATGATACCATCTTTTTTACCTATTGATTTGAAACTTTAGCGTGTGCTATCTTATGTATATGGACTTGAAATTGATCTCTTTAAATTGTGCCAAAAATCTCTCGATGAGATTTGCATTATGTCATTGATAAAATTAAACTTTTAAGACTTCATTTTTGGAATGGTACATGGATCCTCCTAGATCAATCCTCCCCACTAGGAGATTTTAGACCTCAAAAAATTGATTTAATTTGTAATGAGGCGAGGGTATTTCTATATCACCATTTCGGCTTCCATCCATTTAGACTTATTCAGGTGTATACCCTTTAGACCAACATGAAGATACTCAACATCTCCCCTTTGTGAGGTTTGTACCTTCCTATCAAGAACTATATCTTCCTATGATTCTATTATATATTCAAGAACAAAATCATAAACAAAAGGAATGGATACATTTTCATCATGATCAATAATAATTAGAGGCTCATACAAATTTTAGATTGTCCACATTTACAACTGAATAAATCTGCATATAATATGGTAAATCTAATCAAAAAGCATTTTTACCAATTTTATCAGTAATCTAGAAAGGACCATACTGGATTGGTTTCAATTTTTTACATTCACCTATCAATATTTCTTTACTAATGTGAAGCCATACCAAATCACCTATAACAAACTGGTGATTTACACGATGTTTGTCATGTCTTTCTTTGTACTTTGCTTGACTTTTCTCCAACTAATCATGGATAATCTAGTGTACTAGCTATAACTTTCCAATGAACTTCTTAGTTTTAATAACGTCATTATGTTCAACAACAACCAAGTCTTGTCCATAACAACCATCTAGAGGAGATTTAGGAAAATACCCATAACAAACTTCAAATAGAGATTTCATGGTAGAAGAATGAAGTGCATGGTTATAATCATGTTGTATATAACATAAATGTTTATCCTGTAACTTGGGATGTTTACTGCAATAACCCCTAAGCAAATGTACCACTATGTAGTTCACAAATTCTGTTTGACCACCGGTTTATGGATGAAATGCAATGTTCTTTTTCAATTTAGTGTCCATTAATTCCCACAAAGTTGACTAAAATTTCCCAATGAACTGAGAATATTGATAAAAAAATAATAGAAGTGGGCAAACCAAAATGAACCCATACATGCTGAAAGAACAAGTGTGTAGTGCCTTCCCCAGTAATTTGGTAAGTACAAGGGATCAAAACACACATATTGCTAAATCTATCCACTACCACATACAAGTAATCATGTTTCCTTTGTGACATAGGCAATTCCCTTACAAAGTCCATGGAAATACTTTCCCAAGGATGGGCAGGAATAGGTAAAGGAGTGTAAAGTCCCAATTTCTTGTTACTAGGCTTGCTTGTGGCACAAAGACCACACCCGTTAATGTATTTGGCAACATGTTCTTACATATAGGGCTAGTAACAATACATTTTCAAATTTGAAACCATTTTACCAATTTCAAAATGACCAAAAATAAGAGAAGTGTGATCTTCCCTAGTCATGTGCACCCTTTCATTTTGAGGAATACAAAGTTTACCCAAATGATACAAAAGACCATTATGCACATGATAGTTCAATTATTCTACCTATTTACCACTCATCAAGTCTTCATACACATCCTTAAAGTCAACATCATCAACATATTGTTCTTTATAACTTTCATGAGATAAAGAACCATGATATAAAAGAATAGATGCAACTACCATAGGAGGCCTAGAACGCATGTTAGCAACTTTGTTCTGTATACATTTTTTATCCCTGATCACAAGATGGAATTGTTGCAAGAAGCCTATACAATGAAAATGCCTACACTGTTGTATCTTGGTTTATGATTGGAGATACTAAAGGGGCTAGTGATCTATATGTATTACTATTTACTTGTCCATCAAGTAATGTTTTCATTTTTTAACACTTTGAACCAATGCATACAATTCTATATCATAAGATGGATAATTTATTACTACACTTATAATGGTCTTAGAATGATAGCAAATAGGCTTCTTTACCTGCATTAAATTATCTCCCATAGCATAATCAATTGCATTTGTCTCAATCTCAAATGATTGTTGCAAATTAGGAAGTGCCAAGACTAGAGTAGTACTAATTTTTTCTTTCGAAGTATCAAAGGCCTTTTGATGCTTGCCTCCCCACTAAAACCCTATTTGATACTAGTCAACGAATGCAAAGGTGATGCAATATATGAGAAATGAGAAATAAAATTTCTCCAATACTATATTGCACCAAGAAAATTTCTAAACTTAGTTAAATTATTGGGTTTAGGCCAACTAACATTGACTGCCACTTTAGCAGGATCAATTTTCAATTTTCTATGTCGTACAATCTAACCCAAGTAAATCAAAGAGGTTTTGCCAAACTCACATTTTAACATTTTCAAATAAAATTTTTCCCTTCTTAATGCATCCATGAATTTTTTAGTATGGATCACATGATCTTCCCAATATTGATTGAAGATTAAAATATCATCTAAGTAGAATATAACAAAATTATCAAGGAATAGTCTGAAAACATCATTCATCAAACGCATGAATGTAGCCAATGCATTACACAACCTGAAAGGCATGACAAGCCATTCAAACAATCCTTATTTTGTAATAAAAGAAGCTTTTGACACATCACCATCATTAATCCTACCCTGATGATAACCAATTTTCAAGTATAATTCATTGAAATAAACATTTGTTTAAACTGATCCAATAAATCATCAATATGAGGAAGAGGGTAACGATTCTTAATAGTAATTTTTTTTAAACATGAAAATCAAAACACATACACCATGTGACATATTTCTTTAGCACCAAAATGATAGGCAAACCAACAGGAGATAAACTTGGATGTATGTATGTATGTATGTATGTATGTATGTATGTATGTATGTATGTATGTATGTATGTATATATATATATATATATATATATATATATATATATATATATATATATATATATATATATATATATATATATATATATATATACATACATACATACATACATACATACATACATACATACATACACACACACACACACACACACACACATATATATATATATATATAGACACACACACACACACACATATAATTCTTAGCTCAATATAGCGACTTAAAGCATAGATTATTCACTCTTAAAGGATCTATAGTATACAAAAATTTCTATAAAGGCTAAAATCTGAATATATAAATAGTCATACATATATAATGATCCGATTTTAAACTAAATTATCCATAGAATATTATATTTCTTTCCTATTATCTTATAATCAATTTTTAAAAACATATATGTATGTGTGTGTGTGTATATATGTGTGTGTGTATGTATATATGTGTGTGTGTGTCTATATATATATATATATATATATATATATATATAAATATACATACATACATATATATATATATATATATATATATATATATATATATATATATATATATATATATATATATATATATATATATATCTTCTACGTCCTAACTTATGCGTAGCCCTTTGTTTTAAAACTATCTTTTTTTTTGTTTGTTTTTCTCCTTATTTTATATTTTTTCTCCTTTTTGTTTTTATCAACTTTATGAGATTTTTATTATTTTTATCTTTTTTCAAATTAATTAATTAATTAATTATAATATGTTTAATAATTTAAAACATAATTTTAATAATGATAATTTATCTATATTAATCCATTATCTAATAACAATAAATATTTAATCCTAATAATGATAATGAGCTTTTTTCCCAACATGACCAAGATATGTTTGTTGGTCACATATGGTAATTCCAACCACTAGTCACATAAGATTAAATTATATAGGCATAAATCTAAGCTATCAAAAATAATTAATTATGCATAAACCATTAAACTATGCTAGCCACCAAGTATAAATGATTATCTAATACAAATGATATTAAATACACTTTGTTAACCTTTCAATTATGCATCTAATCATGTGGTAGTTATTTGTGATGTGTGCAAGGTACCAATCAGTTTCTCTATCATCATTTGACTTCTTTATCTACATCACCCTTTTCGATGATGCTCTCCCTCTATCACACTCTGAAGGATGGATTTTCTTGCATCAACCTCAAAATGAAGTAGGTAGTTAGACCATATCAGTCATGATATACATTCATCATAAAATATAACTAAAATGACAAATCAACATGTTTTTAATGTAATATCATACACAACAACTACCTCATATCAAAGTAAACATGTAGCATAAGAAATATCCTAATGCCTATAACAATATATATCTCAAAGCTTTGTCAAAAATATAACTAAATCATATTTATGAACTATGAATATCCATGGATAGTGAAATAACTTAATGAGGAATCAAGATGTAACTTTGTTTCCTCCTAAAGCTAGTCATCATCCTAGATGACTCTTAATAAATATAAATTTAGATTTTAAAATGTTATTTTGTAAAGAAATAACATAATATAAAATATCAAATCAAGTAAATAAATGTAGAATTCCTTGTAGAACTAATCATAGTTTATTCAAGTTGTACTATTCTTAGAGTGTTGGTCTCATAAGACCCTACTCTATGACATCTCCTAATTAAGTAAATATAGTTAAGAATATTACTTACTTTGATTGATTCTATCATGACCACCTTGGGGTCCAGAACCATCAAGATAAGCCTATATACTATAATACTAACCACTTTTATTAATTTGAAGGGTTTCACATATCTCAATGAAAGTTTCATTGACTTCCAAAAAGTACACGAGATCATCAAAAAAGCCAAAAAAAATGAACAAGGAGAGTTCCATAGAACCTTCCATCTCTTATGCACATCTCTCTAACCTGAAGTGTTTTTTTCTCATTCTAGAGAAAAATATTTAGGGAACCTAGCAAGATGATGTGTAGAAGTTAATACTATCACTACTCTACATATCTTCGAATAAGTATAACATATCAATACTATCATTACTCAATGGAGCTCCTGACAAGTATGATGGATGAATAGGAATTAGAAACATTACATTTCTAATGTATACAAAATTATCGAATAACTATTTATAATATATATGTGTATGGTCATACGACTGAATTTGATAAGTCCATATGTCAAATCCCAAATTTAATAAGTTTGTTTGTCATATCTAAACCCAATAACTACGGAGTCAATATAAGTCTAAGAAAGATATCATCCTATCACTTAGAACTCACGTTCCTAATTCACCATTCTTCCCTTACGTCTCCATGATCAGTAATCTCTAAAATGTGTACAAGGTTCAATGAACCATTAATCCATACTAATAGATCATAGAATGCAATACTATATGCTAATTAATTCTAGATGTATCAATATACATATAAGAAAAATCAGAGAACCATTTCGTAATTTTATTAAGTTACCTATAGCTAAACATAACTAGTATCATATTTTCCAGCTTAACATATAGTGTTATATTCATAGTTAAGAAAAAATAATGTTAAAATTAAAATTAAATAAAAAGGCCAAGGATCACACTATCCTTTCAACCTTATAAAAGAACAAGCTAGATAATATCTCCCTTCAAGACCAATGAAACCTCTTCCTCTAAACCAATCAACCAAACCAATATCGAAACCAAGACCAGAGGAACCGTGAATGCCATCATCCTTAAAACCACCCCTCCACCCAATGTCAATCAACAAAATTATCCCATTACCTCCAACCAAAATACAAGGAACCCAAATCGAAGCAACCAAAAACAATTTTATTCACTTGGAGAATCTTATACCTCAATTCTGGAGAAGCTACTAAAAGCTAACCTTATACAAATTCCACCCAATAAACCTCCCCAGTAGTTTGATTCTTTTCATCTAGAACCTGATTGGTACAATGAGAATGACCTCTATGTTTTTCATCAGATAATTGGTCATGACGTCAGCTGATGTAATATTTTCAAGAATATTGTTCAGATTATTATTGATAAAGGGGAACTCATGCTGGATAATCCCAATGCCCCTCAAAATCAAGCTCTTAACATCTTCAAGAAACCTTTTCCCAACCATGCCCTTGTCAAATTAGAGGATAAACAAGCTGAATATTCTCATGATGCCCACATAGTCAATATGGTCCTTGATATGCCTATCATCCAACCTACCTGTTGTTCCCCCACTTCATCTACCGAGATGGTAGAGTCACTTTCCCTTACTTTAGAGACCCAAACTAAGGAGGTTATTTTTTATTTAGCTTCACTCATAAAGGCTTTACAATTGTCAAGCACCCCTTTGGATAGCCAACTTGAACAAACAACCATTCCTAACCCACCATCTCCCTTAACTACAGACCAAGCCACAACTATGAACATCGTGCCTAGGGGAGTAATGTTCACACAAAAACCCCTCATGCAGCGGCCACCCAGCCCAAACTTACCTCCCTTTCTTGAGGAAATGAACGAGGCTATCAACCCTCCTCCTCAACCCATAGGTGTCTACTTTGTACCTACTACCCAAAACACCATACCACTATACAAACCTTTTTCCAAACTCATTCACTACAAAATCAGACATGGATTAAACCATTTTTTGGAAACAATTAGGGCTTCCTCACATCAATAAACACAAACCTTCTAGCACGCCTCTAACCAACCAATCCATCATATCTCTACCACCTCTTAAGCCAATCTGAACTTCTATCATCTCATGTCCTTAGTATGCCTCTTATCTCCTAATGTCTTCTCATAAGACACCTAAGTCTTGCTTTTTACACTCCCTTTTTCATTTCCTATATCCCTCATATTTCCTCTTGAGAAATATTGTTTTGTCTATTGATCACTGCCCTTGGGATTTCGTTGGTGAATTGCATTATAAGACTATGGATAGGACCTGGCCATCCTCACAAATTACCATCTTTTCCTCCGTATTACCCAAATTATTTGATTACCTACTTTTTCCTATTTATTCCACCCTAGTGGTGTTCTCTTTGTGAGTTATAGTGTAAGACCATGGATAGGACCCGACATTCCTAAAAAAAAATTCTAATACGCAAGTCACAATCCAAAATTACATGTGTCAAATATGAGATAAGATTTGAATGATTATGACGTTACACATCATTTACATGATTCCCATCTTGATTTAGTGTGTTTTATGCTTACTTTATTTCTCTTTTCACCTTTTTATCTTCTTATTTTTTGAGTGCATGTAAGAATACAACCATTTCTTAAAATTTTCATACTTTCCAGCTTGAATTAGTGTGATAAATTTAAGACCAATATTTTACCAATTTTGTTTTTATTTTATATTTCCCAGCATGATTTAGTATAATTGATTGATGTAATTCATTTGTTTTTATACCATTTTTGTCCTTTTACATACCTTCCATTTTATTACATTGTTTTCATACTTCATAATGCAAATTAGTATAATTTACTTGTTTCATTTGGTTCAAAAGAATTTCACTTTGGTTTAAAAATAAATCCCTTTTTACCATCTTATTTTACCATCTCTGATTATTTATACTTATTCATTTATTTTTATTACACATTTCCCAACTTAAAATAGTGTGTAGTACATTTTCTTGATTGATTATATTTTACCAAGTCTTTTTTTGCCTATTTATTTTTGACCATGCATGTGTTTTTTATAATGCTAGAAAATAAGCCATGTCCCATATATTTCCTATAACATATACAACAAGGTTTATTTTAAGAGGTCCTACAAGAAAACCTATTAGAAATATCTGGTGAATATAAGAAAATCTAATTCATGAGCATGGCAAATACCCTGAGGGTGATGGTGAGTGGTTAAACTGAATGGTTGAACTGAATGGTTAAATTGAATGGTTGAGCTGAATGGTCTAGTTGAATAGACAAGATGAACCACTAAAATAAATGATTGAACCAAAAGGGCTGGCCAAATGATCAAACGATAAGGCTAAATAAAACATTTGAGCCAAAACAGTCAAGTCGATCAATTAGATCAGATGATTGAGATGAATGACTAAACTAGATGGCTAAGTTAAATGGATAAATTAGATGATTAAGCTAGACAATTATGTCAAATAGTTGAGCCACATGGCTTAACCAAATGTCTAAGTCATGTTGAATGGTCTAGCTAAACGGATAAGCCAAGCCCTTAAAAGAAATAACTAAACTAGACAACTGCGCCAAATGGGTTGGCCAAAATTTTGAATCATGTACCTTGTTTAAATGGTTCCAATAGATGATGGAGCTAGACGGTTCAACCATTCAGTGAACTATCAAGTGACCTATGCATTTGGTCTACTATCTAGTTGTTTGATCACCTCCCATGCTCTATAAATACTCACCTTTATCCTCATTTTTAACATTTTATAGAATTAGTTTCTCATCCCTAGGAGAAAAGGATGTTTAACAGTGATAGAAATAAATTTTATTTTTAAAAACCTTCTATGCCCTCATATCATGAAGCTCGTACAATAACCAAATGCATTCTAATATTGGGTTCAAGAATATAACTTCAGTCACCTCCTCTACATGCCATAATATAACCTCAACACCACCCTTTTGAAAATGTTCATGTACTCATATGATCCAAATGAGAATATCTTCACCCTATAATTTGATTGTAGAGAAATTTAATTTGGTACTTCACCACATCATATTCACAATCTCATAGGTCTTCCATTTCACAATGTAACCCCTGTGAGTTCTAAATCATAACTATCAGATGAAAATAGAAACTACTTGGCTAAAATTTTTGATTTGCACATCAAAAAAATCGGTATGTACTTATAAATTTATTTGTATATTCAAAATTCAATTTTTATCTTTTATGATCTAAAAACTATAATCCTCTTTTTGTCTTTCATTTCATATAGTCAGAAGATAGGTGTCTGCATCAAATACGTCACTCACCCTTTTTTGAAAGTAATGGTTCAATTTTTTCAAGCCAAAATAATATTTCAATGAAGAGCCACATATATTCCATATTAGGCACTATTTTACATCGTTTATATTATTTTCAACTTTAAATATGACTAGTGCTCTTTCATTTACTCTAGAATAAGGCTTGAATTGAATTCTACTGCTAGTAATCCTAGTTTCACTATTTCTTGTTCCAATTTCATTTTGGCATTGTATTACAAGGCCTTCTTTAACCTCAAAATAACATAGAATCTAACTATAATGGATCCAAAAATGATGATAAACTCTTTATCTATGGATGAGGAGGAGGTTAGTTAATTTATTCATCTTTTTATTAGATTCTAGGGTTTAATGTTTGTCTATTTGTTAAATGGTTACCAAGGTAAATATTAATAATTGTTTGATATTTATTTTTTTACAATGGACATGAAAGAATGTGTGCCTCAGAAAAAAAATCCACCTAAAAAGGGCAACATGCAATTACAATTGTGGTTGAATATTTTACAGATTCAGAGTCTACAAAATCATCCATGTAATCTTATTGACTTGTGAAATGTCCATGAGTTTTTTCATTTTCCTCTCCACGTGAAAGTTTTCTATTTAAAAATTTCAAATGAGATTTTAATTTTCTAAACTCAAATGCATTATTTTAGTTGTTTATTTTATTCTTGTAGTTAACTTGATAGTAATTCAGATGGTAGAACAACCACCAGTACTAACAAAACAAACAGTAACATGTATTGTCCCTTATCAACCCTTTATGGAAGGTATTGTACATCGCATTTTTTTTTTAATTATTATTATTATTATTATTTAGACTAAAATTTTACGTAATGTAGTAGCTTAGAACACCCTATGGCTGTCACTCACAATACACCGCATACATTGGAGAATATGTTGTCTCCAAATACAAGTATTAAACTTTTAATTTCAATTTTGCATTTAAATTTGTTTTCTCAATTTATCTATTTTCTAAAATAAATTATATTTTCTAGGCCATCCTCTATTTGTGAGGAAGATTATGCCACCACATCCGCCCTTGAATGCATTTCACGAAAGGGGGAAGGTTCTTCCATTAACACTATCGTAACGAATAACAACACTACAAATATTAGGTTCCCAATTTCCCTCTTTATCTATTGGAGGTTTTTCAAGTGTACAGGGATTGAAGTCTTTGCCCAAAATTGATCTTGAAGTCCATAATATAAATGGACCTCTCTTGTGCATGTTTCATTAAATAATTCATTTCCTTCATCATTAGAAGAATTCCACATAAAGTCAGTAGTGTTTCCAAATCTGTTAAACAATACCACAAATATTTTGCCTTGTCAATTTCTCTATGATATTTATACATGAAACTTACTAATGATGGATATTTTTCAAAAATTTGGCAAGCAGGTTCATACATAGAAATCCACCTTATATCAACATCTTTCAACAGTTTCTTACCATCAGTCACTCCTATTGTAAATTTTTAGAACTCTTAAATTCTTTTTGGACTAATTGATATATAAGTATGTAGGTCACGAATGAGCTCCTCCACATTAGCCACATTACCAAATTTGCTAACCATTTTGTATGCAAGATTCATCCTATCATCCATGCAGTGAATTGGAATCATATATGGGGAAACTATTATTTATAGCCAAACACACAAACCATTTATATGACTCTACATAACTAATGTACCATCAATCTCAACACACACCAGCTTTGTAGCTATTGCATAATCATCCATTATAGATTTATCTTTCAAATTTGATACAACCAATTTATGAATATTTTTTGCATTGTAATTTTCTACCATTTTATGAACTGCTAATAGTGAGGTTGCCTTGAATAATTCTCAAAAGTATACACATGAATACAAACCCAGGCTATGTTGTCCATTAGAATGAGATGGTAATAAGGCCTTTTTAGAGGTGGAAGACTCATGGACAATTTGGATTCTTCCCTAGTAAGTCTTTCATAAAACAACTATAAATCAGACATTTTAAATGTGGTACCTAAGGCATCTATGTTAGAGAAAAAATTAAAAGCAAAGATTTGGAATGGATCTTTCAACTTAGATAGAATTAGGTAAACACACTCTTCATCTTTCTCATCTCTTCCAATCTCTTTCAATTATTTTAATAAGTGCTTGAACTTAGTAAGATAGTCTAAAATAGATGGAAAATCTTTAAGATTGAGATAAGTGATCTCTATGTCAAGCTATATGGCTATCATGTGATCCACCTTATCAAATAAGCCCTATAATTTTTCTTATATTTTGAAAGAAGAGTCACATCCTTCCAAATTAAATAAAATACTATCACTTATATAATCTTCTATCAAACCCATACACTCATAAAATTTACATTGGTGCTGAAATTTTCCATATTCTCTAGTGAACATTGGTTGTGTTTCATTCATTTAGGCCCATAATCCTTTACATTTAATGATTTTTTCTATTTTTGGTCTTTATGTATGGTAAATATGTTTTATTTATGGCTCACACTGATCTGATAAAAAAGAAGCCATTCTAAAAAATCACTAAAGATCAAAAGAATGCAAAAGGGTGCACAAATCAACACCAAGAAAACCCCCTAAAATATTTTGTATTGAGCTCCTTCCCTCCCTAAAAATTTGGAATTTTATATTTTAGTGTGTTTTATAAATAAATGACACCAATATATTAAGTATTAAAAACATATGCTTTTGAAAAAATAGAACTTCATTTCGAGTTACCAATCAAAATATATAGTTTTTATAAGTTTCCCTATCATAAATGGGTCAAAAAACAAAACTTTTCAATAAAAAAATATTAAGTGCTTCAAAAAAAAAAAAAAATGGGAGATTACAAAAACATCAAGGGCTAAATTTAATACCCCACTAGTAAAAATCAAAAATTAATCCCCCTCCACATGACCATACCATAAGACCAAGGGGATAAGGGTGAGATGAGAGATCAATCCTAACTAAGAGATCAAGCTAAGTGATCAATCATAACCAAGCTAAGAGATATAATCTAGGACTAAGAGATAAAAATTTCTGAAGGATAAAAACAACTAGAAAATATCCCCATGATATCTAAGAGATAAATATGTAATATCTCATAATATCCAAAAAAAGATAAATAAAATACCCACACATAAGTGGGTGGGAATAACTAAATGAATTAAAAAATAAAGCACTTAGGTGAACATGAGCTAAGGTAGATAACCTATTCTAACATGATCAATTTAGATCTCAATGATATCACTGAGAAAATTATTGTTGAGTACATATGGGGGTTTTTTTAGTCTTGTTTTTTTTCCTTATTTTTTAATTAGGTTTAGTTATGAAGTGTTTTGGGTATTATTTGAATTTCCCCACTATTTGTGGGTTTTATTATTTTGACCCTATTATTTTTTTGGTGTAAGAACAGAGGATCTGACATGGATATTCGTAGCAAGGGTAAGGTGAGTTGTTTCAATATTTGTTATTTATTCTTGTTGAAATATGTGTAACCTATAATCATGTTAAACTATAGAAACATGTGTGTGAGATATTATGTTGCTTGGCCATTCAATGCCCTAAGTTTATATTGTGGTTGTTCTAGCTCAATCTAGGAACATGTTGACATAAGGAAGGCTAGAAGGAAGACCAGTTTTAGTTTGATTTTTCCTATGCCATAAAATCATTAGGTCTAGATTTATTCAAGGCATGTACTAAGGAATCCATTGGTGTCACAATTAGGGGAAGGCCTTGAATGGGTTCTATACCATCTTCATGACTAAATTTGAGTCAAGGGAAGTCATTTTTAGAAACAAAATTTAAGGGAATCCCATGTCACAAGTGAGAGGAAGGCCTTTAGTGGATTTTATGTCATGAAATCATTCCTTTTAGATTGAGTCAGCGTGTATTAGGATTTTTTTTCAAGAACCACTTATTTAGTGGATTGATTAAGATTAAATCTCTACGAAGGTCGATTTTATAAATAGAATAGCTTAATATCTGAGGAAAGTTCATTTTATGTTTAGTTTTGGGAAAATGCATTGAATATGGCTAGAGGATGTCTAAAGGGAAGTAAGCCTTAGTTAATCAATGCAAAATAATAATCATATTTAGTCTACAACAACATGTGTGTGGAAATTTTATAAGTTATTATAATTCCATAGGGCAAAATATATTTATTAAAAATACTAAGGAAAATCGATTAGTTAAACACAAGGATAAGGCCATCATGTTTTGGTTTAGTGGTAAGTTAGATTTCTTGTTGTCTTGATTATCCACATCCATATATACTCCCAGTATCTAGGCAATATTGGTAATCAATAATTTTTACTTTTTTTTGTGTATGGAATTAAGTATCCTTTTATGTGTTCAAAAGGATTTAAAGTATTTAAAAATAATCAAACATCATGGTTTTGTCTATTTTTAGGATTGTGTAACATTTATTTTTTGTTCCATGTTTGGAGTTGGTCAGCCTTGTTTCTAATCCAAATGATCTTCCAAAGTGAAATTATGATGTATCTATTACCATTTAGGAACCTAATGTGGACATTAAAGTCATCCTAAAGTAAGTGTTATAATATGGATTTAATTTCTCCATTTATAGTTTTGTTTTATAAACAAGCTTTAAAGCTCAGCATTGTGCTTCTTAGAATAACTTTCTTTTTAAGTATTTTTTTTTTTGTAAAAGCTTTCATTAGATTTAAAGTTGTTTATTCTTTCTAGAAGTTTATTTAAATTTTTTTGGTCCTTTATTCATTGAGGCATTATGTATTATTTTTAATCAGAAAGAAAGAAGTTGAATAAAGTTGTAGCTTTCAATGTGCAAAGAGTTTAAAGTTTGTCTATTGTAGAATTTTTTTTTTCTTTAGTGTGGTATCAGAGCTTTCTTCAATTTGTATACCTTGTCTTTATGTCCATGCACTTTATAACCTCATGGTTATTCTACATACACTTTTTCTTTTAGAAAACCATTTAGAAAAGCTAATTTGACATATATTTGGTAAACCTTCCAATTGCTTTATATTATTATGGCTAAAATAATCATGATTGTATCAAGTCTTACAACTAGTGCAAATGTCTCATTACAATCAATTCCATGTTGTTGAGAAAAACCTTTTGCTGCTAACCTTGATTTATACTTGTCAACTTCTCCTTTTGAATTGAACTTATTCTTATAGACCCATTTGACTCATATGATAACTTTACCTTCAAGTAGACCTACTACCTCCCATATTTCATTTCATTCAATAGAATTCATCTCTTCAATTATTATTTTTGTCTCTACTTCTAAAGCTTGACCTTCCTCTTCCTCTACCTTTGGTAAATGAAACCTATAATTTGAAAGCATTCTCTAAAGAGGAATTATCTTTCTTGTTCATTCTTAATTCATGAAATAATAGAGACCCCATCAACTCATCTACAGATGCTTATGTTAGATCCTTAGATTTTTCAATAGCAATAATAATAGAATCAAACTTGCTAGGTAGACTCTTGAAAATATTTTCCACAACCTTTTGATCAATTATTTCTTCTCCATGTGGTTTGATTTGATTAACTACATTCATGACTTGACTAAAAAATTGGTCTACAAACTCCAAATCTTTCATCCATAAACTCTTAAAACTTTTCTTGAGAGACTATAATTTTGCCACTTTTACCTTGGTTGTTCCTTGATAAGTTGTTTCTAGTATATCCCTTCCCTTCTTCAACCTAGTTGCTTCTGTAACCCTAGGGAAAATAGACTCATCTATTGCCTATTGAATAAAAAATAGGGCTTTTGCATCCTTCTTATTATTTTATCTAAGTTGGTCCTTATTTGCTTGTGTCAAACCCTGATAGGCTACTTGATCTACAAGGTCTACAAATCTGTTCTCTACTAGATTTCATACATCCTGTGAACAAAACAATCTTTTCATTTTGATTGACCAAAAATCATAGTTCTCACTTGTAAAGATTTGAATTTGGGGCTGAGTAATTATGTTATTCAATGCAATGATTAGCTACTACAATTTAATTATATATTTCTCCTTCTTGATGCTACAAAATGGAAATAACTTGATCCCTTTTTTAAAATTTCCAAGATGATTGTCTTATCTACTAATGTCTCATGTTGATTGGGTGATCTGCCTCCTCTATATTTTTATAGTGGTTGGCTTAAGCTCAAGTTTTATGTTGTATTTTAATTATGTGAACTATTTTCTTATTATTTTGTTTGCTACACTTACAAAAAAAACTATACACTTCCATGTTGACCTGCTCTTCTACGATTTACCTGGTGTTCTTCCAACCTTCTCTTTTCCACTAACTATTATGCTCTTTCTCTGGATGCTTCAACCTAGAACCTAGCTCTCTCTCCTCAATGTTCAGCTAATTCTTCAACTTCTACCTAGTATTTTCTCCAACCTAGTTCTGATACCACATGTTGAGCTACATATTATATGGACCAGTTAGGACTCAAACCTAGGACCTTCCATTTACTTCTGGTGTGGCTTATTTCAAACACCACCCCCACGCCCTCCCCCCCCTCCCCCTTAAGCTACACTGTAGGTGCTGAAACAAGCATATTGACACCAAGTTTCACTTGATTAGAGAGTTGGTGAATAATACAAAAATCAATTTATAATTTTACAGATCTGAAGATTAGTTTGCAGACATATTTATAAAAGCATTAGCTACAAAGAGTTTTGAACGTCTAAGACAACATTTTGGCATTATAGATGTTGAATCAGATCACAATAGAATTAAGAGTGTGTTAGAATACAGATTTAATTTCTCCATTGATATTTTTGTTTTAAAAGCAAGCTTTAAAGCTCAGCGTCACACTCCTTAGAATAAGTTTTTTAAAGTAGTTTTTATTTTTTCTTTGTAAAATATTTCATCAGCTTTAAACCTGATGTTTATTATTTCTATAAGTTTCTTTAAACTATTTTTGTCCTCTATTTATTGAGGCATTGTGTATTGTTTTCAATCACAAGAAAGAAGTTTTATAAAAGTCGTAACTTTAATTTTGCAAAGACTTTTAATTTTGTTTATTGTAGCAATTTGTTTTCTTCGATAAGTTTCTTTTACCTATGATTCAAAATTGTTATGAACTCTATGAAAATTTTAGTGTTCGAAATTTACATATTGTGGATACTATCAAATGTTTAGGTGATATGCATGATTTTTTTTGTATTATTTATAAATTGTACCCAAAAAATATATATTAGGAGTGTGGGATCTATGTGAGGGCGAACTTGAATGGTTTGAAGGGTTTTCATGTTTAATGCAGTGATGGTAAACAATTCTTGTTATTCCAAAGAGCATAATAATATGTGAAATAAATTTATAAAAATTAAACATAATAAAGAATGATAATAGATCTAGACTTTCTTTGAATATATATTATATGTTAATGTTTAACTCTCTTTCTGCACCTCATGCTCTAAATGGGGTAGATTGAAATGCTATTTATGATACATGAAAGGATATAAAAATTTGAAAGCCTCTTTCACTAGACCAATAGATCTAAATGTTCCCCACACACATAATGGTCTTCTTTTTTAATACTGCATATAAAATTGAAGACTAACTCAAAAACATTTCCAGACCAGCTCTAGAGTGTTTTAGTTCTACATTATATCATATTTAGAGTATTATAGCTTCAGAGCGTTCATACGAATAGCTCTGAAGTGTTCACACAGGGGCTCTCTAATACTACAACTCTCGAGTGCTATAGCCAACTATCTAGTGTTCACACAAGAAGCTCCCAAATACTAGAGACTTATATTTCGAGATATATTACTCTTTCATGTATATATAACTATATATATAAACAGCACCTAAAAGAGTATGTAGAATACTTATAGTATGCAATTTCGTATCTATGAATATGAGAGATACCTGATTTCAAGCAAGGAAAGTAAAAGATAGTTGGAATCCAGCACTCCACTCTTTTCTCCTTAAAAAAATGAAGATTTGTGATATTTTACCAATAATGAAAATCTCAATAAAGATATGAACTTGATTTGTTATTATATTAATCAATATTAGTAGAAGGCGTTGTATTATAAATACAACTTTCCAATTCTAGAGGGCAGTCAGAGTTATTATCGCAGAGTAGAGTTCAGATTAATATTCAATTGTGGAAGTTCTTGAAAACACTTTTGTTTACACTAATTGTTTTTCGTAAAACTGTGGTAGAAATTTTTATCCACGTTTCGTATCACAATACCTGATCCATCATAAGAAAAACACACATTTCTCACAGAGATAGAGTGAGGATTATAAATAAAACAAACGTTATATCTCTATGGAATGTCGTACCAGTTTAAATAAAACTAGTGGACAACATAGTGTCGTCTTTATTTATTTATTGTATAACATGGAAGCTCAGACGCATAGTGCGGAGCACAGAGAAAGAAAAAGGGAGTCAGTTGTTAGCCACAGAAGACAATTTTATAGTTAGAACCGCCAGGACAAGTGAAGGTGCTGGTGCGGTCATCATAGGCATAGCTGTAGGCCTGGGGGCATTTATCCTTGAAAATCTTGGAGAAGGTGGTGGGTGGGCACTTTTCAGGCGTGCTATACGCCCCTGTGCAGTAGTATTTTGGTTTATTATATGTAGCGCAAGCACTCTTGCATCCTCCAGCCACCTGCTGCTCTTTCGGACACACGGAATTAATGTCGTTCGGGCACGCTATTTTTTGGCAGCTAGAGGTTGAGGGGGTCATGGAGAGGGGCAGATTGAATCCATCGACCAGAGAGATGTCGTAAGTGCCCAGAAGCTTGACAGTTGAGCATGCCATTGCAGTCACCGGTTTGGCAGGTGCCTCGATCGCTGCCGTCGAAGGAGCAGCCAGTGCGGCCCCAAATTCTGCCCGACGGTTTTCCGGCGGGAACTTGGATGCTTCATGAATGTCCTTCTGTTAATTGGCTCCCTCCACCGGGAAACGCCGCTGCCCAAACTGTCTGTGGGCACTGGTTAATGATCTCAAATGTTGCTGCTTTCACTCTCACTCCTGCACGCACTCATTACTTTTACATGTTACTCTACTTTGACAAAAAATTAAACAATTAAAAATCAAGGCTGAATGCTGAATGTAAAATGTTACCTTGGAGAACTATGAGACATGTTGCTGTGAGTGCAATTGAAAGTGCCATAGCCGTAGCCATTGCTAACAATTGTGGAATTGTGAGTGCTTGAATGAGTGTTTATATAGGGCAATTGTAGCCGTGTCAGTAACGTTATTTCGGATTAAAAGAGTCTTCTTGTGGACAGGTTTGTTTGAACGTGAGTTGGACGCTGAAAAATAAAATAGCATAATCATGTGTTTTAACATATAAACTAGAAAAAATAAATAACTCTTGGTTACCTTTTTACTCCCCTGGGAAAATATCTTTATTCCTCCACTTAGAGTATAAATAAATAAATAAATATACATATGAAGCTATAAGTTAAATTAGAGAGAGACGTCACATAACAATGAAAAATATTTCATGTTTCGAAAGTTTTCGGCCACATTAAAAAAACTTTCAATGGTAGGGTTCATTACAATGAAAATAAATAAGTTTTCTTTATTTTTTAAATTGAAAAGTGTATATTTATTATTAATAATAAAATATTATAATATTGATTGTATAAAAATAGTTGAAAGAAATAATATTGTGGAATATATATTATATCAAGAATTTTTTTACATCAAAATACTAATATTAAAGTTATATAGTAATTAAAGGTATAATAAAAATGTGGTTTAATAAAAAATATATAAAAATAAAAATTAATAAATATAAAGATTAAAGTTATTAAGTAACAACAACGAACATGATGGCAGAGGGAAACGAGGAAGGGTGACTATCAAGGTTGTTTCCTTAATCATTGGTGTCTAAAAGATCTTTTGTGTCAGGGACAGGGTCTCACCCATTAATCTTTTAATATTAACAATACATTCGTATCTTTTATTGTTTTCAAATCTAGATGCTCTATTAGGATGATGAGAAAGTACATTTTTCTAGTGATCAAAGTGATGTATCAAAAAACTAAGCATTTTTTAGAGACCTCGATTTAGAAAACACATTTTTCAAAAAAATGATGTCATACACTTCTTATAAATATATCTACGTTTTTAGGGCTAGAAATTTTTAAGTCAAAGATGATTTGAGTAAAGTCTTCTATTTTTCACAAGTTTTTAAGGTTGTCATTGTTTTACCATCAAAATTTTTTATAAAAAAAAATTTGAAACCCTATTTTTATATAGATTAGATGTACAAAATGCTTCCTCAGTGTGGTGCTAAGGATTGAGGGGTATCCATCCCATCAAATTTATTTGGAGCATGATTCCACCTTCATCCCTTTTTTATATCCCCTGGGATTTGTACCTTGATAGATTGATAGATGACTAAGCAACACCTTTTACACCATCATTCTCACTGTTAGACTACAACCCACTTAATAATTCCAAATCAAACTTTAATTTCTACTCTAATTTCAAATCATGTTATATTCAAAATATATTTCAACACTCTTTTTCATCTTTATTATTATTATTATTATTTTTTAATTTAATTTATTATTTTAAATTTAATTAAATCCAACCAAATATTTATCTAAATATTTGTGTTGCAATTTGGTTAAAATCCATTTATATATAATATGAATTGTTATTTTACAATTTTGATGGCTTTTTAATGATAATTTTCCTTTTTTAATAATGATGTCACATAATATATAGATAACCGTGATGTTTGAACATAAATAAATTAATTTTTACGTTTTTTTTTAAAATTATATGTATTAAATTTGGACAAGTTTCAAATACATGTTAGCCTAGGGACTATGGAGGTTAGGCATTAAACTAGAAAGAGATGGAGAAAAAAACATAGAAAGGTGATAGGGTAGTGGGCGTAGGAAGAGCTTTAGCCTTAAATGTCATGTGCATTCACTGCTCGCCCGCAGGATTTTCACTATAGCGTTGACAATACCAACCAACATCTCTTTAGCTATTAAAAGTTTTTCTTCAACTTAAAAAGGTCAGTTTGAAAGTGATTGGACTTTGCAAGAAACCACTTCACTGTTCTTACATTGAAAAGTTATGTACATGTTATTTATTTATTTTAGGACAAAGATTAACATATATATGTCTAATTATTTATAAGAATGAAATTATTAATTAAATATATTTGTATTAATTATTTTGAGTGTGATATAAATAAATTTAAATCATCTGATGATTAAGGAAGAGAGGTATTCGAGTCTTTTTCAATTTGGTAGTTAAAGATATGCAAATAACAGTTGCAAGTTGGGTCATTTGGAGCCTATCTCCCTACTTTGCATTCATCTAATGATCTATCAAAATGTCAAAACAACAAATGTTACCATTGAGATGGACTTAAATCCCCACTTCGACGTGGGATTGCATGGATCTCATCACTACCAAAGCCCAATGCTGCAAAAATAGCAATGTCATTTGAATATTTTCTGCACAATCATAACTATTTAATTTTATTTTCTATTATTTTTTAGGGAAAAACAAACTAATTGTGTAGTACATCATTCTCTTATTTTCAACTGTATTATAGTTCAAGAGTGGTACACTATAGTTGAATCCCACATTTTTTTAAATTTTATCTACACTAATTATTCCAAACCCAGTTTAGATACCCAATGGTAAATGGATGTTTTAAAAAATTACCATATGTAACAAACATGAATAAATAAAGGTCCTTATAAATGTCATTTTTGTATTTGAATTAAAAAATCAAGAATTAGAAGAGAGATAGAGAAGTTTAAATACACACCCAACCAATAGCTTTCCAAAAAGTGGTATTGAACAAAGGCGCAGTAAAGATGACTTGAGGAAAATTTGTAGCTACAGGAACATTACTCCTAATTTGATTCCTAGCAACTACATTCAACACTCCATGCAAGGCCTCAAACCACCATTTATATTTTGGAATTCCAAGTCTAGGAGTAACATTTGTCGTATTCACCAGCGACTAGATATTAGATTAAATAGACATTTTGTTCTAAAATGCTATACAATAATGTAGAAGATTCAAAAAGATGAGGCAAAAGGATAAGCATTTGAAGAACTAGGACAAACAAAAATGTCTTGCAAAGTAAAAAATATTTGAGAACTATTATCTTATATCGTAAAAGCCTTATGTGACAACCATCGAGTTTTTCATCCAAATAAATTAATAGTACAACACATACTTCAAATGAAAAAAAAATAATGATATAGACATTACATCTAAATATGTTTTCATCTACTTATTCTATGTGCTCAATAGCCAATACAAAGTATTGGCTAGCAAGTAAACACATATTCCATTAAAAATCACATGCTAAAAGATATTAATAAAAAAAAGCATTCACAATTTTGTCTAGGCAATATTTTGAACAAACCATTACCAAACCATGACAAAAAAATGTGAGTGTTGAACACCTTGAATTATTATTGATGATGCCCATATATTATCTTGCAACCAGTGTCTTTCCCAATTCAAAGGTTGACCTGGCTCAGGAGTTTCTCCCAAGATGAAATAGGGGAAAAATAATTATACCATTCAATCACCAGGCTTAAAGTTTACAAGCAATATATTTTGAGGAGCATAGTATGAAGAAGAAAAGGTTGAAATTTGAATAACTTGGAGCCAAAAGGTTCAAATTTTACAAACTTGGAACCAATAGTTGAAACCAAAAGATTGACATCTTTGAATTATTGACATTTTAAAATATATGAAAATGTTGTAATATTTTTTAAAGTATATTTAATTTTGAATAAGATATACATTATTTTATTATTGGAACATTTTAGTAAGACTATTATTAATAATAATTTATAAAAGGTATCACAATAAAGCAGTTAGTTAGTATTTATGGTTCAAATACTCTGTCGGAAAAAATATTGACTCAAAACATTCAAGACAAAAAAATTGGAAGTGGCAGCGAAACAAATAACCATGACCCCCTAATTTACTAATAACCACAGCCTCTGTTTGAGGACTTGAGCTCAGTGTTCTTCAAAAGTGAAGAAGCCTCTTGATCCATAATAGATATCCACTTCTCCCTTTATTTTCTAATGCCCTGAAACCTAAGATCTCAGATCCGGGTCATGTGACCCTCGACCCCCAAACTTATAAATCAGTCCTAGGTAATGATAGGGTCTTTCTCAATTGCAATGATGCACCCATATTTCATTTAAATATTTTCATTCTTTGCATTGCTAGCATGAGTTTGCAGATTTGAAATAATCTTGATTTGTTTTAGTGTTCTAAGATAAACTTTCAAAATCCATATAACAAAAATAGGCAGCAAAAAATCTCTGTTACTGCTCTGCATACCTATTGCCCTGGCCATGTAGCAACAAACCTACTACTGTCTTAGTTATGCCCTAGTCCATCCATAATTGCATGCCACAACATGCCTTAGTTTATCTGTCTCATATATATGTTATTTTCAATATGATATATTTTTTTCTAAAAAATTATAGTCTTTATTTATTTATAATATGTATGCAATATTTTTAATATAAATTCATATTTTTTATATTATTTATCTAATCAATAATAAATTTTTTATTTGAATAAATAAATTACTTTGATAAAAAATTTACAAACATTTATACATAATTAAATAAAAATCAATTAATAATAATTAAAAAATCACTCTATCATAAAATTATAATTATTAGATTTCATTGAAATGGTTCCCTTCCCCTAATGCAAAAACTCAACTCATCTTTCTGTGGTGATCAAATGGTAAAGAAGGTAAACTTTACCCTCAGCCCATAGTGTGGAGCACAGAGAGAGAGAAAGGGAGACGACGGTTACGCTCCGGGTACTGCGCGAGGCGCACTGCTGATCGAGTTTGGTCGACTGGGTCGATTCCGGCAATGGGATCTGACTTACTGGCCGGTGTGTAGAGCGCAATTAGTGACAGCGCGGATGTTTTATCTCTGGCTCTCGGATTTAACGGTGCACTGGATTTTCACGGTAGGAGACAGCACCATTGACACGGATTACGCGGCTACGTTGGCTCTGGGCGACGGGAAAGTCGTTCAGGTGTCCTCCTTATACACTGGCTCGGATCCACGCAAAAGCGCAAGGGTACCTCCTGCTCTTCTCTTCTTCAGACGACACAGATCCCGCGCGCAACAACAATCTAAGGGTACCCGAAAGGCGCGCACGCTGTAAGATTGTGCAACGAGGCGAAGATAAGCCAGAGGGTGAAGGTGAAAAGGGGATCCCTCTATTCTCTCACATTGAGACCTGGATCGAACCTGCGCCCAAATAGAGACCTTGAATGTGTCGGCTTCGCAGCAAGCGGAGGAGTTGCCGATGCAGACAATATATAGGGTGGGATTCCTACGCCTGGGCCTTACGGGCGGCTTAGACAATCGCGTCGTTTCCAAGGATCCAGCTTCTGGCCCGCTCATTGATGCAATCGCCATTAAAGAGCTTTCTATACCCGTTTATGTTAAGGGTAAGCAATTGTCATATTATAATTGCTTTTCCACAATGGAAGCGGGGCTTGTGGGGTCTGTGCTAGTTTCAGAGTAAAAGTCATTTAGCTGATGTGGTGTGTTTGCAGCTAATTTGATTTAAAAAGTGGGGATTTCGAAGAGGGGTCTCATGTGTACTGGAGTTCTGTTGCCTCCAAACGTAGATGACCGTAACTCCCATGTGCCGCAAGCCAAAAAAGCAGCGGAGCTCCTGGCAAGCAAAGAGAGCTCCTTCCAACAGATCGTAAGAATAGAGGTCGGAACCAAGATAAGAAATTCGAGCTCTCGAAAAAACATTAAACGATGCATAGTAAATTTCTTTTCAACTGAGAACTTTGGAGGATTATTTGCAACAACTGTTTGCATATTTCCTTTTCTATGAATTTGCGAGCAGTCTAGATTACCAGTTAACTTGTTGGAAAAACATTACTCAGTGTATTATTACAGCTATTTGTTGTTCATTTCCCACTCTCCATGTGTGCTAAAGGCACTTACCTTTTACATCTGATCTTTGGCGAAAGTACTTGTTGAATTTATTCATCATAGAAAGAATGCAGACTCAAACTAAAAATAACATATTTATTTAAAAATAAATAAAAAATCTCTACATTTAAGGGACCAGTCGCTTTAGAGTAGCGTTTATTAGTGAAGATATTTAATCCAATATATCAATGAAGATATTACATATATAGATAGGCAGAGCGTCGCCGCAGAAAACAATTTTATAGTTAGAACCAGCAGGACAAGTGAAGGTGCTGGTAGCATCATCAAAGGGATAGCTGTAGGCCTGCGGGCATTTTCCCTTGAAAAACTTGGAGTAATTGGTGGGTGGGCACTTGTCGCTGCTGCTATACTCCCCTGTGCAGCAGTATTCTGGTTTATTATATGTAGCGCAAGCACTCTTGCATCCTCCAGCCACCTTCTGCTCATTTGGACATGCAGAATTAATGTCGGTCAGGCACCCTATTCTTTTGCAGCGAGAGTTCGAGGGGGTAATGGAGAGAGGCAGATTGAATCCGTCCACCAGAGAGATGTCGTAAAAGTCTGGAATCTGGTTTTGGTTCAGGGTATATTCGGCAAGAGTTGTAGGAACCTGCCCAGAAGCTTGACAGCTGAGCGTGCCATTGCAGTCACCGGTTTGGCAGGTTCCTCGACCGTTGCCGTCGAAGGAGCATCCGGTGCGGCCCCAAATTTTGCCTCCTGTTCCTGCGGGAACTTGGATGATCCATGATTGCCCTTGTGCTAATTGTTGCCCTCCACCTGGATTTGCCGCTGCCCACACTGTGTCTGTGTACTGGTTTGTGATCTCAAACGTTGCTGCATCCACTCTCACTCTCACTCCTGCACGCACTCACAAATTTTAAATCCTACTCTGTTTTGATCAAACATTAAGGAATAGTAATACTAATACTATCTAATACCTTCTCCCGAAAAAGAACAATCTATAACTGAAAAGGCAAGGCATTGCTGAATGTAAAATGATACCTTGAAGAAAATTGAAAAATATGGCTGTGAGTGCAATCGAAGATGTCATCGCAGTAGTCATTGATAATAATTGTTGAATTGTTGATTGAATGCATGTTATGTTCATAGGGCGAAATTGTTGCCGTGTTGACGACTCTTCTTCCTCAGCGCCGCTTTGTTGCTAACTTTTGTGTGGACTAGCATGAAAGCGCGTTTGCGCGTAAGTCACAGAAAAGCCTAAATTTGATGGCCGTTGGTCGTATTTACAATTGTTAGCCGTAGAATACAATCTATTTTTTTTTGGAACCGTATTTAATTGCCTGGTAAAATTTTAAAGAGACCGTCAAATTTGTAATCGATTAATATAAGTATTATGCATTCAATACATAATATTATTGTAGTATGAAGAATTAGAGTCTCTTTTCCTCATTGTTTCATTTGGATTTTTTTTCATAGTGGTTATATGGAAATAAAGACAAGATTCTAAGAAATTACATATATTTTACACATAAGATATCCACAAATTTTAACTATATTCTTTCCATTTACTTTATAACAATAATATTTTTGGAAAGAGTCAACTTATGTGATTTGTATATTATTAATGTCTAAATCAATCGTAAAGATAGTTGTGTCCCATTTTTATTGGTGTAATTGGAATTGTATATAGAGCTACACCTACAAATGGTATTTTAAAGTAAGTGTCAAATTCTACCATAACATATGTGTCGGTGGTTTTATAGGGCACTTATGGGTTTATATATTATCCTTAAAATATGACGTAGAGCTCCATTTAAAATGCCTACATCTATCTAAATATTAGAGGTTAACCTCATCCTTCCATTCTTAACAATTAATAACTTTGCTTCTAATTTATTGTTCTGACATCCGGAAGTAATATATATTTTGGTTAATATGCTATGTGCAATAGGTCATTTTAATGACTATAATTTATTTTTATTATGGTTATGCAAATTATCATTTGTTGCACGTAGATGAATAACATTGCCAAATTCTTTCTTGGAGGTTATATCTATTACTATTGCATGGTGGTTTACCACTCATAGGGGAAACTATCCAAAATATCCTATCAAAATGATTGACATACCTCCGAAACTCATGTTTACATTTTTAAGAAATGTTTGACGAAGCGACATGTTTATGTTTTGCAGAAATGTTTCTCCATGAAGCTATTTAATCGATCAATTCTATTTTATATGTCAAGTATCTTCTTGGAAATTTGTGTTTCTTGTCCCTCTAATTCAACAAAATATGTGATTTGTAGTGTTCAGTGATTTTTTGATGCTCCAATATTGAATGTTGTAACTCTAGTGGGTGAAATTAATAGGTAAAACTATTATAATATGGTCTTCGATACTTGAAAATGGAAAGATTGACACATATTTACCACACAAAAAAGTTTCTAATTTGTCATTCTCTCACACATGGATGTTATTTTATGAGTCAACCTTTCCAGTACATTGTTAAACACCTACAGGAACCTCACTATCTATTTAAAACTTGTTAAATATCCAACACAGACATCTCCAAACTTTTAGATCAATTTGCATATATAAAAGTTAGGTTTGTCAAATGATATTGATCAAACTAGTCAGAACTGACTCACTCCAAGTAATGAATATTTCATATAATTAAAATCATCTTTAGGGTGGGCCCATAATCCTAACATGTCACTGTCATGAGGAGTTATTCAATTGGCCCTATATACAAAGAGATCAAGGTCTCATTCAAAAGTGACTTGACACTTATCTAGAATTCATCTATACACTATTACACGTTGACCAAATCTACCATATTATTTCTAATTTGAAAACCTATCACTAGAAGTATCCATAATTAAATTACTAAGCATATTTTTGATGGGTTTTTTGACATACCAACTTCGACAAGGTGAAAATCCACCCAACCTCTCTTGAAAGGAGATGGAATCTATATACACATAATATTTCTAAACTTGATCAATTATTGATGCTTTATCTCTTACAGGAACCCATCGAGTCTCAATCTCTCTAAGTGCATGTCTTAAAGGGTGTACCAAGAAAGGGGTGGGCAGATCATTGGTGCTTTTTAGGATTGTTGTCCCTTATACCACCACTCTCTATCAATCCAACCTTCTCCTATACTCTTTCCTAAGCCTTACATCTTCTCTTACACACTTATCCAAGCAATTTAATACCTCACTTAGCCCCTTTTTAAGCCTAAACCCCTTTTTGATAGTTTACAATACACTGTGAAGCTAGGTCAACCCTGTATTTAATTTTTTAAAAGCACACTATGGGTCTAGATCAGCCTTGGCCAACCTAGACTGAGACCTAACTTATTTTTATCAAAAAATAATATAGAGTCAAATTGGGTCGACCCTGACAACTAAACTTTCAAAAAGGTTTAAGGTTAGTTTCAACTATTTATACACATTCATTTCACCATTTATAAGAGAGAAAATAGAGTTAATTATTCATTTACGCTTCTTTACAATCTCCTCTTCGACCATTCTACTTGAGGAGCTATTTTTTAGAGTTTATACTTAGAGAAAAATCTTATCTTGTAGAAAAGACTTGGATGCTTAGGATTTTCTTAGTGATCTTGAAAAACCATAACAACCTCTTGCAAAGTACCTTTGGTCAAGGGAGAGATTGCATCTTAATGGGTTTGTTTTCAAGGGAAGTATCTTTAACTTTATCCCTATATTTTAGTAGATAAAAGTAGCATAAGTAATGGATTTTAAATATGTTACTCTCTTTATGCATTAAGGTTTTATCTATACATAGCTTAATTAGGATATTCCTATGCATGTTTACTTTTTATGTTAGTTACCTCCACTTTTTGCTAGAAATTTTGGTGAGCACTAGATTAGATTTTACTTTAATTTGTATATACCTACTGAATATGAAAACATAAAACCTAGCTAGGGTTATTACATAGTTTTACTTGACTAGAGACATTGGAACCCTTTCTAGTGATATTATTATGGTAAGGGACCCCTTAGTTAGGTCTAGTTGATCCATCTTAGTCATGACTCTAAATATCTAATGTATCAACAATCAGAAGTGTAATTAGGATTTATCTTCTCCAAGCTAAGACTGATTAATAAGTCAATAACATTTTTATTTATACACGTTTTGATGAACCTGATTTGAATCAAACCGTTGTAGGTTTTTTTTCACACATTTATTTTATCATCATATTAATTATTTAAATTTTTACAATACTATATCAAACCTATTAGTATAGTTCTAATAGTCGGTGCTCAGGTTTAACACATAGTTTCTCTAAAAATATTATTTTCTATTTGTGTAGGTCTTCTCAAATTATAGGTGAATGGACTAATCATTTCAACACAGTATTCTTCTTTAGTTATAATATTGCATACATAGTCAAACTAGTCAACTCTATTCATAGTTTTTATTTTCAACACATATGTTTGTAGACATAGTCAAGCCTGTCGAATCTATTTGTAACTTGTTTTAACACATAGGTTTCATAAAATCCATCAAGTCAGTTGACTTTGTTCACAAACTATTTGAATTAGCACTTGAGAATCACAACATAAAATTTTTCAATCCAATTATCTTCAAACCCACCAAGGTTCTTTCATACCTTCTGTTGGTTGAATATTTTGTTTATCAGCGTACTGGTAAACAAAATAGGTCTTATCAGCCAAAGCAAGAAAATTAGTCATCCTAATGTGTAAGTTTATCACATTAGAAGGAGACTGCTCTCTCCTCTCATCAAGGGGAGGTTCCCTATGGATATGCTATGTATATGTATAAACAGAAAATAATACTCAAGGGTAGGACCAGACATCCATCTCTCTTTCTTCAGAGATGATGTATATAAAACAAAGGAAAAACTCAAGAGAATGACAGACAACACTCCTCTTCTTTCAGAAGAACTATTCAACCAGTCACGAGAATACTCCTAGAAATAAAAGCAGAATATGATTGAAAGTATGGTAACCAGCAAATCAAGACACAGCATAAAGTCTGCACCTGAAATACTCAAGAGTGATATACGAAGGGCAATAAAAGCTCAAAGTCTTCTCAAAGTCCTTTACACAGCAATATAAAGAAAACACACTGAAGACAGCTTATGGAAGCACAAAGTCTCTCCATAGTTGATTCTTCAGGACACCTTCCTAACTAATTTACTAATCCTACTTATTAAATTAATGAAACAGAAAAGATATCATAGCACAAAGTCTGAAAAAGTCTCTTATTTTCATTAACAGAATATGATCAACAGACTAAGCACAAAGTCTCAATGACGCCTCTCAATTTTGGCACAGTTTCATTCAGATTGTCAAAAAGAAGATAATTTTACAATGAAAGAAAGTCCCTTATATAGCCACTTCAAGAAGGACTCGAGAACAATAATACATCATTATGCGTCGAGAAATGTTAGGAAGACAAGCTAGAACTTTGGGGCATTTTACCCATTTGATCTTCTCAATGTAGATAAACAAGTCATGCAATTGAAAGATTACAACTTTCAATGTCCACTTGGTGGTCTGATCTTGTCTTCATCATTCCTCCTTTCTAGATTAATTGAATCGGGCCCTGGATTCATCCATTGTTTTGTCTTTCCTTGCTTTCAGCTAATTTTTGTCTTGAATTCTGGGAATGCATTTAGGTCTGTGGATCAAAGGATCAACAGCTATTTTACTGTCCTTAAAATTGATGTTTACATGCCCGTCAATATGCTTCCAACAGCTTGTCAGCTATGCTAAATTTGACATCTTTATGGGCATCACCTCTTGGTCTTCTTTCAGCTTTCAGCTTTCTGCTTAGCACTTTTCTGAATTGGACATACCATTTTGGGCCTTGAGAAATAATCCTTATCGAGTTAGAAAAGCCCTTTACTTTGGCCACTGAGAGTCCCCTGTAAGGACACCTATCCTTCGATGTCCTTCGATAACCCTTTGTTTTAGCAATCCCTGCAAACAAATATTTCCCTAGGCTTTTGTTCACCGCAGATGTTTCCTCGGGGATTATTCTCGAGTGTTTGATTTGAAAGCTCCCTGCAGGTAATTCTGCAGACATTTGTCCTACGGAAAATTCCTATGAACAAAAAGTCTAGGGAAAATTCCTGCGAACAAAAAGTCCACAAAAATTTGTTCTGCCAAGTATTTGAACAAGTCTTCAGATTTCTTTTGAAAATAACCCTTCTAAAGGGTGTTTTGGTCGATTAAGTGTCCTCCGCAAGGGCACTTGTCCTTCGAAAAAGTTCCTTTCAACATTGAACCATCCCTTTGAACTTGGCTGATGAACCATTAGTTGAACCGGTTCAAAGGTTCAATGAAGCGCGCCAAGTCCCTTTGAACCAAAAAGCCGATGAACTGTTGGATGAACTTTGCCATTGAACCAAGGCTTTGAACCAAAATGGTTCAAGCCAATGGTTCAATCAATAAAACAAGCTGATAAACTAAGCATTGAACCAAACATAATGTACTTACCTTTGAACCAACAGGAATTTTGACGTTGAACCAAAAGATTGAACGAATATGTTGAATTGGTTCAACGGTTCAATAAAGTGCATCGAGCCCTTTTGAACTTGGATGATGAACCATTTAATGAGCCAAATGGTTGAACCAAGTGAATGAACTTGTTGTTGAACCTTTTCGTTGAACCTAGACGTTGAACCAAGTTTTGGTTCAATGGTTCAAACAAGGTTTTGAACCGACTGACGAACCAAATGATCGAACCAAAAGATGTTGAAACAAAGGGAATGAACCATCTGAGTGAAATAAAGCATTGAACTGCTTGGTTGAACCGAGCCCTTTTGAACTATTCCTTTGGTTGAACCTACCATTGAACCTTGAACCTGTTGAACCTTTGATGAAGCACTTAACTCTTGTCAAAGACATTGAACTTACTGCTAGTGTTTGCTAATGGAGATTTTTGTTCCAACCAAGGCATTAAAATAATCCCAAAAAATGACTGTGTTTGAAAACTGATTCCATTAACTAAAACTGCTTGCAAAAAACTTTGAATCTGTATAAATGAACCTGCCTGTAGAATCTGAAGATACAAAATTTATAAAAATAAACATGTAAAATCCATTGAACTTGATTTGCAAAGTCTGTAGATTTTCTGAAAAGCTTTGAAAATGAGAAATCTGAATCTCTAAGACAAATTTTTGAAAATGGAAGATATAATTTTGGTCTGTAAGACCAAAATGTTTCAAATGTTGTCCCAAAAATTATAGCTATATTTTTGGGGGACAACAGCTGGCTCCAGTTGGGGAACTTCTGTCAATTGCAAAATAAATTGAAAGGAGTAGAATCTAGAATCTCTAGTGTCTTCAAGTATGCCATTGGGTTATGGAGTCATGCCACCCTGTAATGAAAGGCATCAAAAATGAAAACAAACAAAACAAAATATAAATAAAACTGTTCAAATATACATATATATAGAGGCAAAGATCTAATACTTCAAGAATTGAAGTGTTTTAGATGCTGCCCATTCTGGGGCAGAGAAAAGAGTGTGCCATCTTGGTATTTCAAAAGAAAATTATTTTCACCCATGTGCTAATGAATTATGAACGGGGCTCTCCAAAGGGAGGCAAACTTTCTATGCATCCCCTTTGGCTCTTTTCTTTTGTCCCATAGTATAACTTTATCCCCAATCTGGAAATCACAATTTTTAGCCTTCTGATCAAAAAGTTTCTTTACCAGACTTTGATGAACAACAATTCTGTCCACCACCATTGTTCTCTGTTCCTCCAGCTGAGTCAGGCCCATCATTCTTTTGTCAAGATAAATCTCAGATGTCTGATCTTCAATGGCCTTTGCCAATTTCAATGCTGGTAACTCTAAGGTGATTGGTATCTCAGTGTTAATCCCATAGAGAAGTTGAAAAGGAGACATACCAATTGCCCTTTTTGGCGTGATCCTGTCAGCCCACAGAGCATCAACCAATGCTTTATGCCACGTCCTTTGATTATCATCTGCAAGATTCTTGATAATAGTTACCAAAATTTTATTGCTAGACTCAGCTTGTCCATTCCCTTGTAGAAAATAATCAGAAGAATGAGAGAGCGTAATTCCATAATAAAAATATAATTGCATAATTTCTTGGGAGGTGAAACAAGCTACATTATCAGTAAAAATTTTGAGTGGGACTCCAAATCTGTAAATGATATTCTCTTTTAGGAAGTTGCATACAACTTCTGAAGTAACATGCTTTGTGGATCGCTTCTACCCACTTAGTGAAATAATCAGTCACTATAAGGACATAATCATGTCAAGCACTTGAAGATGGATTTATTGTCCCAATAAAATTGAGTCCCCATTGTTGGAAAGGTTCCTCTATGATTACTGGCTTGAGAGGCAGGGCAGCCAACTTGGGTTTTCCAACAAATTGTTGACAAAGTTCACATTTCCTCACCCATTTATGTGCATCTTGGAAAAGAGTCAGCCAATAATACCTGGCTTGTAGAATTTTGTGAGTAGTCACAGGGGCATAAAAATGTCCTCCACATGCTAGATTGTGGAAAGATTTTAAGAGCTGGGTCTGTTGTTCTTTATCTACACAGTGAAGGAAAACTCCATCTATGCTTCTTTTATACAGGCCGTTGTCCCAAAGAACAAAATTGGCAGCTTTTAATCTGATAGTTCTCCTCTCTTTGTAATAAAAATGAGCAAGAAATTCTCCATAAGTCAAAAAATATGCAATATCTGAGTGCCATTCGTTGGTAGTGGAGACAACAAAGACTATTGGTGCATTTTCAACCTCAGTTTCTTCATGTTGTATATCTTCTGGCTTATTGTCAGCCATTAATTGGCAAAGGCCTTTACCTCTAACCAGCTTTGTCAGTTTGATATCTAGATCAAATTCTTAGATCTTTGCAATCCAATTACCTTTCTTTGTGCCAAACTCCTACTGAGTTAATATAGATTTGACTGTACTGTCAGGAACTAAGGTAGTAGTATGTGAATTTAGAATATAGAATCGAAAGTGTTTGATTACTTTTACCAAGGTATAGGTGTGCTTCTCTATATTTGAATACTTCATTTCATAAGTTTTTAGATGGCAGCTCATGAAAGAGATGGGGGATTCCATACCTTCTTTGTCTTGTTGGACAAGAATCACTGAAAGAGTATGCTCAGATGTATAGCTGTATATAATGAAACCTCTGTGGTAATCTAGGCAGACCAAGGTAAGGGCATGAGCAATAGCGACCCTGATATCTTGAAATGCTACTTTGCCTTCTTTGGTCTAGCTGAAGGTAGTCTTTCCTTTCATCATGTTTACAATGTGTCTTGTCTTCTCAGGAAATTTAGGGATGAATCTCTGTAAGAAATTCACTTTTTTGAAGAAAGAGTGAACAACATTCTTACTTGCAGGCAAATTCAACTCTTGAATAGACTTGACTCTATTTGAGTCAATATTTATACCTTCTTTGGACACAATGTGTCCAAGGAGTTTCCCTTATGTCACTCCAAAAATAGACTTTTTAGGATTCAAAGAAATACCATTCTGCCGACAACATTCCAGCACTTGCTGTAAGTGGCGTACATGATCCGATCGATGCTTTGAAAAGATAGTTAAATCATCAAGATATACTACTATGAATTTTCCAGTCTCATCTTTGAAAGCCATGTCCATAGCTCTCTAAAAAGTAGCACCAACATTTATTAAGCTAAAAGGCATTCTTTTGTATGCAAATGTTCCCCAAGGTGAGGTAATGTAGTCTTGTGTTGGTCAGCTTCATCAAATTCAACTTGATTATAATCTGAGAATGAGAAGCCATCCAGAATTGATAACATTTCTGATCCTATTACTATTTAAAGCACTTGGTCCATGATTGGCAAAAGATAATTGTCTTTCAAAGATGACTGATTCAAATTCTGAAAATCTACACAAATGCGGATTTCACCATTTTTCTTCCTTATAGGAACTATATTCATAATCCATGTAGAATGATGGATTGGAAAAATAATTCTAGCATTTAACATTTTTTGAATCTCAGACATAATAGTACTTAAAATTTTTGGATTGTATTGTCTGGATTTCTACTTGTAAGGCGTTGAATCAGCTTTGAGAGGAATATGATGGCAGATTTCATCAGGTCTGAGAGACTTTAGATCTTCATATGAATATGCCAAAACATCAATGTATTCACAGAACAAAGAAGTGAATTTGAATTTTTCTTCAGGTGTACAACACTTACCAATGTTGACTATTTTTAGATTTTCTTTGTTGGTTAGATTCACTTGGTCAAATCCCTGAGAGAGATTCGAATCTATCTGCTGTTGCTTGACGAATCTATCATGCTTGT
Source organism: Torreya grandis (assembly GCA_037957365.1). NCBI lineage: Eukaryota > Viridiplantae > Streptophyta > Pinopsida > Cupressales > Taxaceae > Torreya > Torreya grandis. The sequence goes on along the minus strand of JARHVA010001681.1, from coordinate 1,157,891 downwards.
CAAACAACTTCTCAAGAGAAACCAGGCCTTTAGGAATTTTGTTTCCTTTTAGCTATAGAAACTCTTCATTTACATTTGAACTGGATTCAGAAACAAATTTAGACTTTGGAGATTTGCTGACTTCAAAATGCAGCTGTTCAAAATTGTCTTTTCATTCCAAGAAGGCAACGATTTGATTATCATCATTGAAAATTTGCCAATGATCAGCATTGTCGGGAACACTTGGCCTATAGACCAACTCAATGGTATATTTGGCTTCTTTAAAATCAGAATGAAGAACTAAAAGAGTCCCTGAAATAGCAAATGCATCAGCTCTATCATTGGATTCTCTTGGAATGGAAGAAATGTTGAAAGCATTAAAGCTTTCAATTTGGTCCCAAACAAGATTATGATAATGGCGCAACCTCTCATTCTTGGTCTGATATGAATTTCTCACTTGACAGACCACTAATTCGACATCCCCTTTAGCATGAAAAAACTTGATGCCTAGCAACAACGATTCATATTCAGTTGTATTATTTGTGTTGCTAGATTGTAACTTATAGGATGAAGGGAACATATCTTCTTGAGGAGATATTAAGACAATACCAGCTCTCGAACCAGTAGAGGAACAACTACCATCAAATTTTAGAGTCTAAATCTCATCAGACACTGTCTTTACTTCAAACTTTCCCTCATCAGATATGGAGGGTCTTTCTTCATGATCTATATATAAAAAGTAATTACCCATACCTGTGGATTCAAAAAGTATTTGAGCTTCAGGAGCTAACGTCTTGGTAACTACATATTTTGCTTCCTTTTCAGGAAGTAGTCTTTTCATCACGCCTTGAACAGGGATCCTTGCCTCAGATAGATCCATGTTCAATTCTCCTCCCACATCCTTACAAAAATTTCATCCAAGTAAAATGCCATAAAATGCTGGGACATTAGCCACTAATACAGTGATTTTAATCCTCTTATCTGAAAAGGCTGTGAATGCAAATTGAGCATCTTTGATTTGCCCTAGCAATAGCACTTACTTGTTCTCCATGGAGAAACAACTGCCAAACATCTTGGTAAATGTGAAACTAAGAGACTCAGTGACTTTGGTAGGCATAACATTATTAGATGCACCTAAGTCTATTATATAGTTACTTAGCTTGTGGCCATTGATTAACAGAGAAACATAGAAGGGTTCTATTTTTCTAGAAGTAGTTAGAGGAGTAATAATCAGATTATTTGGAATAGGCGTATTCATTGAAGAATCAAAAGTTATTTTTTGGCCTTTTGTCCTGCAGGAATAGTTTGATTTTTAACATATTGGACCAGCTTATTCAGTTGATCTGGATTGGACTGCAAGTACTCAAATTTAGACATCTGTATTTTTGTTTTTTTGACATAATCAATTATGTCAAATGGCTGAATTGAGTTAGGTACAGAGAAAGGTACTTCATCTTTCTAAGTTTTAGAAGTGATGGGAGGTGGGCTAGTTTGTGAATTAATAGTAGAAGCAGAAGGTGCAACAGATGTATTTACCTTTTGAGTAATGACCAAATCTCTTGATTGAAAAGGCAGAGCTGTCCCACGCTTGACAATTGTGATTGCTGGTTGTGGTTGTTCTTCTGTCTTTTCTTTATCAGTCTGCTGGACTGATTGGTTCTTAGACTTGGTAAACACTACATATGATCCATCTGAAACATCTCCTTTGCTTCTGGGTTCATCCTAATAATTTAAGAAACTAATGTGGGAGTCACCAGCTGATTCTTCTTAACTGTCTTCAATGATATCAGCATCATTTTTTTGATTTAATTTAGGCTGATAAGAGAATTTTGATTTTGTTTCAAGGTATCCCATTGCTGAATTGGTTGGAGGAGCTTCCAAGGCAAGTTTTCCTTGTGGAAGAGGAAGGTGATTTTGTTGTCCTTGGTTTCAAGCAACATTGCCTTGATATGACTGATTTGTGAATGTCCTTCTTTATGTAGGAGTAGAAGACATTTCTTGAGCCATTTGCTTCTTGAGGGCAAGGAGTTCATTTGCTAATTTATGCACCATTGGATCTGTGGTGCTTGTAGATGTAAATTTAGAAGATGATGAAGCTCTATTTTTATTGGAATCTCTTCTTATTTTCCCTACTAAGATGAGATCATCTTCTACTTCAGTGGCCAAAAGTTGACCTGCAGCTAGATCTATTTGGCCAACACGTTTCAAGAGGAAACTAACTTCAGGTAGCTAAGAATTAATGAAAAAGCATTTGAGATTCTCAGCTTTAGGTCTGGAGATCATAAGAATTGTATTTCTCAACTTGTCAAATTTAGCTATAAAGTCTCTCATAGGCTCATGCGGCTCTTTTTTCATTTGTGTAAGTTGAGCCAAAAGTGTATGTGCATCTTCTGTAGTTTTGAATCTGGCTTCAAACTTAGCTTTCAAGGTATTCTAATCAATCAAAGATCGAGCTTGTAAATGGTAAAACCAATCTACAACAGGACCTTGTAGTGTTTCAACAAAAAGTCTGACTACTACATCTTTAAACTCTACTCTGATTACTCCACAAGCTATACTGAATGCTGCAATGTGTTCATCAGGATGAACTTTTCCATCACCATAGAATTTAGGTAAATTCTTCCTAGAAATGTGTGGAAGCTCATGTAGAGGAGGAGTAAGATTGAGAGGGCCAAAAGTGTTACCCTAGGGGCCTTGAACTGCAATTATAAGATACTGAAAAGGAGGGATAACAAATCTCAAAGGGGTAATTATAGGCACAACTTTATCAATAGGAAAAGTAGATACTTCATCTAGTAATGGGGATCTGGCTTTAGTAGGAGGGAATCTCTTGGTTCGTTGGAGATGAGATGGTGAAGGAAATAGATCAAAATCACTTTGTTGTACTAGCTCGAACACAGGATCAACAACACCTTTAGCCCTTTGGCTTCGTGTATACCTTGAATCTCCCAGATTGTAAAACAAAAATGGAAAAGATTTGACTTTGCTTCAATTAAAGATTGAGGCTTTAAACTTTGTGTTCTTTCCTAGTTAGTGTGGAGGTGAATGGAATGAATAAACTATAAATGGATAATGGGTTATCCCCAGCGGAGTCGCCAAAAATTGTTTGTTGAATATTTTGTTTATCAATGTACTAGTAAACAAAATAGGTCTTATCAGCCAAAGCAAGAAGATTAGTCATCCTAATGTGTAAGTTTATCACATCAGAAGGAGACTATTCTCTCTTCTCATCAAGGGGAGGTTCCCTATGGATATGCTATGTATATGTATAAACAAAAAATAATACTCAAGGGTAGGACCAGACATCCATCTCTCTTTCTTCAGAGATGATGTATATAAAACAAAGGAAAAACTCAAGAGAATGACATATAACACTCCTCTTCTTTCAGAAGAACTATTCAACCAGTCACAAGAATACTCCTGGAAATAAAAGCAGAATATGATTGAAAGTATGGTAACCAGCAAATCAAGACACAGCACAAAGTCTACACCTGAAATACTCAAGAGTGATATATGAAGGGAAATGAAAGGTCAAAGTCTTCTCAAAGTCCTTTACACAAAAATATAAAGAAAACACACTGAAGACAACTTATGGAAGCACAAAGTATCTCCACAATTGTTTCTTCAAGACACCTTCCTGACTAATTTACTAATATTGCTTATTAAATTAATGAACCAGAAAAGATATCACAGCACAAAGTCTGAAAAAGTCTCTTGTTTTTATTAATAGAATATGATCAACAGACTGAGCACAAAGTCTCAATGATGCCTCTCAATTTTGGTAGAGTTTCATTCAAATTGTCAAAAAGAAGATAATTTTACAATGAAAGAAAGTCCCTTAGATAGCCACTTCAAGAAGGACTCGGGAACAGTAATACATCATTATGCGTTGGGAAATGTTAGGAAGACAAGCTATAACTTTGGGGCATTTTACCCATTTGATCTTCTCAATGTAGATAAACAAGTCATGAAATTGAAAGATTACAACTTTCAATGTCCACCTGGCGGTATGATCTTGTCTTCATCGTTCCTCCTTTCTAGATTAATTGAATCGGGCCCTAGATTCATCCATTGTTCTATCTTTCCTCACTTTCAGCTAATTTTTGTCTTAAATTTTGGAAATGCATTCGGGCTTGTCGATCAAAGGATCAACAACTATTTTACTATCCTTAAAATTGACATTTACATGCCCATCAATATGCTTCCAATAGCTAGTCGGCTATGCTGAATTTGACATCTTTATGGGCGTCACCTCTTGGTTTTCTTTTGGCTTTCAGCTTTTTGCTTAGCACTTTTTTGAATTGGACATACCCTTTCAGGCCTTGAGAAATAATCCTTGTCGAGTCAGAAAAGCCCTTTACTTTGGCCGTCGAGAGTCCCCCGCAAGCACACCTATCCTTCGAGTTCCTTCGACAGTCCTTTGTTTTAGCAATCCCCACAAACAAATATTTCCCTGGGCTTTTGTTCACCACAGACGTTTCCCCAAGGATTATTCCTGAGTGTTTGATTTGAAAGCTCCCTACGGGTAATTTTGCGGACATTTGTCCCACAGAAAATTCCTGTGGACAAAAAGTTTGGGGAAAATTCTCGCGAACAAAAAGCCCACAAAAATTTGTTCAGCCAAGTATTTGAACAAGTCTTCAGATTTCTTTTGAAAATAACCCTTTCAAATTGTATTTTGGTCGATTAAGTGTCCTCCACAAGGGCACTTGTCCTTCGAAAAAGTTCCTTTTAGCATTGAACCACCCCTTTGAACTTGGCCAATGAACCATTAGTTGAACTGGTTCAAAGGTTCAATGAAGCCCGCCAAGTCCCTTTAAACCAAAAAGTCGATGAATAGTTGGATGAACTTTGCCATTGAACCAAGGCTTTGAACCAAAATGGTTCAAGCCGATGGTTCAATGAATAAAACAAATCGATAAACTAAGCATTAAACCAAACATAATTTACTTGCCTTTGAACCAACAGGAATTTTGACGTTGAACCAAAAGATTGAACTAATCTATTGAATTGGTTCAATAGTTCAATGAAGTGCACTGAGCCCTTTTGAACTTTGATGATGAACCATTCAATGAGCCAAATGGTTGAACCAAGTGAATGAAACTGCTGTTGAACCTTTTCTTTGAACCTAGACGTTGAACCAAGTTTTGGTTCAATGGTTCAAACAAGGCTTTGAACCGACTGACGAACCAAATGATCAAACCAAAAGATGCTAAAACAAAGGGAATGAACCATCTGAATGAAATAAAGCATTGAATTGCTTGGTTGAACCGAGCCCTTTTGAATTGTTCCTTTGGTTGAGCCTGCCATTGAACCTTGAACCCATTGAACCTTTGATGAAGCGCTTAACTATTGTCAAAGACGTTGAACTCTCTGCTGGTGTTTGCTGATGGAGATTTATATTTGAACCTGGCATTAAAATAATCCCAAAAAATGACTAAGTTTTTGAAAACTGATTCTATTGACTGAAACCACCTGTAAAAATCTTTGAATCTGTATATATGAACCTCCCTGTAGAATCTGAAGATACAAAATCTGTAGAAATCAACATGTGAAATCCATTGAACTTGATTTGCAAAGTCTGTAGATTTTTGAGAAGCTTTGAAAATGAGAAATCTGAATCTCTAAGACAAATTTTTGAAAATGGAAGATACAATTTTGGTCTGTGAGACCAAAATGTTTCAAATGTTGTCCCAAAAATGATACCTATATTTTTGGGGGACAACACCTTCTTTATCATTTCAACATTTCATTTCTAGTACTATTTTTCATAAGTTTGCAGTCCATAAAATAGTATCCCTATAGCAAACTAGGTCTACTAGCTCGATGTCATTTTATAAATTATCTTCTATATAAGAGATAGAGTTGACCTAATCGATTATGTTTTTTTGAATCTTGCTTTTGCATATAGAGTGACCCAGTCAACTTTGTTCTATTTATTTACATAGAATATATACTAAATTGACTATGTACTCTTCACAGTCAATGGACTTAACTTTATTTTGTTAGTAATTAGTCCACCTTTCATTTTAATTTCTTTTATTCTTAGAGTAACAAACATAGTTTAATTAGATGTTTTTTTAATTTACCGATTTAGTTACACTATATTTCTCTTTTACACACACTCTCAAATCATTTTACATAAAAAAATATTAAATACTTGTCTTTCCAAGGTCTACCTACTTGGATTTCATCACCAAAGGGCAAGCCAACTTAGTTAACTAGCCAAGTATAAACACATGGTTGATGGTATATATTGTCAAATCATATGACACCCTTATCACTACATGATTTTGAATTGAGAGGGTAGGCCCCAATATGAAGCCAATACTATCACCAATACATATCCATTTCAAGCTAAACTTCTTAAAACTATACATAGATTGCTTTCTAGTTCCTACTTCCAGCCAACTTCCCATTGCATTAATTTCAAAATTTATTATAACTTAACAAAACTTAAGGATGACCAATTAGTTAGTATTTACTTTTAAGTTTACTACTTGTTATTTGATCATTGTATTTTATCTTTAAAAACTTTCATTAACCAATGTTAGTGCAAGGTTTGTGTTGTGTGTTCCAATTGAATCAATCACATTGGTCCAATTGTTTGTTTGCTTCATCTTATTTGCTTAGATATTATCTTGAAAAATGTTTTAGAATATTATCATTCTGTCGACCCTGTCTCTTACAGACTGTCAATATTACTTACCTTCAATACACATTGACCCTATATGACTGTGTATCTTATCAACCTATTCAGTTTGACCTTTTTAAGTACATAATTGACATGTCTGACTATGTATATTTTTCATCTATTTAACATCCCCTTTTTAAATACATAGTTGACTTGTTAGACTATGTATCTTTTTCATCTATTTAATGTCTTCATCCGTAGTACACAGTCAACCCATATGACTGTGCATCCTTTTAGCCTATTCTAATTTCATCCTCTATTGAACATAGTTGACACATACAACTATGCATCCTTTTACCCATTCCAATTTTATTCTCCACAAAATGTTGTCGACTAGTTTGACTATGTCTTTTGCGTCATGTTCTATGGACATTTCTAATTGACTTTGTCAACCCAATCAACTATGTACCTATTGGATGATAGTGTTCTATGTTTGATCAAATCTGTCTCTATTTTTATTCCTTATTTCTTGATCTCAAATTATTTCTTCAAACATCATGATATCTCCTATTAGAATATTTTGGACAATCTGAATGCATTTAGACACTATAGGGGATGTTATTTTTTTCCTAATATGATCTTAATTTTTAGAACACCTCTTCTTCTCCCGCATCTTCCAATTGAAACATGGTTCAAATCTATCCAATAGTTGAGATTGGTGGCTCAGATCATTTTCACACTTATCAAGATAATTTCAACCTTCAAAAATCTCATCATAATATGGGGGCAATTGATAAAAACCTATCCAATAACCCCACAATAAAAATGCCACCTAGTAACCTTCCCCCTAATACCAATACAATGAATCCTCCTACCAACACCAACCCACTAATTAATAAAACTCAAAATCTTGCATAAATAACATTAAAAGTGAACATTATGCAAACATCTAATACCTCTTAAATGATGCCACTATAGCATCATTTGATAAACATGGATAATGAACCTCCTATTCTTCTTACTCAAAATAGTCAAAATTTTATTCTTTCACCTCTTAAATATGCTACATGAAATATTATTCCCCAACCTATTATGCATAATAAGATGCTTCAACAGATAGAAAATAAGAATTTAGCCCCTTTCATTGTATCCATTGACATTGGTAATATATCTACAACTATTAAATATGATTAGACTAACGACCCTATATCTTTTCTCAAGGCATTCAATAATATTTATAAAGAGTAGATCCAAACTAATACCTTCGTCACAACCAAACTTTTAGTTAAAACCTTCATTGGTGATGCATTATAATGGTATAACCAATTTCCCTAATATTTTATATGGTAACTTGAGGATTTAGTCAATAATTTAGTTAAATAATTCCAACATAATGATCTTCCCAAAAATTATCTTAGTCATTACATCAATGCTAAGAAATATCATACCGAATCAACTCATGATTTTATCAAATGATGGAAATATTTGGATCACAAGGTCGATCGCAATATGACTAATGATACAACTTGTTTAAATTTTTCATAATGACATTAACACTTTCATTCCAATAAAAGGTTTAAACTTTCACTTCCCTCATGTCCTCGACCTATCACTATTAAAGAAACCTTGAGAATAGAATATGGCACACCCTCGTGTCCTTGACTTATCACTATCTCTAGAGAAATCATGCCAACCAAACATGATAAATTTAGTCTATTATTCAATAAATATCATGATACTTTCACTTGTTCATATGAGGACATGCTTGACATTGATCCCAATATCATGGTGCACAACATAATCACATACCCTGACGCAAAACTCATTCGACAAAAATAATAGAAATTTCCCCCAATGATTCCACCTTATGTCATAAAAAATTTATCAAACTATTAGATGCCAAGTTGATCAAACATATGGACTATTCTGAATGGGTGTCACACATTATTTCCATTTATAAAATGTTACCTTGATTATTTTCATTTGCATCAACTTTCATAATCTCAACCTCATTTGTCCCAAGGATAATTTTCCATTGCCTTTGATAGATGCCATCATCAATTCCACTACCGAATATAATTTATTTTACCTTATGGATGGTTTTTCAGGCTATAATTAAAGTCATATCACCCTTGAAGATAAACACAAGACAACATTCACTATGGAATGGGGAACCTATTTCTATGTTAAGATGCCATTCAGCCTTAAAAACATCGAAGTTACCTATCAACAAGCTATGACCCACATTTTTCATGAGCTTATACATAATATTGTGGAAATATATATGGATGATCTCATTTCTAAATTCAAAAGTCATAAAACCCATCTTTTAGATCTTGCCATCATCTTTGATCGACTCATCAAATATAAAGTTAGATTCAACCCCTACAAATGTGTTTTTTGCATTACATCTGATAAATTTATAGGGTTCTTAGTCTCTCTTCATGTTATAGATGTTGATCTCACTATAATTAATGTTATATTCAACATGACTATTCCTCTTTCCATTCAAAATATTTATACTTACCTCGATAAGCTTGGGGCAATCTAACGATTTGTCCCCAAAATGGCTTATCACATTTATTTTGTTAATTCTAATATTAAGAAAGGTAATGCTTTAGAATAGTATGATTCTTGTAAAAAGGCATTTAGCAACATAAAATAATAATTTTTCCATTTGCCTACCCTTCATCCACCTTCCAATGATAGACCTTTAATTTTGTACACTTATTCTACAACCATATTAGTTGGGGCAATCCTTGAGCAACAACATGATACTGAAAGAGAGTATGTTATCTAATATATTAGTCAAGGCCTCATCAATTACAAAAAATGTTATACCAAAGTAGAATGTGATTGCCTCACTATCTATTTTGCATCTAAAAAGTTTCATCACTACATGCTCTTTCAAACAACTTATGTCATAGTTCATTCCAACCCATTTCATCACTTTTTCTCTAATGCCTTTCTACCTAGAGATAACATTGGCAAATGGATGGTTCTCTTAATGGAATTTGACCTTCACATCATCATAAAAAAACTATCAAAGGGAAAGTCATTATCGACCAATTTATAGTAACAATCATACTCGCTACCAATCATCTTCAAGATAATCTCCCTGATGATAACATTTTCTATATTGAAGGTCTCAATCAAGCTATCTCTCTTAAAGATTAATTTCATAACTTCACTATTTATTTAGAAGTAATTAATAAAGAAGATAGCTATATCATTATTGATACTACTAAATCTAAATCAGTTATCAAAGAGATTCTCAAAATCAATGTTAATTTTTATGAAGACACCTAAACCCTAAATTTTGATGGAACCAAATGTCTCCAAAGAGTTGGGGCAGGTTGTATGCTAACTAGTCCTCATGGTAAATGTTGACCATTTTTACCCAACAAGGAAAAAACTCGGTCACCTTCTTCCCCTACTATTTAAGGCCAATTCATTTTTTGATTTTGCACAAGTCCATAAGTTTCTACGGACTTTGCAGGTGCTTGGTTCGAGCTTCAAGTTCTTCGGCTTTGGTTTAATCAGCTAAGTTCAATGTAGAGTTCAATCAGCAGTGTAACTAATTTTGGTTCATTGCTTGCTTCATCGCTTGGTTCAAATAAAGGTTCACCAGTGGGTTCAACCAATTGGTTCATTCGATTGGTTCAATGTGCTGGTTCAAAGCTTTGGTTTAGTTCAACAGGTTAACGGCTTTCGGTTCATTGGCAAAGTTCAAAAGCTCAGTTTAATCATGCTCAATGTGTAGCGTTGAACTAGTTCAACGCTTTGGTTCAACATGATTGGTTCAAAGCCTCGATTCAACAAGCAAAAAAGCCTAGAGGAATTTGTCGAAGATGATGATGTCCTGAGAGCCATCAAAAATAAGGAAGTAATTAGCTATTGGTTTTCAAAGTGATGACAACCACATGAACGTCAATCCTAACACAGTGAAAAAGCTGTTTACTTTTGAACCAAAGGAGTGCTAACCATGGAAAAGGCCTAGAAATGTAGTGACCCGCTAGAAGATAGCTTGGAAGGCTAAAAGAGCCAAAAAGAGACAAGATAGGGAAAAGACAAAGTGCCAAGTGTAGAAGAGACAGATAGCCTAATTGGTGAAGGGAGGCATCGATTTCAAAAATTACTCCAGCAGATGACATAGTGCTTGTGAATTGACCATTAGAGGACGTGAACGGCCAATCGTGCGCTCATTTTTCTTCATTTCATATTTATGAGCAGACAAACTGTGTAGGTGTCTTCAAGGAGTAGTCTTGGTTAATGAGGAAACAACGTAGCCATGTCAAGAAATGCCTGAATTCAAAGCCAAGGCTGAGATAGCATTAATATTTTAAATGGCTTATTCTTCCCAATGCCTGTAAGGCACATGGGTAACTTGTAAAAGGGGCACCAAAAGGCCTCCTTTCTTCTCCTATATATTGAGGACTTGTCATTTAAGAAATCATCTTCCATATTTGTAAGGCATAGCCCTGGCAAAATTTTACCTGAATCAATAAAACACAATTTTTACCTCTATCTTGGATAGATATTTTTGAGTATGTCTCGAGTGTTAGTTTGTGTTTAGTCATTGTTTCTTGATGCTTTCACAGGTTTGACACCAACATACCTGTTGTCTACAAGGTGCCATTTTTGCAGCTGACAAGGAGAGTTATATTTGGAAGTGCAGAAATAGAAGAAATTACTACATAAGTGTGCGTCTCACAGCACCTTTGGTGATCTCTATTTTCTATATTTTCCATTAGAGCCTCCCTGCCATGTTTCTTGTAGCCTGGTCCTTCTGCTAAGTTGGAAGTGTATGTATGTATTTGTCTGATTTAAGTGTGAATATGAGAAGGTCAACTTTATTTTGGTGCATCACCTCTTTAGAGTAGTTTATTTTCCTGCAATCTTTCTCCCTTTTTATCCCTTATTTAGAGACTCTCCCCTCCATCTTTGCCAGTCCCACAGGTGAGAGTGGAGTTTCCATTAGTGCATGTGGAAGGCAGGAGCTTGGCCTCCTTGCCTCGAGTGCAATCCACTGTGTCAATAGTTTTTGGCACGCCCAGTGGGATCAACTAGGACAAGTTATGTCTAAAGAGTTGAAGAATTTTTGGTGTATTCTTCAACCAACCAGACTTTGGAGGCTTTGCATCAAACACCAATGGTGACTCTAAGTTGAATCAGCTAGTTAAGCAGCTTGGTGCCATTAAGAAATCACTTTTTATATGTATAATTCTTTTACATAGAATCATGGACCTTGTATTCCTTCATATGACTATGATTAGGCTCCAGATATTTATGCAATCCCCTCAAGTAACTCTCCCAGTTGCCCTGCAACGATAAGGGAGGTGGCGCTGGACTTTGAGAGGCAGATAATAGAGATTAATAGACTAGAGGAGTAGTATAGATATCAGTAGGAGCTAATGTATAAAGAGGAGTGTTTGTTTAGGCAAGCACAGGCCCTACAATCCATGGAGAAGGAGGTAGCGAAATGGAGAAATCCATTTATTCAAGGCAGTCAGCCTTATGTGCCCCCTCCTATTCTAAAAAAAGCCCCCTCTTTTGCACCAAATCCTTTCTATTACATATCACTTGCTCACTCTAGCTCATCAGATGCATCTGCTCTCAATCCCGTGTGCCTAGCTTTCCAACATCAAAGGGAACTAGAGCAAACCCCCATGGAGATCAATCCTTTCAATTCCTTATATTGTGAATCTTCCATTGGGGAAAATACCACCAACCAACATGTCCTTCTTCTAGAGACTCTTCCAGTGCATCAACGGTCTCTTCTTTGCATTCCTCAACCTCCCCAAGTCTTTCAACATGATGTGCAGATTCCAAGTTGGAGGAAGGAATGCCAGGAACCAGCCTAGAGCCTTGAAGAGGATGATGCTAGTGATCTCCAAGAAAGGCTCCTTCAAGAAACTATAGCCAGGAGAATTGTAGAGTTGGAGTCCCAAACGAGATTCCTCAACCAATGTGTGGTGGACCTATCTAAACCCATCCCATCCACACACCTCCAAGAGAGCTATCAGGCCACACCTAATATTGTTGAAGTGCTAACCAAGTGGAAAGAGGAGAATCATTTGATTCTAGCTCAAGGACTGCCTCCTCTTCCATGTGTTTTTCCCACTTCACCCCTTCTCAAGGAGGAACCTATTTTATAAGAGGTAGGTGAGGAGTAGATCCAATCTACAGTTCCCTAAGAGGCTGTCATGAGCGACAATGAAGAAGAAATCATAATTGATGCTTATTGTGAAGACACCATCAATAATGGAGAAGATGCAGGGCATGCATATATGTAGATGTTCCAACAATACGAGGAGGAATAAAAGCATGGTGACCTCTCTTCCCCTTTGTTTGATGAACTTCCTTGTTGCTTCAATGAAGAGGATGACTACACTGAAGAGCCTGAGTTAGAGGAGGAAAAGGAGAGTTCTATCTTTTTGGAGGAAGGCCTTAAAGAAGAGAGTTTTGAAGAAAGAGGCGATGTTCTGTGGGATGAGCAATCATTTTGTGAGTCCATTTCAGACATCACCATAGTCACCCTTCTTTAAGAAGGCCAAGAGGAAGTAGAGGATGAGTTTGATAGGGTCTTCAATGAGGCAAAAGGAAATGGGTCAGACCATGATGCACTGCAAGGGAGCAAAAGGAAATGGGTCAGTCCAAAAGTTTCTACGGACTCTACAGGTGCTTGGTTCAAGCTTCAAGTTCTTCAACTTTGGTTCAATCAACTAAGTTCAATGCAGAGTTCAATCGATAGTTCAACCAATTTTGGTTCATCGCTTGCTTCATCGCTTAGTTCAAACAAAGGTTCACTAGCAGGTTTAACCAATTGGTTTAATCGGGTGGTTTAACACACCGGTTCAAAGCTTAAGGTTCAATGCTTTGGTTTAATTCAATGGGTCAATAGCTTTTGATTCATTGGAAAAGTTTAAAAGCTTGGTTTAATCATGCATGTCACGCAACGTTGAACTATTGAACCAGTTCAACGCTTTGGTTCAACATGATTGGTTCAAAGGGTCAGTTCAACAAGCAAAAAAGCTCAAAGGAATTTGTCAAGAATGATGACATCCTAAGAGACATCAAAAATAAGGAAGAAAATTAGCCATTGGTTTTCAAAGCGATGACGGTGGCATGAACGTCAATCCTAACATAGTGAAAAAGCCATTTTCTTTCGAACCAAAGGAGTGCTAACCATGGAAAAGGCCCATAAATGCAACGACCCACAAGAAGATAGCTCGAGGGGCTGAAAGAGCCAAAAAGAGACAAGATAGGGAAAAGACAAAGTGCCAATTGTAGAAGAGACAGATAGCCTAATTGGTGAAGGGAGGCATCGATTCCAAAAATTACTCCAGCAGATGACATAGTGCCTATGAATTGACCATTAGAGAATGCGAACGGCCAACTATGTGCTCCTTTTTCTTCATTTCATATTTATGAGCAGACAAACCACATAGGTGTCTTCAAGGAGTAGTCTCGGTTAATGAGGAAACAACGCGGCCATGTCAAGAAACACCTGAAGTCAAAGCCAGGGCTGAGACAGCATTAATGTTTTGAATGACTTGTTCTTCCCAATGCCCATAAGGCACATGGGTCACTTCTAAAAGGGGCACCAAAAGGCCTCCTTTCTTATCCTATATATTGAGGGCTTGTCATTTAAGAAATCATCTTCCACATTTGTAAGGCGTAGCCTTGGCAAAATTTTCCTTGAATCAATAAAACACAATTTTTACCTCTATCTTGGATAGATATTTCTGAGTATGTCTTGAGTGTTAGTTTGTGTTTAGTCATTGTTTCTTGATGCTTTCACAGGTTCGACACCAACATACCTATTGTCTACAAGGTGTCATTTCTGTAGTTGACAAGGAGAGTTGTATTTGGAAGTGCAGAAATAGAAGAAATTACTACATAAGTGTGCATCTCACAGCACCTTTGGTGATCTCTATTTTTTGTATTTTCCATTAGAGCCTCCCTGCCATGTTTCTTGCAGCCTGGTCCTTCTGCTAAGTTGGAAATGTATGTATGTGTTTGTTTGATTTAAGTGTGAATGTGAGAAGGTCAACTTTATTTTGGTGCATCACCTCTTTAGAGTAGTTTGTTTTCCTGTAATCTTTCTCCCTTTTCATCCCCCCCATTATATATATATATATATATATATATATATATATATATATATATATATATATATATATATATATATATATATGTATTAGCACTTACTGGAATGAACATGATGCATCAAAGGGAGCTAGCCCTTATCTAGAGACTCTCCCCTCTATCTTCACTGGTCCCACAGGCGAGAGTGGAGTTTCCATTGTTGCATGTGGAAGGCAGGAGCTCGGCCTCCTTACCTCAGGTGTAATCCACTGCGTCAACAGTTTCTGGCACACCCAGTGGGATCAACTAAGACAAGTTGTGTCTAAAGAGTTAAAAAAATTTGGTGTGTTCTTCAACTGACCAGCCTTTGGAGGCTTTGCATCAAACACCAATGGTCACTCTGAGTTGAATCAGCTGGTTAAGCAGCCTGGTGCCATTAAAAAATCATTTTATATATATATATATATATAATTCTTTTGCACAGAATCATGGACCTTGTATTCCTTCATATGACTATGATCAGGCTCCAGATATTTATGCAATCCCCTCAAGTAGCTCTCCTAGTTGCCCTACAACGATAAGGGAGGTGGCGCTAGAGTTTGAGAGGTAGATAATGGAGATTAACAGACTGGAGGAGTAGTACAGATATCAGCAGGAGCTAATGTATAAAGAGGAGTGTTTATTTAGGCAAGCACAGGCCCTGCAATCCATGGAGGAGGAGGTAGCAAAATGGAACCTATTTTTTCCACTTCACCCCTTCTCAAGGAGGAACCTATTTTGCAAGAGGCAGGTGAGGAGTAGAAGATCCAATCTACAGTTCCCCAAGAGGCTGTCATGAGTGACAATGAAGAAGAAATCATCATTGATGCTTCTTTTGAAGACACCATCGGCAATGGAGAAGATGCAAGGCATGCATATATGCAAATGTTCTAGCAATACGAGGAGGAACAAAAGCATGGTGAACTCTCTTCCCCTTTGTTTGATGAAATTCCTTATTGATTCGATGAGGAGGATGACTACGCTAAAGAGCCTGAGTTGGAGGAGGAAAAGGAGAGGTCTGTCTTCTTGGAGGAAGGCCTTGAAGAAGAGAGTTTTGAAGAAAGAGGCAATGTTCTGTGGGATGAGTGATCATTTTATGATTCTATTTCAGACATCACCATAGTCACGCTTCTTCAAGAAGGCCAAGAAGAAGCAGAGGATGAGTCTGATAGGGTCTTCAACAAGGCAAAAAGAAACGGGTCAGACCATGATGTACTGCACAGGAGCTATAGATGTCAAAAGGCTAATGGTGATGAGCTAGCAGCCACATATTTCTTAGTGAAGAGCACCAATATGAAGGACCAGCATTCAACAAGCCTCTAGGGAAAATAAGAATACATGTATGTTAGAGGCATGTTTGAATTAAATTCACTTGGATACCAGCCAACTCAGGTGACAGGCAAGAGGAGCAGGTCACCAAATCTCCTTTTCATTCAGCTACTTGCCTGCCACCATAAGTCTTCTTGCCAGGAAGGGGACTTAAGGAATTTTCCCTTTAATCCAGGAGGGAGATGAGAATGCTTGGTTAGCTTTATATAGTAGTTTGCTTTTAGTTTCTTTCATGCTTTCCCTAAGTGCAGTTGCACAAGTAATGTTTTTTAGCCTTGTGTGTTTCCCTTGTGTGTGGGGTAAAAAGCTCTGTGTTTGATTTTAGAATTTATCAGGGCTGTTGTTATTTTTAAAGTTACAATCTGACTCCATTCCCAATAGATTTTTAAGGCAACTGGATTCTAAGCATGGCAGGCATGCTTCCCCTAGGAGGCACCAATTTGTTGACCATTTTTGCCCAACAGGGCAAAAAATTGGTCACCTTTTTCCCCTGTTGTTTAAGGCCAATTCATTTTTTGATTTTGCACAAGTCCAAAAGTTTCTTTAGACTCTACATGTGCTTGGTTCGAGCTTCAAGTTCTTTGGCTTTTGTTTAATCAGCTAAGTTCAATGTAGAGTTCAATCGACAGTTCAACTAATTTTGGTTCATCACTTGCTTCATCGCTTCCTTCAAACAAAGGTTCACCAGTGGGTTCAACCAATTGGTTCATTTGGTTAGTTCAATGCACTGGTTCAAAGCTTAAGATTCAACACTTTGGTTCAATTTAATGGGTCAATGGCTTTCAGTTCTTTAGAAAGGTTCAAAAGCTCAGTTTAATTATGCTCGATGTGCAGCGTTGAACTGTTGAACCGATTCAACGCTTTGGTTCAACATGATTGGTTCAAAGGGTCAGTTCAACAAGCAAAAAAGCCCAGAGGAATTTGTCAAGTATGATGATGTCCCGAGAGCCATCAAAAATAAGGAAGTAAATTAGCCATTGGTTTTCAAAGCGATGATGGCCATGTGAACGTCAATCCTAACACAGTGAAAAATGTGTTTGCTTTCAAACCAAAGGAGCGCTAACCATGGAAAAGGCCCAAAAATGTAGTGACACACCAGAAGATAGCCCAAGGGGCTGAAAGAGCTAGAAAGAGACAAGATAGGGAAAGGACAAAGTGCCAAGTGTAGAAGAGATAGATAGCCTAATTGGCGAAGGGAGGCGTTGATTCTAGAAATTACTCCAGCAGATGACACAGTGCCTATGAATTGACCATTAGAGGATGTGAACAACCAACTGTGCACTCCTTTTTCTTCATTTCATATTTATGAGTAGACAAACTACATAGGTGTCTTCAAGGAGCAATCTTGGTTAATGAGAAAACAACACGACCATGTCAAGAAATGCCTAAAGTCAAAGCCAGGGCCGAGACAACATTAATGTTTTGAATGGCTTGCTCTTCCCAATGCCCGTAAGGCACATGGATCACTTGTAAAAGGGGCACCAAAAAGCCTCCTTTATTCTCCTATATATTGAGGACGTGTCATTTAAGAAATCATCTTCCACATTTGTAAGGCATAGCCCTGACAAAATTTCACTTGAATCAATAAAATGCAATTTTTACCTCTATCTTGGATAGATATTTCTGAGTATGTCTTGATTGTTAGTTTGTGTTTAGTCATTGTTTCTTGATGCTTTCATAGGTTCGACACCAACATACCTGTTGTCTACAAGGTGCCATTTCTGTAGCTGACAAGGAGAGTTGTATTTAGAAGTGCAAAATAGAAGAAATTACTACATAAGTGTGCATCTCACAGCACCTTTGGTGATCTCTATTTTCTGTATTTTCCATTAGAGCCTCCCTGCGATGTTTCTTGTAGCCTGGGCTTTCTGCTAAGTTGGAAGTGTATGTATGTGTTTGTCTGATTTAAGTGTAAATGTGAGAAGGTTGACTTTATTTTGGTGCATCACCTCTTTAGAGTAGTTTGTTTTCCTGTAATCTTTCTCCCTTTTCATCCCCCCGACGCCTCCCCCCCCCCGCCCCCCATTATATATACACAGGGCAAAATAGAGCATAAACAGATCTGAAACAATAATATATTACTGGAACTTGCTTACAGTCATCCAACACTTCAATCCAGTCCAAAGCTTTCCAATGCTTTCATATGCTTTTCTAAAGCACATGTTTGCTTGTGCCCAGCTCATATTTATAGTTGCAATACAAAATTTGGAAACTCCTAATTTCTAGAATAGTCCACATCTTTGAAATGTTCTACTTTCAATTTGGATTGTTCTGCTCTTTGCCTAGATTGTTCTATGGAAGACTCTAGAAAGTCTCATCTTCTTGGCATCTTCTAGACAATTCTTAATATTCTAACAAAAAAGGGGGATTTCGAAGAGGGGGCTCATGTGTTCCGTAACTCTTCTTATGGAGTTCTGTTGCCTCCAAACGTAGATCACCGCAACTCCCCTGTGCCGCAGGGCCAAAAAGCAGCAGAGCTCCTGGCAGGCAAAGAGAGCTCCATCGCACAGATTGTAAGAACAGAGGTCGGAACCAAGATGAGAAACTTGAGCTCTCGAAGACACTCCAGAAAACATTAACCGATGCGTACTAGATTTCTGTTCAACAGGGAACTTGGAAGATTATTTGTAATAACTGTTTGCATATTTTCTTTTCTATGAATTTGCGAGCCACTCGGTTAACTTGTTAAAAACACATTACTCAATGTATTATTACAGCTATTTGTTGTTCATTTCCCACTCTCCATGTGCTGAAGGCACTTACCTTTTACAGCTGATCTTTGGCGAAAGTACTCGTTGAATTTATTCATCGTAGAAAGAATGCACACTCAAAAACATATTTATTTAAAAATAAACAAAAAATCTCTGTAAGGGACCAGTCGCTTTTGAGTAGTGTTTATTAGTGAAGACATTTAATCCAATATATCAATGAAGATATTTCATATATAGATAGGTGAGCGTCGCCGCAGAAGACAATTTTATAGTTAAAACCGGTAGGACAAGTGAAGACGATTTTATATTTCGTCAAAGGAATAGCTGTAGACCTACCGGCATTTTCCCTTGAATTGGTGGGCGGGTACTTGTTGCTGCTGCTATACGTCCCTGTGCAGCAGTATTCTGGTTTAGTATATGCAGCCGTAGTCATATGGAAACGAAGACAAGATTCTAAGAAATTAGATATATTTTACATAATATATGCACAATTTTTAATCATATTCTTGCCCGTTACCTTATATCAAAAGTCAATTATGAATTTTTTACAAAATTACATATGTAACAAACATGAATAAATAAGGGTGCCCATAAATGCCATTTTTGTAATTGAATTGAAAAATTAAGCATGGTAAGAGCGATAGAGAAGTTTAAATATAACCTGACCAATGGTTTCTCAAAGAGTGGTATTAAATGAAGTAGCAGTAAAGATGATTCGAGGAAAACTTGTAGCCATCGAAACACTGCCATCGAATCATGTTTTGGGAGTTACATTCGACACTCCACGTAGGGCCTCAACAACTTTTCATATTTGGAAATTTCAAATTTAGGAATAACACTTGTCGTATTCATCAATTGCTAAATATTTAAATAGACATTTTATTCTAAAATGTCATACAACAAAATAGAAGATTCAAAAAATAAGGCAAAATGATAAGCATTTAAAGACCCTGAGCAAATAATGTCTTGTAGAACAAAAATGTTTAGGAACTATTACCTTACATGATAAAAGCCTTATGTGGCAAGCATTTGGGTTTTCCTCCTCACTAACTAACTTTCATTGTCAACAACTTGATCAAACATGTCTCATTCTGAATATTTTACGCATATTCTTTTAGAAAGCAGTTTACTCACATCCATTTGAACACATATCTTAGCATAAATAATATGTTTTTTGCTACAAGTTTTAGTAGAAATGTACATCATTACTCCAAGAGAGTAACTAATTTGATTAAGAATGGAGTCTACCCACAAATGTATGAGGAGGTTAAATAACCCTACTTAAACTCAAGCAACTTTTGGATCTTCTTGCATGAAATCAAAATTGGGTTTCCAAGATTTTATACAAAAATCTTGATTTACCAAATAACCATGACCCCTTTTCAAATACTTGAGCTCTGTCTTCTTCCAAGGTGAATATTGCAATGAAAAAGCCTCTTGATTCATAAGAGATATCCATTTCTCCCTTTATTTTATAATGCCTTGAAACCCAAGATCTTAGATTCAACTCACGCGACCCTCAACCCCCAAACTTACAAACCAGTCCTAGTTTGGTTAGGGTAGTTATTTCTTGTCCCACTTCAATATGGTCAAAGGTAATGATAGCGTCTTTCTCAATTGCAAAGATGCACCTAGATTTCATCTAAAAAATTTCATTCCTTACATTACTAGCATGAGTTTGTAGATCTGAAATAATCTTAGATTTTTTTATAATGCTCTAATGATGTAAGTGTTACAAAACCTGGGGTAATCTTGGGTAAATTCTAATGTAACTTTGAACTTACTATGGTTTAAATAAACATACTCTAATTCATTTATATTCTAAGATTATAATCTTTTGAGGGAGCATAAATATGTGTTGAGGCAGGTGCAATGAAATTAAGAGGATATTATGGCCTCCAAAAATTACCTAAACCTACTCTAATTCATTTATATTCTGAGATTTATATTCCAAGATTATAATCTTAAGTGAGCAAAAATTTGTGACGCAGGTGCAATGAAAATACTAGGATATTATGTCCTCTAAAAATTTTCTTCAACCATTGTGCAAAAACAACCACACTGTCATCGTTCCCCACATCCAGGCTATGAAACACCACATTCTTGTGTTTTTATTCCAATTAAGCTCAAGCCTCTTCAAACAATTGTTTCTTCTGATCTCGGTAAGCTATGAGCACCACAGTCATGCCTTTATGCGCAAGCAAATGCACAATCTCCAGTCCTATTCCCCTGTTGGCCCCTATTACCACAGCCACAGTATCCTTCCTCCACCATTTCTCTGCTTTTCCATCTAATTCTGCTTGGCCTGATTTTTCCTATCAAATTCATCCCAAATTTAATCACTAACATTGTGATTGGAGTCATAAGTTAACAAGAAATCTAACAAACAGAAACTACATAAACTCACCGTTTCTGCAGCTTGGTAACGCTACTAAAATTAGAAATAGATGATTTGAGTGGTTGAATATTTAAGAGATAATGTTGCAGTAATGTTGTAGTCATTACAATGAACCGTTCATGTAGCGAGGGGGTTAAATATGTTTGAGTGAAAGATTTTATTGAAGTCCACGAGACCAAGCACGGTATGGGATTAAGTATGATTGTTTATGCTCTAAACTAGATATGCATATGATTGTTTCAAGCCGACCTAATGAAATTATCCTTTAAACTAGTTAAACATAGTGCATTGAATACCTTTCAGAGTATTTATTAACAAACCATTGCAATACATTGTGAAAATCAAGGTTGTGGGGAGCCTACAGGGCAAACATGTGACATACAATTTCAATGTAGGAAAGGGTTGTGACATAAGTCATCCACCATTGAAGGGAGCTGAGCACAAGGAGCTCCAATCTCTGAATAGTGCAATATTCAAATATGTATTTGGCTTCCTCAACCTGGGTAACCACGAAACACCCATATCATTGTCATTTGAATGCAACATTATATATTACATCTCTGCACACTAATGAAAAACTAAATAAACTTGGTGATTATGATAAGTCTAAATCACCTAGAGGTCGAGGAGGAGAGGAATCTCTGTCTCTTCCACTTTGGTAGCTAGAGATATACAAGTAACAACTGCAAGTTACGTCATCCAGAGATTATCTTCCTAAATTGCATTCACCCAATGATCAATCATGATGTCAAAACAACAAATGTTACTATTGAGATGGACTTAAAGCTCCACTTTGACGCAACATTGCATGGATCTATCACCGCCAAAGCCCAATGCTGCAAAGATAGCAATGTCAATTGCATATTTTCTACATAATCATAACCATTTAATTTTATCTGCTATATTTTTTAAGGGTAAAAACAAACTTATTGTGTAGTACATCATTCTCCTATTTTCAACTTGTATTATAGTTCAAGAGCGGTGCACTATAACTTTTTGAATCCCATAATTTTTTGGATTTTATATATGCTAAGTATTCCAAAATGTGTTGAGATAGCCAATGGCAAATGGATGCTTTAAAAAATTACAATATGTGACAAATATGAACAAACAAGGGTCCCCAAAAATGTCATTTTTATAATTAAATAACAAAGTTAAACTTTGGAAGAGAGACAAAGAAGTTCGAATACACCTTTGATTAATGGCTTCCTAGAAAGTGGTATTGAATAAAGCAGCAATAAGGATGATTTGAGTAAAACGTACAATCGCAGAAACATTGCCCCCAAATCAAGTTTCGAAAACTACATTCGACACCCTATATAGGGCCTCACACCACCATTGATATTTGGGAATTCCAAATCTAAGAATAACACTCATCATATTCACCAACTACCAAACATTAAATTAAATAGACATTTTAAATTAAATTGAACAAACCAAGACAAAAAAAAATAGAAACCACTCATGAACCAAACAACCAAGACCTCTAATCTATCATTAACCATGACCCCTATTTAAATACTTGAGCTTGGTCTTCTTCAAAGGTGAACACTGCAATGAAGAAACCTCTTGATCCATAATGGATATCTACTTCTCCCTTTATTTTCTAATGCCTTCAAACCCTAGGTCTTAGATCTAGCTCACATAGCCCTCAAGACCTAAACTTACAAGTCAATCCTAGTTTAGTTAGGGCAACTATTTCTTGTTCCAGTTCCGTGTGGTCAAAGGTAGTGACAGAGTCTTTGTTAGTTACAATGATGTACTCAGATTTTATCCAAATATTTTCATTTCTTGCATTCCTAGTGTGAGCTTGTAGAGTTGAAATAATCTTAATTTTTCATAGCATTCTAAAATAAACATTTGAAATCCATTTAAAAAATAGCCCCCCCAAAACCCCTGCCACTGATTTGCGTTTTTGTTGCCCTAACTACGTAGTAGGAGCCTTGCTAGTGTCGTAGTTGTGACCTAGTCCATCCACCACTACGTACCATAATGTGCCCTTATTCGTCTCACATATACATTGTTTTCAATATGGTATATTTTAAAGAAAATTATGAGATTTACTTATTTATAATATGTATGTAATATTTTTAATATAAATTTATATTATTTATCCAAACAATAATAAAATACTTATTTTGATGTATAAATTACTTTGATAATAAAATACACAAACATTCATACATAATTAAATAAGAACTAATTAATTATAATTAAAGAATCAGCTGTACTATAGAGTCACAGTTATTAAACCTTTATACAAACAATAATAAAACACTTATTTTGATGTATAAATTACTTTGATAATAAAATACCCAAACATTCATACATAATTAAATAAGAACTAATTAATTATAATTAAAGAATCAGCTGTACTATAGAGTCACAGTTATTAAATCCCATCCAAGTAGTTCCCTTTCCTTAATGCTCATAAATATTTATTTATTTATTTTATTATATAACAAAAATTTAGCTTATTCTTATAATAATAATTAAATGGTAAAGAAGATGGGCTTTATTTATTCAATCTCCATTTGATAATTGATGCCTTAAAAATTTTCCGAAAACCAAAAAGATAACAATATGAGAAAAAAAACCACGGAAACTCAGCCGCATAGTGCGAAGCACAGAGGAGGAGAAAGGGAGACGACGGTTACGCTCCGGGTACTGCGCGAGGGTAGTACCTCGGGAGCGATTTGCGACCTACAACTTAGAAGCTCATTTGGTCGATTCCGGCTATGGGATCTGACGTGCTGGCCGGTGTGTAGAGCGGAATTAGTGACAGCGCGGATGTTTTATCTCTGGCGCTGTGGATTTTCACGGTAGGAGACAGCACCACTGACAGGGATTACGCGGCTACGTTGACTCTCGGCAACGGAAAAGTCGGATCCACACAAAAGCGCCAGGGTACCTCCTGCTCCTCTCTTCTTTCAGACGACACAGATCCCGCGCGCAATAACAATCTAAGGGTATCCGCAAGACGCGCCCGCTGTAAGATTGGGAAACGAGGCGAAGATAAGCCAGAGGGTGGAGGCGAGAAGGGCATCCCTGTATTCTCTCACATTTAGCGTGGCTTGAACCTGCGCCCAAATGGAGACCTGAATGGAGTTGCCGATGCAGACAATATATAGGGTGGGATTTCTACGCCTGGGCTTTCCGGGCCTCTTACACAATCCCGGCGTGTCGGAGGATGCAGCGTCTGGTCCGCTCATTGATGCAATCGCCATTAAAGAGCTTTTTTAACCCCGTTATGTCAAGGGTAAGCAATGGTCTTATATTATAATTGCTTTTACACAATGGAAGCGGGGCCTGTGGGACCTGTGCTAGTTTCAGAGTAACAGTCATTTAGTCAATGTGGGGTGTTAGCAGGTAATTTGATTAAAAAGGGGGAATTTCGAAGATGGGTCTCATGTGTTCCGTAACTCTTCTTATGGAGTTCTGTTGCCTCCAAACGCAGATGACCGCAACTCCCCTGTGCCGCAAGGCAAAAAAGAAGCGGAGCTCCTGGCAGGCAAAGAGAGCTCCTTCCAACAGATCGTAAGAACAGAGGTCGGAACCAAGATGAGAAATTTGAGCTCCAGCTACCTTCTGCTCATTCGGACATGCAGAATTAATGTCGGTCAGGCACCCTATTCTTTTGCAGCTAGAGTTCGAGGGGGTAATGGAGAGAGGCAGATTGAATCCGTTCACCAGAGAGATGTCGTAAAAGTCTAGATTCAGGTTTTGGTTCAGGGAATATTCGGCAAGAGTTGTAGGAAGCTGCCCAGAAGCTTAACAGCTGAGCGTGCCATTGCAGTCACCGGTTTGGCAGGTTCCTCGACCGGTGCCGTCGAAGGAGCAGCCGGTGCGGCCCCAAATTTTGCTTCCTGTTCCTGCGGGAACTTGGATGATCCATGATTGCCCTTGTGCTAATTGTTGCCCTCCACCTGGATTTGCCGCTGCCCACACTGTGTCTGTGCACTGGTTTGTGATCTCAAACGTTGCTGCATCCACTCTCACTCTCACTCCTGCACGCACTCACAAATTTTAAATCCTACTCTGTTTTGATCAAACATTAAGGAATAGTAATAGTAATACTATCTAATACCTTCTCCCAAAAAAGAACAATCTATAACTGAAAAGGCAAGGCATTGCAGAATGTAAAATGATACCTCGAAGAAAAATGAAAAATATTGCTGTGAGTGCAATCGAAGCTGTCATCGCAGTAGCCATTGACAACAATTGTTGAATTGTTGATTGATTGCATGTTATGTTCATAGGGCGAAATTGTTGCCGTGTTGACGACTCTTCTTCCTCAGCGCCGCCTTGTTATGTGGACTAGTATGAAAGCGCGTTTTCGCGTAAGTCACGCAAAAGCCTAAATTTGATGGCCGTATGGCCGTATTTACAATTTTTAGCCGTAGAATACAATCTAATTTCTTTTGGAACCGTATTTAATTGCCTGGTAAATTTTTAAAGAGACCGTCAAATTTGTAATCGATTAATATAAGTATTATGCATTCAATACATAATATTATTGTAGTATGAAGAATTCGAGTCTCTCTTCCTCATTGTTCTATTTGGATTTTTTTTTCTTGATTTCATCTTTTCATAGTGGTCATATGGAAACAAAGACAAGATTCTAAGAAATTATATATATTTTACACATAAGATATCCACAAATTTTAACCATATTCTTTCCATTTACCTTATAACAATAATATTTTTGGAAAGAGTCAACTCATATGATTTGTATATTATTAATGTCTAAACCAATCGTAAAGATAGTTGTGTCCCATTTTTATTGGTGTAATTGGAATTGTATATGGAGCCACATCTACAAATGGTATTCTAAAGAAAGTGTCAAATTCCATCATAACATATGTGTTGGTGGTTCTATAGGGCACTTATTGGTTTATATATTATCCTTAAAATATGACCTAGAGCTCCATTTAAAATGCCTACATCTATCTACATATTAGAGGTTAACATCATCCTTCCATTCTTAACAATTAATAACTCTACTTCTAATTTGTCGTTCTAACATCCTGAAGTAATCTATGTTTTGGTTAATATGCTATGTGCAATAGGTCATTTTAATGACTATAATTTATTTTTATTATGGTTATGCAAATTATCATTTGTTGCACGTAAATGAATAACATTGTCAAATTCTTTCTGCGAGGTTACATCTAACGCATAATTAGTTATTCTTATAAATAATTTTCAATCATCAATTGTCAGATGTGCATCTCTAAGATTTATGAGAAGTTGGTGAAACCTTTTTTGGCACTCACTACTTATTGTCTAAATACCCTATAAAAAGTAACAACTAATTTTAATTTTTCTCATAAAATTTATGCACATCTATTACTATTGCATGGTGGTTTACCACTCACAGGGGAAACTATCCAAAATATACTATCAAAATGATTGACATACCTTCGAAACTCATGTTTACATTTTTAAGAAATGTTTGACGAAGCCACACATCTATGTTTTGCAGAAATGTTTCTCTAATGAAACTCATTTACTCAATCAATTGTATTTTATATGTCAAGTATCTTCTTGGAAACTTGTGTTTCTTGTCCCTGTAATTCAACAAAATATGTGATTGTGATTTATAGTGTTGAATGATTTTTTGATGCTCCAATATTGAATGTTGTAACTCTAGTGGGTGAAATTAATAGGTAAAACTATTATAATATGGTCTTCGATACTTGAAAATGGAAATATTGACACATATTTACCATACATAAAAGTTCCTAATTTGTCATTCTCTCACACATGGATGTTATTTTATGAGTCAACCTTTCCAGTACATTGTTAAACACCTATAGGAACCTCACTATCTATTTAAAACTTGTTAAATATACAACACAGACATCTCCAAACTGTTAGATCAATTTGCTTATATAAAAGTTAGGTTTGCTAATTGATATTGATCGATCTAGTCAAAACTGACTCGCTCCAAGTAATGACTATTTCATACAATTAAACTCATCTTTAGGGTGAGCCCATAATCCTAACATGTCACTAGCATGAGGAGTTATTCAATTAACCTTATATACTAAAGGATCAACGTATCATTCAAAAGTGACTTGACACTTATCTGGAATTCATCTATACACTATTACACACTGACCAAATCTACCATATTATTTCTAATTTGAAAAACTATCACTAGGAGTAGCCATAATTAAATTACTAAGCATATTTTTGATGGGTTTTTTGACATACCAACTTAGGAAAGGTGAAAATCCACCCAACCTCTCTTGAAAGGAGATGGAATCTATATACACATAATATTTCTAAACTTGATCAATTATTGATGCTTTAACTCTTATAGGAACCCATTGAGTCTCAATCTCTCTAAGTGTATGCCTTAAAGGGTATACCAAGAAAGTGGTGGGTAGATCATTGGTACTTTCTAGGATTGTTGTCCCTTATACCACCACTCTCTATCAATCCATCCTTCTCCTATACTCTTCCCTAAGCCTTGCCTCTTCTCTTACACACTCCTCCAAGCAATTTAATGCCTCACTTAGCCCCTTCTTAAGCCTAAAACCCTTTTTGATAGTTTACAATACACTGTCAAGCTAGGTCAACCCTGTATTTAATTTTTTTAAAGCACATTATGGGTCTAGGTTAGCCTTGGCCGACCTAGACTAGGACATAACTTATTTTTATCATAAATAATATAGGGTCAAATTGGGTCGACCTTGACAACTAAACTTTCAAAAAAGTTTAAGGTTAGATTCAACTATATATACACATTCATTTCACCATTTATAAGAGAGAAAATAGAGTTAATTATTCATTTAAGCTTCTTTACAATCTCCTCTTCGACCATTCTACTTAAGGAGCTATTTTTTAGAGTTTATACTTAGAGAAGAATCTTATCTTGTAGAAAAGACTTGGATGCTTAGGAATTTCTTAGTGATCTTGACAAACCATAACAACCTCTTGCAAAGTACCTTTGGCCAAGGGAGAGATTGCATCTTAATAGGTTTATCTTCAAGGGAAGTATCTTTAACTTTATCCCTATATGTTAGTAGATAAAAGTAGCATAAGTAATGGATTTAAAATATGTTACTCTCTTTATGCATTAGGGTTTTATCTATACATAGCTTAATTAGGATACCCCTATGCATGTTTACTTTTTATGTTAGTTACCTCCACTTTGTGCCACAAATTTTAGTGAGCACTAGATTAGAATTTAATTTAATTTGCATATACTTAGTGAATATGAAACATAAAACCTAGCTAGGCTTATTGCATGGTTTTGACTAGAGGCTTTGGAACCCTCTCTAGTGATATTATTATGGTAAGAGACCCCTTAGTTAGGTCTAGTTGATCCATCTTAGTCATGAATCTAAATATCTAATCTATCAACAATCAAAAGTGTAATTAGGATTTATCTTTTCCAAGCTAAGATTAATTAATAAGTCAATAACATTTTTATTTGTACACATTTTGATGAACCCAATGTGAATCAAACCCTTTTAGGTTTTCTTTCACACATTTATTTTATCATCATATTGAATATTTAAATTTTTATAGTACTATATCAAACCTATTGGTATAGTTCTAATAGTCAGTACTCAGGTTTAACACAGAGTTTCCCCAAAAAGATTATGGTCTATCTATGTAGGTCTTCTCAAATTATAGGTGAATGGATTGATCATTTTAACATAGTCTTCTTCTTCAGTTATATTATTGCATACATAGTCAAACTAGTCAACTATGTTCATAGTTTTTATTTTCAACACAGGTTTGTAGACATAATCAAGCCTATCGATTTTATTTGTAACTTATTTTTAACATAGGTTTGATCAACTCCGTCGAGTCATTTGACTTTGTTCACAAACTTTTTGAATTAGCACTTGAGAATAACAACATAAAATTTTACAATCTAGTTATCTTCAAACCCACCAAGGTTCGTTCATACCTTCTTTATCATTTCAACATTTCATTTCTAGTACTATTTTTCAAAAGTTTGCAGTCTATAAAATAGTATCCCTATAGCAAACTAGGTCAATAAGTTTGATGCCATTTTATAAATTATCTTCTATATAGGAGATATAGTTGACCTAATCAATTATGTTCTTTTGGATCTTGCTTCTACATATAGTAGTGACCTAGTCAACTTTGTTCTATTTTATTTACATAGAATGTCTACTAAACTGACTATGTAATCTTCACAGTCAATGGAATTAACTTTATTGTGTTAGTAATTAGTCCACCTTTCATTTTAGTTACTTTCATTCTTAGAGTAACAAACATAGTTTAATTAGATGGTTTTTTAATTTACCGATTTAGTCACACTATTTTTCTCTTTTACACACACTCCCAAATCATTTTACACAAAAAATACATCAAATATTTGTCTTTCCAAGGTCTACCTACTTGGATTTCATCAACAAACGGCAAGCCAACTTAGTTTTCTAGCCAAGTATAAACACATGGTTAATGGTATATATTGTCAAAGCACATGACACCCTTATCACTACATGCTTGTGAATTGAGAGGGTAGGCCCCAATATGAAGCCAATACTCTCATCGATATAGATCTATTTCATTCTTAAAACTATACATAGATTAATTTCTAGTTCCTAATTCCAACCAACTTCCCATCGCATTAATTTCAAATTTTATTATAACTTAACAACACTTAAGGATGACAAATTAGTTAGTATTTACTTTTAAGTTTACTGCTTGTTATTTGATCATTGTATTTTATCTTGAAAAACTTTCATTAACCAATGTTAGTGTAAGGTTTGTGTTGTGTGTTCCAATTGAATCAATCACATTGGTCCAATTATTTATTTTCTTCATCTCATTTGCTTAGATATTATCTTGAAAAATGTTTTAGAACATTATCATTCTGTTGACCCAGTCTCTTACAGAATGTCAGTATTGCTTACCTTCAATACACATTGACCCTATATAACTATGTATCTTATCAATCGATTCATTTTTCCCTTTTTAATTACATAATTGACATGTCTAACTGTGTATATTTTTCATCTATTCAATTCCCCCTTTTAAAGTAAATAGTTGACTTGTTAGACTATGTACCTTTTTCATCTATTTAATGTCTTCATCAGTAGTACATAGCCGACCCATATGACTGTGCATCCTTTTATCCTATTCTAATTTCATCCTCTATTGAACATAGTCAACACATATGACTGTGTATCATTTTACCCATTCCAATTTTATACTCTATAAAATGTTGTCGACTAGTTTGACTGTCTTTTGCATCATGTTCTATGGACCTTTCTAATTGAATTTGTCAACCCAATAGACTTTGTACCTGTTGGTTGATAGTGTTCTATGTTTGATCAAATCTATCTCTATTTTTATTCCTTATTTATTGATCTTAGATTATTTCTTTAAACATCATGATATCATCTATCAAAATATTTTGGACAATCTAAATCTATTTAGACACTATATGGGATGTTGTTTTTTTCCTATCTTTACTACCCAATAGGATATTCACTCTTAGAACACCTCTTCTTCTCCCTCATCTTACAATTGAAACATGGTTCAAATCACTCCAATAGGTGAGATTGGTGGCTCAGATCATTTTCACACTTATCAAGATAATTTTAACCTTCAAAAATCTCATCATAATATGGGGGTGATTGATACAAACCTATCCAATAACCCCAGAATAAATATGCCACCTAGTAACCCTCCCCCTAATACCAATACAATGAATCCTCCTACCAACACCAACCCACCAATTAATAAAACTCAAATTCTTGCATAAATAACATAAAAGTGAACATCATGCAAACATCTAATACCTCTCAAATGATGACACTATAGCATCATTTGATAAACATGGATAATCAGCCTCCTATTCTTCTTACTAAAAATAGTCAAAATTTGATTCCTCCACCTCTTAAAGATGCTATAGGAAATGTTATTCCCCAACCTATTATGCATAATAAGATGCTTCAACACATAAAATGAGAATTTATCCTCTTTCATTGTATCCATTGACATTAGTAATATATTTACAACTATTAAATATGAATAGACTAACGACCCTGTATATTTTCTTAAGGCATTCAATAATATTTATAAAGAGTAGATCCAAACTAATACCTTAGTCACAACCAAATTTTTAGTTAAAACCTTCACTGGTGATGCATTATTATGGTATAACCAACTTCCCTAATATTTTATATGGTAACTTGAGGATTTAGTCAATACTTTAGTTAAATAATTCCAACATAATGATCTTCCTAAAAATTATCTTAGTCATTTCATCAATGCTAAGAAATCTCCTACCGAATCAACTCATGATTCTATCAAATGATGGAAATATTTGGATCACAAGGCTGATCACAATATGACTAATGATAACTTGTTTAAATTTTTCATAATGAAATTAACATCTTCACTCCAATAAAAGTTTTGAACTTTCACTTCCAAAATATCAAATGATGCTCTTGACCAAACTAAGTATCAAGACTTCCAAATGAAATCGTTTGAACCCAACACTAAAGTCATCATGGGATCTTTCCAACATTTAACCAATGCAATAACGAGAAATCTTCCTCAACCTAAACCAAGAGTAGCTAAGGAAAAAAATCCCCAACCTTCCCATATGTCATTAACCATGTAATAAATGAAACAAATTTTAATGCCTTCTAAACCATTCACTTATAATCCCCTTAAATGATATGACCCTAATCAATTTTATTGGCTTCATGTTGATATAGATCATTCCCATGAGACATGTCAGGGGCTTACCAAATTTTCAATCTCTTTTATATTATAATATTCATTCAATCATGATGCCATGACCAAAATTCTTTATCAAGATTATGCTAATGCCTCTCAAAAGAAACAAACTTCCAAAACTTCTTCCTTTAACAATCCCAAAACTTTCTCTACATCCAACCCTCAACAATCAACCAAGGATATTTATGTAAATACATCTAATTATGTAAATACATCTAACTTTAATTATCAATGCAAACCAACCCATAAAGATCCCACTGCCAAACCAAAGAAACCATGATTAAAAGAGCAACATTTAAAAGATACCACTAACACTAACTTACCTTCATAAATTAATGAGGAACCACTTACTCAATCTGAACGTCCAACCACTTCTCTTCATCCTAAACATATTTTACCCTCCAAGCCTCATGTTGATTCTTCTTCTTCCAAAACTCATTAGAATTTCTTAGAAGAACTTAACTCTATGCCTTGTAAAATTTCTCTCATGGAGTTAGTTCACACTTGTCCCTATCATTGTAGATTATTAATGAAACAAATCCAAGAAATCAAAGAATCATCTTCCTTAGAAGAGGAACAACCTTCTCGCGAGCCTCAACCAATAAAATTTCATACCATTGAATCTATTTGTCCTTCTTCAAAACCTTTCATAGAGTTCCTTAAAGAAGACATGACCAATGATGAAATTATCTTTTAAATTGATGATCGACCTCTCTTTATCAAAATATCCATTAATACTACCCTGATTCACAAAGTATTGGTAGATGAAGGGTCAAGAATTAATGTGGCATCTCTTTGGCTCATTCAATAAATCATATATAATAAATATCATCTTAAACACACTCATTTAACATGTCATGGATTTGACAAGACCAATAAATAGTTGTTTGGTTGTATTTGGTTCCCTCTTACTTTTGGACCTAAAACTATACGTACCAAGATTATGACCTCGATTTACTATTATCCTATAATATACTTCTAGGACACCCATAAACCCATTGCATGCAGGTTGTTACCTTTTTTGGAAGATAATGTATCAAGTTTATTTATAATGGAAAATGATGTAAACATGAGGCTGATCTTAACCTATGGAGTATTTAACTTTCCAATACTATAACTTAATATACGATTCCCACAATTATAAAAATAAATAACACACCTTTACATGAATTCATCAATATGAATCCATATTTACAAGTCACTCTTACTGATTCTAACAATGATGAACCAAATGATTTTAAAAATACATGCAATACTACTAAACTAGCTCCTTATATTTTAGAGTGGTTTCTTCCTTCCTTGTTACCTCATGATTGTACCATCCCTCTTATCGATGGGATCACATATTTACCACCTCCATGTAATGCACTTAAAGCATCTTATACAAAAGATTATTTCACTTCTTTATGACTATAGAGTGGCTATGCTATTTCAAGGACCTTTAACTATGTCATCGCATAAATTTAGTGATATAGGTATCTCCCTCTCGGAGTTTCCTTTAGAGACACAAGAATGTACTATCTCTCCAACCTATGATGATAACTATATTATGGCCCAAGCTCAATCAAGAGACTTGGATGTTCAACACCATCAGGAAACTTAGCTAAAGTATATGATTTTAATTGTGATGTTCATATTATTTACAGATATATTGGGTTAGAACCTAAAGGTTATGTACCTATAGTTAATTCTCTAATCCTTATGTGGTTGAACAAATCTTACCTCTCAAACCTTCAAAACTTATAGAACCTTCTATACCTCCCATCACTCTACCATATCCTCTCCCTATCCAAAATTCTAATGATATACCTATTATCAATCCAATTGAACCTAATCAACCTTATTCTATAGTTATACCTAATCCTGAGATCACTCTTAATGCCAAGGCTACAAATGTATGCCAGATACATTCTAAATATGATTTGCATGGTAAAAAAATCATTGATCTTGAAGTAGATGTGGAATATTATAGGCATCTACCTACATTACCTAGAAATGAAGCCATTCTTAAATTAATCAGTGCTCAAGAACCTCAATTCCCTCGGTAACACCAAAACCTTTAGAATTTCAAGTGAAAGGGCACTCATTTTAATAACTTAATTGTTAGCATCGACCCAAAAAACAATCCCATTTCTTCTCTTCCTAATATGACATATCATTTTCAATGTGAAAATTTCATGCTTATTGAAGAAACCTCGAGAATAGAATATGGCACACCCTCGTGTTCTTGACCTATCACTATTTCTAGAGAACTCATACCAACCAAACATGATAAATTTAGTCTATTATTCAATAAATATCATGATACTTTCACTTGTTCATATGAGGACATGCTTGACATTGATCCCAGTATCATGGTGCACAACATAATCACATACCCTGACACCAAACTCATTCGAAAAAAAATAATAAAAATTTCCCCCAATGATTCCACTTTATGTCATTAAAAAATTATCAAAATATTAGATGCGAAGTTTATCAAACCTATGGACTATTTTGAATGGGTGTCACACATTATTACCATTGATAAAATATTACCTTGACTTTTTTCATTTGCATAAACTTTCATAATCTCAACCTCATTTGTCCCAAGGATAATTTTCCATTACCTTTGATAGATGCCATCCTTAATTCCACTACTAGATACAAAATTGTTTACCTTATGGATGGTTTTTTGGGCTGAAATTAAATTCATATCGCCCTTGAAGACAAACACAAGACAACATTCACTATGGAATGGGGAACTTATTTCTATGTTAAGATGCCCTTCAGCCTTAAAAACATCGAAGTTAAATATCAATGAGCTATGACCCACATTTTTCATGAGCTTATACATAAGATTATGGAAATATATATGGATGATGTCATTACTAAATCCAAAAGTCATAAAACCCATCTTTCAGATCTTGCCATCATCTTTGATCGACTCATCAAATATAAAGTTAGATTCAACCCCTACAAATGTGTTTTTGACATTACATATGATAAATTTCTAGGGTTCTTAGTCTCTCTTCATGTTATGAATGTTGATCTCACTAAAATCAATGTTATAGTCAACATGACTATTCCTCATTCCATTCTAAATATTTATACTTACCTCGACAAGCTTGGGGCAATCTAACAATTTACCCCCAAAATGGCTTATCACATTTATTTTTTTAATTCCAATATTAAGAAAGGTAATGCTTTAAAATAGTCAGATTCTTGTGAAAAGGCATCTAGCAACTTTTTTATGTATACCTTTTTTATACTTGATCACAAGATGGAATTACTACAAGAATCCTATCCAATGAAAATGGCTAGACTGTTGTAGCTTGGTTTATGATTAGAGATACTAAAATGGCTAGTGATCTATATGTATTACTGTTTCCTTGACCATCAAATAATGTTTTCATTTTTTTGACACTTTGAACCAATGTATATAATTCTTTATCAAAAGTTGGATAATTTCCTACTGCACTTCTGAAGGTCTCATAATGATAGTAGATAAGCTTCTTTCCCTACATTAAGTTAGATCCCATAGCATAATCACTTACTTTTGTCTCAATCTCAAATGGTTGTTGCAAATCAAGAAGTACCGCGACTAGAGTAGTACTAATTTTTTATTTCAAAGTATCAAAGGCCTTTTGATGATTGCCTCCCCACTAAAACTTTATTCAATACTAATCAAAGAATGCAAAGGTGATGCAATATATGACAAATGAGCAATAAACTTTCTCCAATACTGTACTACACCAAGAAAACTTCTAAACTGAATTACATTATTAGGTTTAGGCCAATTAACAATGGCTGCCACTTTTACAGGATCAATTTTCAATTTTCTATGTCGTATAATGTAACCTCAGTAAATCAAAGAGGTTTTACCAAATTCACATTTTGACATTTTCAAATAAATTTTTTCTCTTCTTATTGCATCTATGACTTTCTTAATATAGATCAATTGATCTTCCCAAGATTGACTAAAGATCAAAAAATCATCTAAGTAGACTATAACAAAATTATCAAGAAATGGTCTGAAAACATTATTCATCAAATGCATGAATGTAGCCAATGCATTACATAATCCGAAAGGCATGACAAGCAATTTAAACAATCCATATTTTGTATTAAAATAAGTTTTATACACATCACCGTCATTAATCCTAACCTGATGATAACTACTTTTTAATTATAATTTAGTGAAATAAACATCATTTTTTAACTGATCCAATAAATCATCAATACGACGAAGAGGGTAATGGTTCTTAATAGTAATTTTGTTTAAATCATGAAAATTAACACACATTCATCATGTGACATCTTTCTTTAGCACCAAAATGATAAGCAAACCAACAAGAGATGAACTTGGATGAATAACACCTTTTTCCAAAAGTTCATTACCTGATTTTTGATTTCCTCATTTTCTAGCACTAATAACCTGTACATGCCAATGTTAGGGAGAGGAGAATCTTGAATTATCTAAATTCGATGTTGAACTCCTCTTTTAGGGGGAAACCCCTTGGGATCTTGAAAGACATCATCATAACTAGAAATTATTTCAACCAATTCATTATTATGCCTAGGATCATAATTTTCCAAATCTTGTCAATATTATTTTTCCATAGACTTCATCAACATGAGATAAAAAGTCTTGCTTGAATTAACTAGTCTTTTCATTTGCCCTATTGAAACCAAGCAAAGTACTTATTTTCCTCTCTATAGAAGATTACCTTTCTATCATAAAGATAAGGGATTCCAAAAATAATTCCACATATGTTCAAAGTGACTACATCCAAATCAACCTCACTAACTAACTTCGATGTGATTGCATATCTTAATCTTCAAGTTTTTGTTACTTGCAGTTTTGCATTATCACATACCCAACCTAGTGGATAAAGCTTCGAATGGGGATTGGTTTGTAAGTCTAACTTTGTAACAACCTCCTCAGAATAAAATTTGCTTGAGATCCACTATCAAATAGAGTGTCAATTATTTTATGTTTAGAAACAGCTCTAATGTGGAACAATTGTCCCCTTGCAAAGTCCATGGAAATACTTTCCCAATGATGGGTAGGAATAGGTAAAGGAGTGTAAAGTCACAATTTATTATTATTAGGCTTGCTTTTGGTACAAATACCACACCCATTAATGTGTTTGGCAACATGTTCTTACATACGGGGCCATTAAAAATACATTTTGAAATTTGAAACCATTTTACCAACTCCAAAATGACCAAAAATAAGAGAAGTGTGAGCTTCCCTAGTCATGTGCACCCTTTCATTTTGAGGAATAAAAAGTTTACCCAAATGATACAAAAGACTATTATACACATCAAGTCTTCATACACATCCTTAAATTCAACATCATCAATATATTATTATTTATAACTTTCATGAGACGAAGAACCATGCCCTAAACGAATAAATGCAACTACCATAGGATACCTAGAAAGCATGTTAGCAACTTTGTTTTGTATACCTTTTTTATGCCTGATCACAAGATGGAATTACTATAAGAATCCTATTAAATGAAAATGCCTAGACTGTTGTAGCTTGGTTTATAATTGGAGATACTAAAAGGGCTAGTGATCTATATGTATTACTATTTCCTTGTCCATCAAGTAATCTTTTCATTTTTTAACACTTTGAACCAATGCTATAATTCTTTATCATAAGTTGGATAATTTCCTACCGCACTTGTGAAGGTCTCAGAATGATAGCAGATAAGCTTCTTTCCCTACATTAAATTAGCTCCCATAGCATAATCACTTACTTTTGTCTCAATCTCAAATGG
Source organism: Torreya grandis (assembly GCA_037957365.1). Lineage (NCBI taxonomy): Eukaryota > Viridiplantae > Streptophyta > Pinopsida > Cupressales > Taxaceae > Torreya > Torreya grandis. The sequence continues at coordinate 1,120,196 of JARHVA010001681.1, read as the reverse complement.
TAGTTGCAAATTAGGAAGTACCAAGACTAGAGTAGTACTAATTTTTTATTTCAAAGTATCAAAGGCCTATTGATGCTTGCCTCCCCACTAAAACCCTATTTAATGCTAATCAAAGAATGCAAAGGTGATGTAATATATGACAAATGAGCAATAAACTTTCTCTAATACTATACTACACCAAGAAAACTTCTAAACTGAATTACATTATTAGGTTTAGGCCAATTAACAATGGCTGCCACTTTTACAGGATCAATTTTCAATTTTCTATGTCCTATAATGTAACCTAAGTAAATCAAAGAGGTTTCACCAAATTCACATTTTGACATTTTCAAATAAATTTTTTCTCTTCTTATTGCATCTATGACTTTCTTGATATAGATCACATGATCTTACAAAGAGTGACTAAAAATCAAATTATCATCTAAGTAGACTATAACAAAATTATCGAGGAATGGTCTGAAAACATCATTCATCAAATGCATGAATATATCCAATGCATTACATAACCCGAAAGGCATGACAAGTCATTCAAACAATCCCTATTTTGTATTAAAAAAAGTTTTACACACATCACCGTCATTAATCCTAACCTGATGATAACCACTTTTCATGTATAATTTAGTTAAATAAACATCATTTTTTAACTGATCCAATAAATCATCAATACAAAGAAGAGGATAACGGTTCTTAATAGTAATTTTGTTTAAATCATGAAAATTAACACGCATTCACCATGTGACATCTTTCTTTAGCACCAAAATGATAGGCAAATCAACAGGAGATGAACTTGGATAAATAACACCTTTTTCCAAAAGTTCCATTACCTAGTTTTTTATTTCCTCATTTTCCAGCACTAATAACTTGTACATGCCAATGTTAGGGAGAGGATAATCTTGAATTAACTAAATTTGATGTTGAACTCCCCTTTTAGGGGGAAACCCCTTAGGATCCTGAAAGACATCATCATAACTAGAAATGAATTCAACCAATTCATTATTATGCCTAGGATCATAATTTTCCAAATCTTGTCAGTATTTTTTTCCTTAGACTTCATCAACATGAGACAAAAAGTCTTGCTTGAATTAACTAGTTTTTTCATTTGTCCTGTTGAAACCAAGCAAAGTACTTATTTTCCTCTCTATAGAAGATTGCCTTTCTATCATAAAGATAAAGGACTCCAAAAGTAATTCCACATATATTCAAAGGGACTACATCCAAATCAACCTCATTAACAAACTTTGATGTGATTGCAAATCTTAATCTACAAGTTTTTGTTACTTGCAGTTTTGCATTATCATATACCCAACCTAGCGGATAAAGATTCGGATTAGGATTGGTTTGTAAGTCTAAATTTTTGACAACCTCGTCAGAAATAAAATTTTCTTGAGATCCACTATCAAATAGAGTGTCAATTATTTTATGTTTAGAAATAACGCTAATGTATAACAATTGTCCCCTTACAAAGTCCATGGAAATACTTTCCCAATGATGGGTAGGAATAGGTAAAGGAGTGAAAAGTCCCAATTTCTTATTATTAGGCTTGCTTGTGGTATAAACACCACAACCATTAATGTATTTGGCAACATGTTCCTACATACGGGTCCAGTAAAAATTCATTTTGAAATTTGAAACCATTTTACCAACTCCAAAATGACCAAAAATAAGAAAAGTGTGAGCTTCCCTAGTCATGTGCACCCTTTGATTTTGAGAAATAAAAAGTTTACCCAAATGATACAAAAGACCATTATAAACATCAAGTCTTCATACACATCCTTAAAGTCAACATCATCAACATATTGTTATTTATAACTTTCATGAGACAAAGAACCATGATCTAAAAGAATAGATGCAACTACCATAGGAGGCCTAGAAAGCATGTTAGCAACTTTGTTATGTATACATTTTTTATACCTGATCACAAGATGGAATTACTACAAGAAGCCTATTCAACGAAAATGCCTAGACTGTTGTAGCTTGGTTTATGATTGGAGATACTAAAAGGGCTAGTGATCTATATGTATTACTGTTTCCTTGCCTATCAAGTAATGCTTTCATTTTTTAACACTTTGAACCAATGCATATAATTCTTTATCATAAGTTGGATAATTTCCCACCGCACTTGTGAAGGTCTCAGAATGATAGTAGATAAGGTTCTTTTCTTGCATTAAATTAGCTGCCATAGCATAATCACTTGTTTTTTTCTCAATCTCAAATGGTTGTTGCAAATCAAGAAGTACCAAGACTAGAGTAGTAATGATTTTTTCTTTCAAAATATCGAAGGCTTTTTGATGCTTGCCTCCCCACTAAAACCCTATTTAATACTAGTCAAAGAATGCAAAGGTGATGCAATATATTATAAATGAGCAATAAACTTTCTCCAATACTGTACTACACCAAGAAAACTTATAAACTCAATTACATTATTAGGTTTAGGCTAATTAACAATGACTGCCACTTTTACAGAATCAATTTTCAATTTTCTATGTTGTATAAAGTAACCTAAGTAAATCAAAGAGGTTTTACCAAACTCACATTTTGACATTTTCAAATATTTTTTTCCCTTCTTAATGCATCTATGACTTTCTTAATATAGATCACATGATCTTCCCAAGATTGAATAAAGATCAAAATATCATCTAAGTAGATGATAAAAAATTATCAAGGAATGGTCTGAAAACATCATTTATCAAATGCATGAATGTAGCCAATGCATTACACAACCTGAAAGCCATGACAAGCCATTCAAACAATCCCTATTTTGTATTAAAAGAAGTTTTATACACATCACCATCATTAATCCTAACTTGATGATAACCAATTTTCAAGAATAATTTAGTGAAATAAACATCATTTTTAAACTGATCTAATAAATCAACAATACGAGGAAGAGGGTAATGGTTCTTAATAGTAATTTTGTTTAAATCATGAAAATTAACACACATTCACCATGTGACATCTTTCTTTAGCATCAAAATGATAGGCAAACCAACATGAGATGAACTCGGATGAATAACACCATTTTCTAAAAGTTCCATTACCTACTTTTTGATTTCCTCATTTTCCAGCACTAATAACCTATACATGCCAATGCTAGGGAGAGGAGAATCTTGAATTAACTAAATTTGATGTTGAACTACCCTTTTATGGGAAAACCCTTTGGGATCCTGAAAGACATCATCATAACTAGAAATGATTTCAACCAATTCATTATTATGCCTAGGATCATAATTTTCCAAAGCTTGTCAATATTATTTTTCCTTAGATTTCATCAACATGAGACAAAAAGTCTTGCTTGAATTAACTAGTCTTTTCATTTGCCCTGTTGAAACCAAGCAAAGTACTTATTTTCCTCTATATAAAAGATTGCCTTTCTATAATAAAGATAAGGGATTCCAAAAATAATTCCACATATGTTCAAAGGGACTACATCCAAATCAACCTCATTAACGAACTTGGATGTGATTGCAAATCATAATCTACAAGTTTTTATTACTTGCAATTTTCCATTATCACATACCCAACCTAGTGGATAAAGCTTCGGATGGGGATTGGTTTGTCAGTATAACTTTTTAATAATCTCCTTAGAAATAATTTTTTTTGAGATCCACTATCAATAGAGTGTCAATTTTTGTATGTTTAGAAACAACTCTAATGTGGAACAATTCATTTCTTTTCTTATCAACATGCATAGATTTCTATTTTGAAGAAGAATCAACATTTGATTACTTAGTACTAAAAATAGAAATATAAGAACCATTTTTCAATCCCATGGTTGTAATCTCAATTTCATCCCTTGAATCTAAACCTAGATTCTAAACCATAGCATTATTTTTCTTTTCTTTCTTTTAAAACCTTTTAAGTCTTAATGCAGGATGTTATTTCCAACACTTAGATTCATCATGATTTTTATTACAATGATTACAAGTTGGATTTCCCTCTTATTTTTTAATAGTAATAGTGGATTTTTGTTTAACCATTCCTAAACTTTGCCCTTTTGATTGTTCAGCATCAAATCGCTTACTTTTAACTTTAGGAAAAGATTATTTTGATTGTTTTCCTCTTGCCTCTAAGTGAGTGGCTTAAACACATACTTCATCTAAATTAGTGATATTGAGAATAATAATCACGTGCCTCAAATAACTATACAACCCACCTATGTATTTAAGTAGTGTTTCTTATGTATAAAGAGGAATATTCAAAAGTAAAGATTTTCTCCTAAATTCTTGTGTATAATTTTGAACTCTTTGGCCTTTAATTTGTATAAAATTTTGCCAATTCATCATGGCTTCTCACATATATCCTAAAGGATAAAATTGATTTCTAATTTCATCAACAAATTCACTCCAAGTAGAGCTTGAGTTACCTTTTTTAAGCTTGTTTTCCTTCAACTTACTCTCTCACCAGATGAGAGTTGTGCCTCCCATAAAAAGATTATCCAAGTTAATTTTGGCCTCATCCTCATTAATCTTTTGGACCCTATAATATACTTTAATTTGATTTATCAAGTTATGCAGCTTTTCTGCATCAATTTCACTATTAAACATTAGTAACTCAAACTTAATGTCTAATTTTAGTGAAGGAAGAGATTCAACAAGTTTCTTATCTTTACCATCATTTACAAAGGAGGAAGGTTTATTAGATTCTTTACTACCTTCATCACCCTCCATTTTCTTGTCTTAACCGGTAATGTTCCTCAACTATGCCCTTAATTTTTAAGAAGGCTTGGTGGAAAGCTCTTTCAGACTCAAACTCTTCTCCTAACATTTTAGAAGCACGTCTTAAACAAATCTCTGGATTGTACTCTACTAGTACTCTTCAAACCCATTTAGACTTAGACCTTGTCAACATACACTAGCAATCCACACTGTTAAAACACAACTAAGCTATGATACCAAAAATTTGATTTGTAAACGAAAATTATCAAGTTTCAAAAAACCAAAAAATTGCTAATTTTTTATAATAGATCTAATTATTTTTGTCTTTTATGATTTAAAAGAATCACAAATATTGATTTTAGACTGAATTAAAGAGCTAAATATATAAAAATTAGATAGACAAGAAAGATATCACCAGCAAGACTTGATAATAGAGTTTGGGTTTTGAGGCCTACATCTCCAGGTCTACTCTAATTGAGGATCATTCCATTAAATAATCGCATCAAAAGGCTATAATTTTTTTTGAATGTCTTCAAAATATTTCCTAGGGTCTTTTCTCTAATAGAATACTTATCTTAAGTTAAATAATTAATCTCAAGGCACCATACTCTCTAAGTATCTACACTCTTTAATTTTTCTAATACATAGTCTAAAGGAAATTACCCTTCAAATAGGAATTAGTCTCCTTATATACTATTTGTTCCCTTGAGCCCAATGGTAGGGCACTTATATTTTTACCCAAATGAGCTTGGTTTAAAACCCATCGCTATTGATGGTGAGATTCAAAACAATATTTAATTCCACATGTGGGAAGTGGGAATAAATTTTATATTTTAAAATGTTCAGGATCCTCCTTTGTTATTACCGACATGCCTTTTTGTGAGCTAAGGCACTAAACTTAGTCGATGGTTACTTGACCCAATTTGGCATTATGGCATATGACTTGGCATGGGTATAAGTTCGCAGTCTATGTTGGGCTTAGCAATTTCAATGATCGACTCATAATTCGATATCCATATGCATTTGAGTTTGCCTTTGTGGTAATTTTTTGACTCCTCCATGTGGCAAGGTTTTAACTCTTCCATGTGGTAACTTGAAGACATGAACTTGGTCTTTGTGTTGTATTTTTACAATGCAAACATATATATCCCACATACATGGGTTTACAAAGTAATAAAAGGTTTAAATATAACTAAAAATGCATTGAGTTGCAAATTAAGGTGGTAAAGGCACCCCTCCTCACAAAAAGTGTATCGACCCTCATTGAGGGTCCCCAACGAGCAAATAGTGGGGCTTATTTGACCATCACCATACACTGTCAAAGACAAAAGCCAAACCTAATTTTTTTACATAACTGATTGCCACATGTCACCACATGATTGGTTTACTTAGCGTTCTAGAATTGTGCCTCTTCACCCTATGACACCATCTTTTTTACCTATTGATTTAGAACTTCATTGTGCGATATCCTGCCTATACAGAATCAAAATTGATCCATTTTAAGTACATTAGAAAGCTTTTATTTCTAAAGAGAGTAACATTCATTTTCACATTATTATAGCTTGTAATTTTATTGTTTTTACAATGGAGGAGTCATTTCTTAGGGTTTTACCTTAGAGGGAAATACTCATTTTTGTGGGAAAATCCTAGGTGCAAAATATGAATTCTTTAGCCTAGAGATGGTTTATATAGTGTTATCCTTACAAAGCCACAACAACCTCTTGGAAAGAACCATTGGCCAAGAGATATATTGAGGCATGACAAGGTCAATTCAAGGTAAGATTTCTTAACTTTTAATCTTTCATTTAGTAGATTAGATATTATAAAAATTATTAGGATGAATTTTTTACTCCTTACTTAGATTACATCTATATTGACTTGAGTAGAGTTGTAGATTTGCATTTATTTTATTTTATTTAGTATTAACTATCCCCCTTTATTCCATAAGCTTTAGTGAACAATAGATTAGATGAATTTTATGTATTGTAATCCTAACTAGGATTATTACATAATGCCATTTGCCTAAAGGATTTGGAAGTCTTTCCTTTGCTATTATGTGGTAAGAGATCCATTAGTTAGGTTTATCAGATTTAAATTGTTCATGTATTGATTTAAATAAAAATATAATAAATTATTTTGGTAAGATTACCTTCGCTGAGCTTGGAATCCATTAATTAGGATAAGTTTCTTATCCATCCTAATTCACTATATACACTCTTCACATCCATATGATGAACATCTTAGTGATTGGTTGTGGCAATATCAAGTGTGACTCAGATGAAGTCATTTTGATGACTAGTACAAAGGTCTCCATGTAGTCAACATTAGGAACTTGTGAGAAACCCTTTGCAACCAACCACACCTTAAACATGTAAATAAACATATCTACTACATACTTGGTCAAATATATCCATTTACATTGAACCATCTTTCTTCCCTTAGGAATAAGTGTCAAGTTCCAAGTTTGATTTCTAATTAAGGAGTTATACTCTTCATGCATGGTAGAATCCCACTCAAGAATTCATGATGCCTCCTAAATCATTTGTGGATATAAGGTAGAGGCATACAAATAATGTATACCACTCTGAAACTCTAAATGTATCCACCTATCATCAAAAGGATTCTCAACCCATGTGCCTACACTCAATAGTGTCTACTATTGAGGTGATTAATTCACCATTATAAATAAATAAGAAATAATTTATTTCTTATTATTGTTTTTAGGTAATAATTAGTAAATGGTTATTCACCATAGATAGGTAGTTAAATTATTTTAAGAATTATATATGATTTTCTTTTAATCTAGGCCTATTGTTTTACCTGGATGATTATTTAGGAGGTAGGTGTTTTTATCTAATTATGTTTTCCTAGATTTAATATGACTATTAAGAGCATATGTTATTGTATAAATAAATATTTTTAATCCTATTTATTTTTATTGGAATGAATATAACTTTATTCTTCCTCTATATCTGGTATCAAAGCTTCTAGATGAGCTCTGAGCTTGTGAGGAGAAGCCTGTGCACTCCCACAAAAATTCTAAGTCTTATACAAGACTTTTCCATCATAAAACATTAAATCCATGATATTAAAATAGAGAGAAGAGAGCCAAGTTTAGTGACCTAAGATGGAGATCAACATAAAAATTTAAAAAAATTACAAGTCATTTAGTTTGAATACACATAGCTAGATGAGCAAGGCAAACTATTGTGTTTTTTATTGCTTGGAGTTGATTTCTATGGCCTATTCTAGACAAGGATTTTATACCTATTTCTATAAATAAAATGTGTTAGACCCAAAATTACTAGGACTCATAGTCTAGAACTGGTTGGTGCCTCAATCTTTGATATTCTATACATGACTATTTAATTTGTAGATCAGACATCTCATAATCATAAAAGTCATAATATTTCTACCTTTGAGGCACCCAAAGTTATAGTCCAAGCATTTAGCATTGTATATTTGATATTGACACTTGAATAAGGATGCATCTATGAATTCCATCCTGGTGACCTAGGTGTGATCTTTGAGAAGTTGGATATAGCACTTGGATACCAAAAATAAATAGCATTGGAAAAAAGTTTCATTTTAATATTTATTTTTAGTTTATAAATTAAAAAAATATAATTTACAAGCTTTCATAATTTAAACCAATGCCTAAATTATCATCTTGATACTCAAAACTACATATTTATTCCCAAAACCACTTTGAAAAAAACCTTTGCTAAAAAATCCATAAAATACCACTCATTTTCCAAACCTGTGGTATTGGTTAGGTAGTGGTCTTAATGTAAAATCAAATTTTTTGAGCATTCACATATAAATTTTGTCTTATTAAGATTTGAATTGATGCATAGTGAAGTTGGTGGGAATAATTTTCAGCAAAGCATGGGTGAGAGGTTCAAATCCCCTAAAATTATTGATTTGGTAGAAATTTTAGTAGCTCCTTGAAATTTAGAAATCCACTAATTTTAGTCATAGCTAACTAAATTAGGAAAAAAAGTCATAACAAGTTTTTTATTATTATTAAAAAAAGGAAAAGGCAAAATTTAAAAAAGAATTTTTTTTGCCAAAAGAGGCTAAAAAGCCCAAACTAAAATTTTCATTTTAAAAATGAGTAAAATTTTTTTACGCATTTTGGTTTCAATATTATTTATAAGAAATTGTAATTTTTATGGTATTGCTAAAAATCATGAGTTTTAAACTCGATCACAGTGTTTGGTCATAGCTATGCCTCTGACTCATATTTATGGGTTATGTTGTCATGCTTGAGTTACTACATATAACACATAACATAATCACAACATTGACATCTGGGCATCAACTCATTAAATCATTAGGGATAAATAAGGTACATACACTCATAACTTTTCCTTCATTTTTTCATTTGTTACAATCAAAAGGCATAAATCTTAATAGTGAAATTTCCAAGTATATAGAGAAGTTATGAATGCATATATGGAAATACATCTTAGCAAGTGTTAGCGATTGGATGAACCCTTTTTAGTACTCTCTAGGTACCAAGTATATGATTCTTTCTCGTATATTTACTCTTCTTGCCCGTACCCTCAGGTATATAGAAATGGAAAGGTTCTTTTCTGTACCAATAGGTATAAAAGAAGAGCATGTATAGAAAAAGGTCTAGTATATTGGTTTGACGTTGTATAAAAATGGATACATATATACCTAAAATGATAAGGAACTAATCCATCACTCGTAGTCTTGGTAATGGTTGCACATGCTCCCAAATTCTTTTTGCTAGATTCACAGCTCTTCAAAGGTGACAACTACTCTGCTTGGAAGAAAAATCTCATAACTTAACTAAAGTTTGAAGAAATTTGGTCTATAGTAGATGGCTCATATACCTGACATGTAACAAATGTTGATCAACAACATAATTTTGATAAAGCCAACCAAAAGGATAAGTTAATAGTCAATTTTAGAGTATTAGATGAAGTTCAACCACGTATTCATGGAACCAAAATATCTAAGGAAGCTTGGGACAAAATTCAAATTGTATATGAGGCCAAAAATGAAAGTATTATTCTGCATCTACAAAGTCAACTTCACTCTCTCAAATTAAGATCAAGAGAAATAGTAGGGGCCTTATTAAGACATGTTGTAGGACTCAGAACATCACTTCAATCTTTGGGTGATAAAATTTTAGATGAATCTCTTGTACCTATTGTCTTGAGAAGAACTACCACCCTCATACAAGATTTTTGTGACCACTTTGACTGTCACAGAATTGAAACCAAGTTTTGAAAAATTGGTAAATATGTTACAATAGGAAGAGTCTTTTAATACTCATGATAGCCAAGAAGAACGTATACTGGTTTCTCATCAATAGAAAGGCAAGAAACTAGTAAAGTATTTATCAAAACATAATCCAAGGTAGTATTCACAAGGAAGAAAATCATAGAAATATTGTCTCATTTTTTGTCATCAAGGACATGAACTAAAAGATTGTTAGTATAATACATTCAAAAAAGGATATTCTAGTGGTAAAAAATATACTAACAAACAGTCATCCCCTAGCTAATTTAGTAAGCCACAAGGTTAAAAAAGGGTACCTCAAAGAAGAAATCAAAGCAACAAGGAAATATTGTCGAACAGGAAGAACATGATGATGAATATGACTTCTTATACTCTAAATATCTCCATGATGAATCCACATCACAAAATGACATATGGTATGTTGACTTATGTGCAGCTCGACACATGATAGGTAGAAAAGATTATTCACTTTACTTTGAAAGACACAACCAATAAAAAACATGTTTCTTTAGGTGATGATACCTCATATAGTGTGCAAGGAATTGGTAACATTGCCTTACCTCTAGGCATATAAACATGTAGAATCATAGATGTTATTTATGTACTTGGTTTAACCAAAAACATTTTATTAGTGAGTCAACTCTTAAACCACAATTTGAATTTTGAATTTGACTATATAGGTGCAAATAAATTGTGTTTGATTAGAGACAAATCTAGAAACTCTAAAATTATTGCACGAGCATCCAATGTGAACAATATATTTCAGCTTGATTTCATTTAGAAAAAATAATCAATCACTCATAGTAAAGGACATAGACTTGGCACATTTGTCGCATAAAAGATTTGACCACATGAGTTTTCGATATCTTAACACACTCCATGGCTACAACATGGTAAGAGGCTTATAACCTTTTATAAAGGGTACAAACAAATGTCATGATTACTTAGAAAGTAAGCAATATAGAGTTCCATTTTATAAAAGTACTTATAGATCCTACAAATTATTATTCTTATTATTAGTTACATCAAAGTGCCATGATTAAGGAAACATTTATTTTGAAGAGAGATTAATTCCCAAAATTCAATATATTAAAATAATGGTATCATTCTAAGGAACAAAATTCACAAGTTTCAAAGAAGATACTCAAAAGATAAAATAGATATTGATTGAAAAAATAAGACTCATGGGAGAAAATTTATGAAAAAAACATAGACACACAACTTCATCAAGCATTTTAAAAAAATGCAAACATGAGTTTTGAAGGTATGTCAATTATTTTGATAGAATATTTAGGACAATTGCTTCTTATTAGTGATAAACGACCATGTAATAATAATAATAATAATAATAATAATAATAATAATAATAATAATACATGCAAGAATATTATAAGAAAAATTAAAAATATATGACATTTATAAAAAAATGGAAAAGTGAAGACCAACAAACGTTTCATCGTCTTCTTGAAGATTTTAAAAATGCACAACCAAAAATTAATAATTGAAAATTATAAATAAGAAAAACCAATACTATATTTATAAATATTAAATATATTGATACCATTCAACAAACAAAATTGAACAGGAATATTTATTTATTTGTTCTCTCAAAATATTTTGATTTGGGAGTGAAGTGATCCATCATATCCTTGGGATATATTGACCAGTGTATAGATATGCATATCTAGAAATTTTGTTTTTTCCTTTCTCGGTTGTCAATAGTCAACAAGAATACACAATCTTCTTGTTCAACAATTCTGAAATTAGCGCTGAAACAAACAACCATGTCTTCAAGGCGGTGCTGAGGAAGAAGAGTCTTGCAAGACAAAATAACGATTAAGTGGATAAATAGAGAGTAACAAATAACCAATCATATGCTTAGGAGTTATTTATTTATATTTTAACAACGATTCATATACTTATCTATACATTGAAACGGTACAAGCAGTCAACAGTAAACACGAATATGCTATTTTATATTCCAGCGTACAGCTCACTTTCAAGTTCAAACCACAAACGTGTCCACAAGAAGAGTCTTTCAATTCAAAATAACGTTACTTACACGGCAACAATTTCCCTATATAAACACACACATACATTCATTCAAACAGCACAAGCACTCACAAATTCAACTATTGTTATCAATGGCTACGGCTATGGCAACCAAGCAAAGTACTTATTTTCAAAAAGTCTTGCTTGAATTAACTAGTCTTTTCATTTGTCCTGTTGAAACCAAGCAAAGTACTTATTTTCCTCTCTATAGAAGATTGCCTTTCTATCATAAAGATAAAGGATTCCAAAAGTAATTCCACATATGTTCAAAGGGACTACATCCAAATCAACCTCATTAATGAACTTTGATGTGATTGCAAATCTTAATCTACAAGTTTTTGTTACTTGCAGTTTTGCATTATCATATACCCAACCTAGCGGATAAAGATTCGGATCAGGATTGGTTTGTAAGTCTAAATTTTTAACAACCTCCTTAGAAATAAAATTTGCTTGAGATCCACTATCAAATAGAGTGTCAATTATTTTATGTTTAGAAATAACTCTAATGTAGAACAATTATCCCCTTACAAAGTCCATGGAAATACTTTCCCAATGATGGGTAGGAATAGGTAAAGGAGTGAAAAGTCCCAATTTCTTATTATTAGGCTTGCTTGTGGTATAAAGACCACAACCATTAATGTATTTGGCAACATGTTCCTATGTACGGGGCTAGTAAAAATTCATTTTGAAATTTGAAACCATTTTACCAACTCCAAAATGACCAAAAATAAGAAAAGTGTGAGCTTCCCTAGTCATGTGCACCCTTTCATTTTGAGAAATACAAAGTTTACCCAAATGATACAAAAGACCATTATAAACATCAAGTCTTCATACACATCCTTAAAGTCAACATCATCAACATATTATTATTTATAACTTTCATGAGACAAAGAACCATGATCTAAACGAATAGATGCAACTACCATAGGAGGCCTAGAAAGCATGTTAGCAACTTTGTTATGTATACATTTTTTATACCTGATCACAAGATGGAATTACTACAAGAAGCCTATTCAATGAAAATGCCTAGACTGTTGTAGCTTGGTTTATGATTGGAGATACTAAAAGGGCTAGTGATCTATATGTATTACTATTTCCTTGCCTATCAAGTAATGCTTTCATTTTTTAACACTTTGAACCAATGCATATAATTCTTTATCATAAGTTGGATAATTTCCCACCGCACTTGTGAAGGTCTCAGAATGATAGTAGATAAGGTTCTTTCCTTGCATTAAATTAGCTCCCATAGCATAATCACTTGTTTTTTTCTCAATCTCAAATGGTTGTTGCAAATCAAGAAGTACCAAGACTAGAGTAGTACTGATTTTTTATTTCAAAATATCGAAGGCCTTTTGTTACTTGCCTCCCCACTAAAACCCTATTTAATACTAGTCAAAGAATGCAAAGGTGATGTAATATATGATAAATGAGCAATAAACTTTCTCCAATACTGTACTACACCAAGAAAACTTATAAACTCAATTACATTATTAGGTTTAGGCTAATTAACAATGACTGCCACTTTTACATAATCAATTTTCAATTTTATATGTTGTATAAAGTAACCTAAGTAAATCAAAGAGGTTTTACCAAACTCACATTTTAACATTTTCAAATATTTTTTTCCCTTCTTAATGCATCTATGACTTTCTTAATATAGATCACATGATCTTCCCAAGATTGAATAAAGATCAAAATATCATCTAAGTAGATGATAAAAAATTTATCAAGGAATGGTCTGAAAACATCATTTATCAAACGTATGAATGTAGCCAATGCATTACACAACCTGAAAGGCATGACAAGCCATTCAAACAATCCCTATTTTGTATTAAAAGAAGTTTTATACACATCACCATCATTAATCCTAACCTGATGATAACCAATTTTCAAGAATAATTTAGTGAAATAAACATCATTTTTAAACTGATCTAATAAATCAACAATACGAGGAAGAGGGTAATGGTTCTTAATAGTAATTTTGTTTAAATCATGAAAATTAACACACATTCACCATGCGACATCTTTCTTTAGCATCAAAATGATAGGCAAACCAACATGAGATGAACTTGGATGAATAACACCATTTTCTAAAAGTTCCATTACCTACTTTTTGATTTCCTCATTTTCCAGCACTAATAACCTATACATGCCAATGCTAGGGAGAGGAGAATCTTGAATTAACTAAATTTGATGTTGAACTACCCTTTTATGGGGAAACCCCTTGGGATACTGAAAGACATCATCATAACTAGAAATGATTTCAACCAATTCATTATTATGCCTAGGATCATAATTTTCCAAAGCCTGTCAATATTATTTTTCCCTAGACTTCATCAACATGAGACAAAAAGCCTTGCTTGAATTAACTAGTCTTTTCATTTGCCCTGTTGAAACTAAGCAAAGTACTTATTTTCCTCTCTATATAAGATTGCCTTTCTATCATAAAGATAAGGGATTCGAAAAATAATTCCACATATGTTCAAAGGGACTACATCCAAATCAACCTCATTAACGAACTTGGATGTGATTGCAAATCATAATCTACAAGTTTTTATTACTTGCAGTTTTACATTATCACATACCCAAACTAGTTGATAAAGCTTCGGATGGGGATTGGTTTGTAAGTATAACTTTTTAATAACCTCCTTAGAAATAAATTTTTCTTGAGATCCACTATCAATAGAGTGTCAATTTTTGTATGTTTAGAAACAACTCTAATGTGGAACAATTCATTTCTTTTCTTATCAACATGCATAGATTTCTATTTTGAAGAAGAATCAACATTTGATTACTTAGTACTAAAAATAGAAATAGAAGAACCATTTTGCAATCCCATGGTTGTAATCTCAATTTCATCCCTTGAATCTAAACCTAGATTCTAAACCATAGCATCATTTTTCTTTTCTTTCTTTTAAAACCTTTTAAGTCTTAATGCAGGATGTTATTTACAACACTTAGATTCATCGTGATTTTTATTACAATGATTAAAAGTTGGATTTCCCTCTTATTTTTTAATAGTAATAGTGGATTTTTGTTTAACCATTCCTAAACTTTGCCCTTTTGATTGTTTAGCATCAAATCGCTTACTTTTAACTTTAGGAAAAGATTATTTTGATTGTTTTCCTCTTGCCTCTAAGTGAGTGGCTTAAACACATACTTCATCTAAATTAGTGATATTGAGAATAATAATCATGTGCCTCAAATAACTATACAACCAACCTATGTATTTAAGTAGTGTTTCTTATGTATAAAGAGGAATATTCAAAAGTAAAGATTTTCTCCTAAATTCTTGTGTATAATCCTGAACACTTTGGCCTTTAATTTGTCTAAAATTTTTCCAACTCATCATGGCTTCTCACATATATCCTAATGGATAAAATTGATTTCTGATTTCATCAACAAATTCACTCCAAGTAGAGCTTGAGTTACCTTTTTTAAGCTTGTTTTCCTTCAACTTACTCTCTCACCAGATGAGAGTTGTGCCTCCCATACAAAGAGTAGCCAAGTGAATTTTGGCCTCATCCTGAGTAATCTTTTGGACCCTATAATATACTTTAATTTGATTTATCAAGTTATGCAACTTTTCTACATCAATTTCACTATTAAACATTAGCAACTCAAACTTAATGTCTAATTTTAGTGAAGGAAGAGATTCAACAATTTTCTTATCTTTACCATCATTTACAGAGGAGGAAGGTTTATTAGATTCTTTACTACCTTCATCACCCTCCATTTTCTTGTCTTTCCCGGTAATGTTCCTCAACTATGCCCTTAATTTTTAAGAAGGCTTGGTGGAAAGCTCTTTCAGACTCAAACTCTTCTCCTGACTTTTTAGAAGCACGTCTTAAACAAATCTCTGGATTGTACTCTACTAGTACTCTTTAAACCCATTTAGACTTAGACCTTGTCAACATACACTAGCAATCCACACTATTAAAACACAACTAAGCTATGATACCAAAAATTTGATTCGTAAATGAAAATTATCAAGTTTCAAAAAACCAAAAAATTACTAATTTTTTATAATAAATCCAATTCTTTTTGTCTTTTATGATTTAAAAGAATTAAAAATATTGATTTTAGACTGAATTAAAGAGCTAAATATATAAAAATTAGATAGACAAGAAAGATATCACTAGCAAGACTCGATAACAGAGTTTGGGTTTTGAGGCCTACATCTCCAGGTCTACTCTAATTGAGGATCATTCCATTAAATTATCGCATCAAAAAGCTATAATTTTTTTTTGAATGTCTTAAAAATATTTCCTAAGGTCTTTTCTCTAATAGAATACTTCTCTTAAGCTAAATAATTAATCTCAAGGCACCATACTCTCTAAGTATCTACACTCTTTAATTTTTCTAATACATAGTCTAAAGGAAATTACCCTTCAAATAGGAATTAGTCTCCTTATATACTATTTGTTCCCTTGAGCCCAATGGTAGGGCACTTATATTTTTACCCAAATGAGCTTGGTTTAAAACCCATCGCTATTGATGGCGAGATTCAAAACAATATTTAATCCCACATGTGGGAAGTGGGAATAAATTTTATATTTTAAAATGTTCGGGATCCTCCTTTGTTATTACCGACATGCCTTTTTGTGAGCTAAGGCACTAAACTTAGTCGATGGTTACTTGACCCAATTTGGCATTATGGCATATGACTTGTCATGGTTATAAGTTGGCAGTCGACTCCTCCATGTGGCAAGGTTTTAACTCTTCCATGTGGTAACTTGAAGACATGAACTTGGTCTTTGTGTTGTATTTTTACAATGCAAACATATATATCCCACATACATGGGTTTACAAAGTAATAAAAGGTTTAAATATAACTAAAAATGCATTGAGTTGCAAAGTAAGGTGGTAAAGGCACCCCTCCTCACAAAAAGTGTATCGACCCTCATTGAGGGTCCCCAACGAGCAAATAGTGGGGCTTATTTGACCATCACCATACGCTGTCAAAGACAAAAGCCAAACATATATATGCTTAGGAGTTATTTAAACAAGAAATCAACCATATATATGCTTACGAGTTATTATCTATGTATATGTTGAAACAGTCAGTCAACAGTAAACACGAATATGCCCTTTTATATTCCAACGTACAACCCACGTTCACGTTCAAACAACAAAAATGTCCACAAGAAGAGTTTTTCAATCCAAAATAACGTTACTTACACGGCAACAATTTCCCTATATAAACACACACATACATTCATTCAAACAGCACAAGCACTCACAAATTCAACGATTGTTATCAATGGCTACGGCTATGGCACTTTCGATTGCACTCACAGCAACATTTTTGATTTTCTTCCAAGGTAAAATTTTACATTCAGCATTGCCTTGTCTTTTTAGCTATCAAAGTAGAGTAATATGTTAACGTAGAGTGCACTGCATGCAGGCGTGAGAGTGAGAGTGGAAGCAGCAACGTTTGAGATCACAAACCAGTGCACAGACACAGTGTGGGCAGCGGCACAAAAGGGCAATCATGGAGCATCCAAGTTCCCGCCGGAACAAAAAGTGGCAGAATTTGGGGCCGCACTGGCTGCTCCTTCGACGGCAACGGTCGAGGCACCTGCCAAACCGGTGACTGCAATGGCATGCTCAGCTGTCAAGCTTCTGGGCAGGTTCCTACAACTCTTGCGGAATATACCCTCAACGGAGACGGGAATAAGGACTTCTACGACATCTCTCTGGTCGACGGATTCAATCTGCCCCTCTCCATCACCCCCTCCACCTCTGGCTGCCAAAAAATAGGGTGCCTGAGCGACATTAATTCTGTGTGTCCGAATGAGCAGAAGGTGGCTGGAGGATGCAAGAGTGCTTGCGCTGCATATAATAAACCAGAATACTGCTGCACAGGGGCCTTTAACACGCGCGAGACGTGCCCACCCACCAACTTCTCCAAGATTTTCAAGGATAAATGCCCCCAGGCCTACAGTTATGCCTATGATGATCCCTCCAGCACCTTCACCTGTCCTGCCGGTTCTGACTATAAAATTGTCTTCTGCGGTTAACAACCGTCTCCATTTCTCTTTCTCTGTGCTCCGCATCATGCGTCCGAGCTTCCATGTTATACATTAAATAAAGTAAATAGGAAAAGACCCGGCTTAAAACCCAAGCCGGAAGGAAATAAATAAATAAAGACGACACTATGTTATCCACTAGTTTTATTTAAACTCGTACGACATTCTATAAAGTTATAACCTTGGTTTATTTATTTTCCTCTCCTCTCTCTCGGTGAGAAAATGTGTATTTTTAATATGATGAATTACGGATTGTGATATGAAATGTTGATTTAAAATGATCTACACTAAAGATAAAATGTGGATAGTTAAATTTCAAAAACAAAATGAAGGACAAAGATGAAAATTGGATTTAGAAATATACCCTGAATATATAGAGATTTCGGATAAAAGTGGAAATCATGGTCTTTTAAAAGATAAATAGAACCCTCAAAAATTGAGACAAATATATGAATTTGTCAAGACTATCAATTGAAATTTTCTGATCTACAAACATCATGGGTCAAAAGAATAATCATAAAAATAGGTCCCTTACCTTGAATAATAGTCCAACCCTAGTAATATTAGTAGAAAACTTACCACCAGAGACTACTGAAACATGGGTTACATAGGCCTCTCCAACTCATGAACCAAACCCTAAGCTAGTCATGGTGAGTAATCAACAAGTAGCTAATGTGAATTTAAAAACTAAGGAGTATATGGATCTAAGTTTTCTTGATTTTAGTCATGAGATTCGCCTAATCTGATGGTCATTATATTGGCTCTAAAGCATTGGAAAACTATTCTTTCTCCTTGATGGTAGACAACATGACATTTTCGTAGTACCTCCTCCAATATAAATGAGTAGTATTACTTGAAGAGGAAGTTGTGGCCTATTCAAAGTACATAAATTCTCACCAAAATTGAACTAAATCTCTAATGGAATAAATAATTTATGCTATGAAGAATTGCATTAGTGTGGTCCCTTGTATGTTTAATCTAGGCCAAAGAATAGCTTGTGGTAGATATCTTTCAATTGATGAGCTACATGAATTGATGGTTTTCTCTATGAGTTCTATCAAACCATTTTGGATTGTGATGGGCCAATTTGTATAAAGTCTACCTCAAAACTAGGTTCAATGGCTCCCTAAAATAACTCGTCAATAAAATAAATATCAAGTTCATCTGCAACATTAGAGATCCTAAATTTATAACCAATTACAGACAAATAACCCTCTTAATTGTGCCCTAAAAGATCATATTCAAGGCTTTGAAACTGAGGATCATTTATCTCCTTCCCTTACTGGTTAGGCTTGAGAAAACAATATTCGCTTGAAGTATATATATTCTTGATTACATTATTTCGGTTTGTAAGGGGATGGAGCAATCTCACACTTCCTAACATAAATATACTTTTGTCATTAATTATATTTAGAAAGCTTATGATAGCATTGAGTGGCCCTTCATTGTTTTTATGATTAATACCATTGGTTTTTTCCACACATTTTTTCATACATTTTAAAAAATATTTAAAGATACCTCTACTTGTCTTTATATTAAAAGTCATCAATCTGAAAACTTTGGCCTCTTAATATATACTGGTTTAAGCTATCTATTGGCCCCTTCTCTGTATATCCTAGTTTTGTTAGGGTTTGGATACTTATTATGGGATTATGATTTTAGAGGCATGGTGAAGGTAATTTTCTTACCCCAATCTCTTCAAGATAAACTCATTAACAACAATTTTGATGATGACTACTATCTTATATTCCTAGAATAAGAGATTATGGTTACAAGCATTCCATAATGCCCCTCAATTTTTCATCTTGCATCTAGTTTTATTATTCAATGGTTTAAGATTCAATGTTATAAGCCAGCTTATATACCTAAACATAGTTGGATTGATGCTTATAAATGGAAATGGATCTCTCATGATAAAATGTTCAAATTTTAGAGAACTCTATTTACTCTCCAATCTCCACAAGTGGAATCATAGAATTGTGATGTTTAGAGAGTGAATAAAAACCTCTTGTACTAGATAACTATGTCCCTTTACCTTACATGGTAAATTTGTATGTTCTCCAAGGTTTTATAAATAACTCATATTTAATTCTTGTTGGGATCCCCTAGTAACTTCCTAAAATATGTTAAAACTATCAATGAATTTCATTTGGGTCTACTTTAAATGCTAAAAAATATTTCATTGAGTAGATTATTAATATTCCCAAGAAAGGAGTGGCTTTTTGCGCCAAGTTGATTCCTAGAGCTATTAAAGCTAACTAGTTTTGGAAAAAAATTATCAAAAATTACATATACACTGAAATTCCTTGAGGAATAGGGGCCTGGAAGGATATAGACTTCCAAATGTTAATAATTAAGGATGTTCCTATCAAAACTTTAGGTGCTTTTATGGTAAATTTTATCTAGAAGGCTTGGGAGATGAACAAGCCATGGATTTTATGGTAAGGATAAAACTTCAAGTCTAGGTTATCTTTGAATTCTCACTCTTTATGGTGTTTTCCAATAATAAATATCAATGGTGATCCTTTGGATATGCTCAAAAAATGGTAGAATTTTAGTAGCTCTTCCTTCTATTAGAATAGAGGATTCTAAATTGTTTAGTTTGGTGTAGTTGAGCATAAAAATATCTTTTTCCTTAGAGCAATCGCTAAGAAGGGTTACCAATTGGTGATATATTGGTTTATTTGATGATTTATCTCCCAAGTGTCATGCTTATGGAAAAAACAAAGTTTCTCTAGAATATTTTGTGGTTTTGTGTGATAGCTCAAAAAGTTTAGAATTGGATTCACTCCTTATTTTATCTATTCAAACTAAAACCATTTTTTGACACATGGTATTATTATAGGATTATACTATGCTTCCTTCCAAATTCTAGAAAAACTATCATATTTTTAAACTGATATGTAGATAGTCCTATTGAAACATTTTATACCAGTAACTTATAATCTTGTTCCTTTCTTTATATATATATAATTAGTGGTGACATGTGACATGTAATGTTTTAATGATGTTATTTGTGAATTGAAGACCTTAACTTTACTTTAAGCATAGAGTTAGTCTTGATGTGACTTTTGATGTGCATTTTTTTGAGTTTCAATTTCATGCTATTTAACTTGTCTATCATTCATATAATACGTTTTCATTCTTTCAAAATATAAGGCTTGGTTTTAATTTAATAAACAAAAGTTAAAAAATAGAAGTTCTTATTTTTTATAATTCTAAGGATATAAAATAAATATTTTTGGCCAATTTTTATTAATATTTTAATTATTATTAGATTAATATAGTTATTATTTTTATTGTTTTACTTTTGTATTTTTGAAAAAATATATATAATAATTATACATTTATTTGGGTAATGAGATAAATATATATATTTTTTATTTTTTTTTAGTATAATTATTAAAGAGATACATTTTTATCATGATACATGTATTGAATTTAAATATAACTAGCACATGTATGTTAAATATATTTATTTAAAAAATGTTAAGAGATATAAATTTTAAGGTGCTTATATTAGATTCACCACATGTCATACTGATTAATAACTTTATTATTTTCTTTGAAATTTTCCTATTGACTCATAATAGATAGCCTCAATCTCATTGTACCATTGTGTTAAGATTGAAATTTTCATTCTAAAAACAAAGCTTCAAACTCCATTGTATTCCTAAAGATATAATGTTTTTCGATCCCCTTCTTAAAAAAAAGACATAAAACTCATGTGTGATGTTCAAATAGACATCAAATTTAAGATTAAAATTAACTTATAATAATAAAATAGGTCCATCAAATATAAGTTCATATATTTTTATTAGCATCTCACACTATTTCACTTCTTCAACATCATTTGATGCCATTATAAGTTATGAATATGGCATAATTACTCTTTGTTGCAACACAACACTTATATTACACAATTTTTAAAAAAAATAATAACACTTATAATTAAACAATGATATAACAAATAGGTAAACTAAAATAAATTTATGAACAATTTATACACTTAACTACACACCAATGCACTTCCATCGCAAAGAAGATGATAGACTTAAAATAATTTAATAAGTAAAATACAATACTTTTATAAGATACAAAATAAAATAATTAATTTCAAAGAAATTGTAATTCTATAAGATTTTGTCTCAAAAGTTTTAAAACTTTTTTAATTTGAGAATCATGATTGGTTCAACAAATTTACATAGATGGTGAAAAAAGTTTTAAAACTTTTTTAATTTGAGAATCATGATTGGTTCAACTAATTTACATAGATGGTGCGTTCTTGCAATAAAATTTTGAAATTTAACCTAGAGGAATGGTACGATGTTAAAATAAATTATTTTTATTAAGAATAAATGTTATATATTCCAAATTATCTAGTTTGTACTTATAATGCTTTGATATTTTTATTATTTTTTTAACATGATCTTTTAATTAAATGAATTCGTTATGGTGTAGTCCTGATAAGGGATTCTAATGAAATGATTTCTTTCACTATGCAATCGATTAATACTCTCACTCTACCCCTTTCTTAGTGGAACTCTAATACCAATAGTTACATAAATTTAAAAATATGTATTCAATTTACGGTACACAAATTTACAAATGTATGTGTGTTTGTGTGTAGTGTCCATAATTCAATGCGAGTGTCCTCACTAATAGAAAGGAATTTTTTTGAATTTGATGATGGGAGACAAATCATTAGATGGTCCACTTTTGTATTTGTATTACTCATATTTTATTTTTCTTCAGTAAATAAGTTAATTATTATTTCAAATTTTATAATATTCTTTGGCATTGTATTTTTTTATATTCTACATTTTCTCAAATTCAACATATTTATTTAGAATATTAATTATATAAATTTAATTAATTATCTTACTTTTAGAATAGTTTATTCTTATTTAATTAGGCTATTCTCCCATTAACTTTAAAGATAAATTTGAAAGAGAGTTAAAGATTTGGTAAACCTAACTTTTAAGTTTTTTTGTGCAAACCCTAGCTAGCCCAAGGTCTTCTAATTTCTTCTAGGACTTGGCTCACCTATCTGGATTGTGTGTGGCACCCTAGCCTAGAACCCAAGCTAGCCCATTTTTATGGTGGTTTATTTATCAAGGACTACCTGTTAGTGAGATGTTGATCCACCTATGTATTCCCCATCCCTTATGCTTGGATTGCAAGCATCCATAATCCTTTAAACATATTTGTTTTGGTTTTGTCTAAAAGCTCAGTCCACCTAGCATTGGATTCATTTGCTATTTTATCCTTATCACCCTAATCCTTTCTCTTGGAGATAGGTACTCTTTGGGTATTTTTATAATTGGTTAGACTCTATTTCTTTTCTCTAGTAATTACTATGTGCTATTATTCTCTTTCAACTATGAAAAGCTAAGAACAATGCTATTTTTAATCATGAGGCATGTGAAATTTCATTTTTTGTTAATGAAAAGATTGTTATTTCTTTGATCTATTTACAGATTCAATCCCAAGTGGAAAAGTTGGCTTTGGACCTCTACCACTTGAAGAAGCTCCTCAACCACTGAGGGAGTGCCTCTCCCATCATGAGCAAGGTTTCACCTTATGGCTTGTCCTATCATCCACCACCTCCTCCTTCCTAGAGGCATCAAAGTAGAAGTCAGTTTAGAAGTAAGGGCTACTTTTATCCTCACCCTCTCCTAGGGAGTGGATAGAATTCTCATGGTAAGTGTAATGTTGGTCCTTGACAATGATCTCCAACAAGCATTGTTGTTTCTACTCAATTGACTGATGGTTGGCTTATCACTATTCGTGATGACCCCTTGGATGGTTGGAATGCTATGGAGATTCCTAACATGGGCCACTCATTTGGTCAGTGCTTCCCAAGAATGATCCTATGCTTCCACCTATTGGGGCGGTGGCCTATACATAAAAATATGGTTTCTTGTTATTTGTAATTTTTTGGGTCATACCTCGAGTCATTAATTTTTTTTTTTGGATACATATTTTTATTCTGATAGGGAATTTGAGTTGTGATGTGTTATTCTAATTTACTTTAAAACCTTCTGTAATTATATTTTTTTGTTAATATAATGTGAAGCATTTCAATAGTAAAATAAAAATACATAATAGAAAACTTACATATAATTAATAAAAAATAAAAAGACATAATAAAAATCATACATATCATTAATAAACACTAAAATGACCATTAATAAATAATGAAGGGATAATATGTAAACACTAAAGGGATCGTTAATAAACACTGAATGGACCATTACAAACACAATAGTCCATTTCAGTTCAAGCAAATACAGGTAGTTTGTGTAGACCATAATCTAAAAGAAAAGGATTCATGTGTTGGTCAAGAATAATCTTCTTACTTGATAATTTTTTGATGCAAATTTTTTATACCCATGCCTTCGTGAAGATACTCAATACCTTTGAAAAACATATTTAAAGGTATCATCTACTTCATACAAGATTAAGAAGTAACACACATTATTATCCTTTTGTGCGAGTAGGGTTCACAATAACATATTGATCAATGAAAAACATTATATGCTTATACTTCAAAAGTAATGTTTTCCCCTCAACACAATAGTTTCATGTTTGTAAATTACACTATGTTAAAATTGAATGGCACTTGGATATACCTAATGGTTATCTATGGAAAATGATAAAAGATATGAAACTTTACTCAAATCCTATAAGTTTGTGGCTACAAAACCTCAAACTTTATCTTCTTAATTATAAAAGGGGAAATGCAGAGAATGACGATAGTGGAGTGGTATGATCTAGGGGTACTTTGTCCACTATTACATATGATGGTAGCATCCAATACTCTAATAGGGCTACAAGGTATAGGACAATGATGGAAATGTACCTTTCAAATGCCTCATTAACATTCTTTCAAAATAATATGAAAAAGGGATTAAGTAGTCAGTTTATACACTCATCCCATAAACAAAATAATATGTAACCTAGGACGAGACAATTCAGTGTCACGTTCCCATTTTATTAACTTTTAAGGCACCAAGTAGGCCATTCTCATTATGATCACATTGACATGTCATGTTTCCATGATCACATACACCATAATAATGACATCAACAACTTATCACAAAAACACCAAAACCCTGTTATCTACATTTGACAATACTAGTACTGCCATGGGAGATCCTAAAAAACATTATTTCACCTAACAAACAAGGAAAAAATAAGGCAAAAACATACAACAAAATGCAATCAAGTATGAGCAAAGAGCCAAGAACCCAAAAGCAAATAATAAAACAAGCAAATATAGAAAATTTATCTTGAATTTGTTGCATAGGGGACTTCCTATTTCTTCCATGGACCTTCTTGGAATTTTGTTCATGAGTAAAAATGTAAATGGAAAAGGTAAAGAAAATTCATGCCACAATGATGTAAATGTTACAAAACTTGGAGTAATCTTGGGTAAATTATAATGTAACTTTGAATTTACTATGATCAAAATAAACCTCCTCTAATTCATTTATATTCATTATAAGATTATAATCTTAAGTGAGAAAAAAATTATGTGATGATACAGGTGCAATGAAATTACCAGGATGTTGAGGCCACCAAATTCTTTCTTCAACCATTGTGCAAAAATAACCACACTATCATCATTCCCCACATCCAGGATATGAAACACCACATTCTTATGTTTTTCTTCCAAAAAAGCTCGAGCCTCTCCAAAAATTTATTGCTTTTGATCTAAATGAGGTATGAGCACCATAGTCATGCCTTTATCTGCAAGAAAATTCACAATCTCCATCCTATTCCCCTTTTGGTCCTTATTACCACAACCATGGTATCCTTCCTCCACCATTTCTATGTTTTCACTTCTAAATTTGCTTGCCCTTATTTTTCCTATCAAAATCATCCAAATTTAATAGCTAACATTGTGACTAGAGTCATAAGTTAACAAGACATTTAACAAACACAAACTATATAAATTCACCATTTTCACAGCTAGATACCCCTACTAAAAATAGTAATAAATGATTTGAGTGGTTGAATATTTAAGGGATAATGTTGCAATAACCTTGTAGTCAATAAAATAATCAAGTACATGAAAATACAATTAACCAATTATAACACAACATGTAAGTGTACAAGTGGTTGTACTATTACGCCAAAATATTCATTGTCTTTTTTAGTGTCCATATGCAATTTTGTTGAAGCCACTTCCTCATCAAGTGTGGAACCTAAAAATGCAAAAGAGTTGGAAGTCAACTTGTCTTGAGCTTTCTCCTTCTCATTTGAGGAAGTTCTAAGGATTCTTTTCCCTTTCTTTCCAATTCTCTGAAATTCCTCTAACTCAAGGCCTTTTTTTTCCTTCCTTTCTTGCCAACTTTTTGAAAATCCTCTTTTTCCATCTTTTTCTCAGTGAATAATTTTATAGGGCAATCCCAAGCTAGATGTCCATGGCCATGACATACAAAGCATTGGAAGGGAAGACTTTCAAGGTCAACAACTTGGTCGAACATGTCTCATTGCAAAGATTTTAACCAAACCTTTTAGGAAGGGGTTTACTCACATCCATTTGGACACATATCTTAGCATAAATAATATGTTTTTTACTACAAGTTTTAGTAAAAAAGCACATCATTACTCCAAGGGAGTTATCAATTCGATTAAGAGTGGAGTCTATGCACAAATGTTTGGGGAATTCAAATAGCTTTACCCAAATTGGGGAAACTTTTGGATCTTCTTACATGAAATCAAAATTGAAGTTCCAAGGTGTCATAAAGATCCCTAATCTACCAAATAACCACGAACCCTTTTTAAATAATTGAGCTTGGTCTTCTTCAAAGGTGAAGACTGGAATGAGGGAGTCTATTGATCCATAACAAAAATCCACTTTTCCTTTTATTTTCTAATGCCTTGAAAACCAAGATCTTAGATCCAGTTCATGTGGCCCTCCACCCCCAAACTTAGAAATCAATGCTAGTTTGGTTAGTGTAACTATTTCTTGCTCCACTTCAGTGTGGTAAAAGGTAATGACATAACCTTCCCTAGTTGTAATGATGTACCCAAATTTCATTCAAAGATTTTCATTCCTTACATTGTTGGCGTGAGTTCATAGATCTGAAATAGTTTTAATTTTTTTAAGTGCTTTGAAATAAACCTTTGAAATTCATTTAGAAAAATCAGTACAAGAAAACCCCTACTACTACTTTGTGTCCCTATTGCCTTGGTCACATAATAACAAGTATACGGCATTCGTAGTTATACCATATTTTATTCACTACTGCATACCATAACATGCCCTAATCTATCCATCTCGAATATACATTATTTTCAATTTGTTATATATTTTTTAAAATTAAACTATTTATTTATTTATAATATATATGAAATACTTTAAATATAAATCTATATTTCTTATATTATTTATACAAATAATAATTTAAAAAAAAAAATCTTATCTAAATATGTAAATTATTTTAATAAAAAATATATAAATATTTATACATAATTAAATAAAAACAATTAATTATAATTAAAGAATCACTCTCTAATACAATCAGAAATATTGAACTTCACCCAAGCACAGTGCCTAATTATAGTCCCTTCCGCTAATACTCATAACATTTATTTATTTTATTGTATAACACGGAAGCTCAGCCGCACAGTGCGGAGCACAGAGGAGGAGAAAGGGAGAGGACGGTTACGCTCCGGGTGCTGCGTGAGGCATAGTGTCTCGGGAGCGATTTGCGACTCGACCTACAACTTAGAAGCTCATTTGGTCCACTGGGTCGATTCCGGCTATGGGATCTGACGTGCTAGCCAGTATGGAGAGCGCAATTAGTGACAGAGCGCATGCTTTATCTCGGAGCGCCGTGGATTTTCACAGTAGGAGACAGCACCATTGACAGGGATTACGCGGCTACGTTGACTCTGGGCAACGGGAAAGTTGTTCATGTGTCCTCCTTATACACTGGCTTGGATCGCAAGGGTGCCTCCTGCTCGTCTGTTCTTCAGACGACACAGATCCCGCTTGCAACAACAATCTCGACCCAGGGAAAGTGAATGGAACGGTAGTGTTGTGCATAAATGCAATCTATGATCTTTCTGCCGCGGGAGACATAGGTTTGGTTACGGTGGGGTTTGATATTTTGGGCTTAACAGACCTTCCAGATGGCGAATTTCCTTTCGTAATCTTAAAACCTGGGGATGAAGCAGGAGCAGCAAAATTAGTGAATTACGCTTTTTCAGTACTAAATCCTTTGCTGGATGTACAGTTAAGCGTTACGGTACGTACTTGGCTATAAGCCAGCGCCCGCGATCGCTGATTGTTCGTCATGAGGACCAAATGATCAGGGTCCCAACATTCTGAGGCCCGACGTTGCTGCCCAGGTGTTAATATCCTCGCCGCGTGGCTACCAAACGCCCAAGAGGGAAGTGTCCGCATGTGGCCGGCCCGAGTATTCTGCTAGAAGCCGTTCACAGTGACTGGAGTCGCGCTGCTAAATAGATTATAAATGTTGTTGTGGTGGTGTATGGTGAACAGGTCTGCGGATGAACGGAAACTTCGAGTACGCTCCAAAGCCGACCACTATGAAAAGGAACGGCGATAATAGGCTCGAACTCGCTGCCTTTCTGGCGCATCGAAGGTTTTGTGGAATACGCGAAGAGTGGGCACCAGCAAGGCGATTTAGCGTGGCTTGAACCTGCGCCCAAATGGAGACCTGAATGTGTTGGTTCCGCCGCAAGCAGCGGAGTTGCCGATGCAAAGAATATATAGGGTGGAATTCCTATGCCTGGGCCTTCCGGGCGGCTTACATAATCCCGGCGTTCCGAGGATCCAGGGTCTGGCCCGCTCATTGATGCAATCGCCATTAAAGAGCTTTTTTTTACCCCGTTATATTAAGGGTAAGCGATGGTCTTATATTATAATTGCTTTTACACAATCGAAGCGGGGATGTGGGGCCTGTTCTAGTTTCAGAGTAAAAGTCATTTAGCCGATGTGGTGTGTTTGCAGGTAATGTGATTAAAAAGGGGGGTTCGAAGAGGGGGCTCATGTGTTCCGTAACTCTTCTTATGGAGTTCTGTTGCCTCCAAATGTAGATCACCGCAACTCCCCTGTGCCGCAGGGCCAAAAAGCAGCAGAGCTCCTGGAAGGCAAAGAGAGCTCCATCGCACAGATTGTAAGAACAGAGGTCACTAACATTGTGATTGGAGTCATAAATTAACAAGAAATCTAACAAACAGAAACTACATAAACTTACCATTTCTGCAGCTTTGTAACGCTACTAAAATTAGAAATAAATGATTTGAATGGTTGAATATTTAAGAGATAATGTTGCAGTAACGTTGTAGTCATTACAATGAACCGTTGGTGTAGCGAGGGGGTTAATTATGTCTGAGTGGAAGATTTTATTGAAGTCCACGAGACCAAGCACGGTATGGGATTAAGTATGATTGTTTATGCTCTAAACTAGATATGCATATGATTGTTTCAAGCCGACCTAATGAAATTATCCTTTAAACTAGTTAAACATAGTGCATTGAATACCTTTCAGAGTATTTATTAACAAACCGTTGCAATACATTGTGAAAGTCAAGGTTGTGGGGAGCCTACAGGGCAAACATGTGACATACAATTTCAATGTAGGAAAGGGTTGTGACATAAGTCATCCACCATTGAAGGGCGCTAAGCACAAGGAGCTCCAATCTCTGAATAGTGCAATATTCGAATATGTATTTGGCTTCCTCAACCTGGGTAACCACCAAACACCCATATCATTGTCATTTGAATGCAACATTATATATTACATCTCTACACACTAATGAAAAACTAAATAAACTTGGTGATTATGATAAGTCTAAATCACCTAGAGGTTGAGGAGGAGAGGAACCTCTGTCTCTTCCACTTTGGCAGCGAGGGATATACAAGTAACAGCTGCAAGTTACGTCATCTAGAGATTATCTTCTTATATTGCATTCACCCAATGATCAATCATGATGTCAAAACAACAAATGTTACTATTGAGATGGACTTAAAGCCCCACTTCGACGCAACATTGCATGGATCTATCACCGCCAAAGCCCAATGCTGCAAAGATAGGAATGTCAATTGCATATTTTCTACATAATCATAACCATTTAATTTTATCCGCTATTTTTTTAGGGCAAAAACAAACTTATTGTGCAGTACATCATTCTCCTGTTTTCAACTTGTATTATAGTTCAAGAGCAGTACACTATAACTTTTTGAATCCCATAATTTTTTGGATTTTATATATGCTAAGTATTCCAAAACGTGTTGAGATAGCCAATGGCAAATGGATGCTTTAAAAAATTACAATATGTGACAAATATGAATAAACAAGGGTCCCCAAAAATGTCATTTTTATAATTAAATAAAAAGTTAAACTTTGGAAGAGAGACAAAGAAGTTCGAATACACCTTTGATTAATGGCTTCCCAGAAAGTGGTATTGAATAAAGTATTGATAAGGATGATTTGAGTAAAACATGTAATCGCAGAAACATTGCCCCCAAATCGAGTTCCAAAAACTACAATCGACACCCCAAGTAGGGCCTCACACCACCATTCATATTTGGGAATTCCAAATCTAAGAATAACACTCATCATATTCACCAATTATCAAACATTAAATTAAATAGACATTTTAAATTAAATTGAACAAACCAAGACAAAAAAAAATAGAAACCACTCGCGAACTAAACAACCATGACCCCTATTTAAATACTTGAGCTTGGTCTTCTTCAAATGTGAACATTGCAATGAAGAAACCTCTTGATCCATAATGGATATCTACTTCTCCCTTTATTTTCTAATGCCTTCAAACCTTAGGTCTCAGATCTAGCTCACATAGCCCTCAACACCTAAACTTACAAGTCAATCCTAGTTTAGTTAGGGCAACTATTTCTTGTTCCAGTTCCGTGTGGTCAAAGGTAGTGACAAGGCCTTTGTTAGTTACAATGATGTACTCAGATTTTATCCAAATATTTTCATTCCTTGCATTCGTAGTGTGAGCTTGTAGAGTTGAAATAATCTTAATTTTTCATAGCATTCTAAAATAAACATTTGAAATCCATTTAAAAAATATCCCCCAAAAAACCCCTGCCATTGATTTGTATTTTTCTTGCCCTAACTACGTAGCAGGAGCCTTGCTAGTGTCATACTTGTGACCTAGTCCATCCACCACTACGTACCATAATGTGCCCTTATTCGTCTCACATATACATTGTTTTCAATATGATATACTTTTAAGAAAATTATGAGACTTATTTATTTATAATATGTATGTAATATTTTCAATATAAATTTATATTATTAATCCAAACAATAATAAAACTCTTATTTTGATGTATAAATTACTTTAATAATAAAATACACAAACATTCATACATAATTAAATAAGAACTAATTAATTATAATTAAAGAATCAGCTGTATTATAGAGTCACACTTATTAAACCCCATCAACATGGTTCCCTTTCCTTAATGCTCATAAATATTTATTTATTTATTTTATTATATAACAAAAAATTTAGTTTATTCTTATAATAATAATTAAATAGTAAAGAAGATGGGCTTTATCCAATAGATGTCTATTCAATCTCCATTTGATAATTGATACCTGAAATTGCTCTTAACTAGCATTAAAAATTTTCTAAAAAAGAAAAAGATAACAATATGAGAAAAAAAACCACAAAAACTCAGCCGCATAGTGCACTGGTTACCTTATATCATGGAAGCTCAGCCGCTGCCCACACTGTGTCTGTACACTGGTTTGTGATCTCAAACATTACTACTTCCACTCTCACTCTCACTCCTGCACGCACTCGCAAGTTTTAAATCCTACTCTGTTTTGATCAAAAATTAAGGAATAGTAATACTAATACTATCTAATATCTTCTCCCAAAAAAAACAATCTATAACTGAAAAGGCAAGGCATTGCAAAATGTAAAATGATACCTTGAAGAAAAATGAAAAATATTGATGTGAGTGCAATCGAAGCTGTCATCGCAGTAGCCATTGATAACAATTGTTGAATTGTTGATTGAATGCATGTTATGTTCGTAGGGCAAAATTGTTGCCGTGTTGACGACTCTTCTTCCTCAGCGCTGCCTTGTTATGTGGACTAGTATGAAAGTGCATTTTCACGTAAGTCACGCAAAAGCCTAAATTTGATGGCCATATGGCCGTATTTACAATTTTTAGCCATAAAATACAATCTAATTTCTTTTGGAACCGTATTTAATTGCCTGGTAAAATTTTAAAGAGACCGTCAAATTTGTAATCGATTAATATAATTATTATTTATCCAATACATAATATTATTGTAGTATGAAGAATTTGAGTCTCTCTTCCTCATTGTTTTATTTGGATTTTTTTTCTTGATTTCATCTTTTCATAGTGGTCATATGGAAACAAAGACAAGATTCTAAGAAATTACATATATTTTACACATAAGATATCCACAAATTTTAACCATATTCTTTCCATTTACCTTATAACAATAATATTTTTGGAAAGAGTCAACTCATGTGATTTCTATATTATTAATGTCTAAACCAATCGTAAAGACAGTTGTGTCCCATTTTTATTGGTGTAAATGGAATTGTATATGGAGCCACATCTACAAATGGTATTCTAAAGAAAGTGTCAAATTCCACCATAACATATGTGTTGGTGGTTCTATAGGGCACTTATGGGTTTATATATTATCCTTGAAATATGACCTAGAGCTCCATTTAAAATGCCTACATCTATCTACATATTAGAGGTTAACATCATCCTTCCATTCTTAACAATTAATAACTCTACTTCTAATTTATCGTTCTAACATCCTGAAGTAATCTATGTTTTGGTTAATATGCCATGTGCAATAGTTCATTTTAATGACTATAATTTATTTTTATTATGGTTGTGCAAATTATCATTTGTTGCCTGTAAATGAATAACATCTAACACATAATTAGTTATTCTTATAAATAATTTTCAATCATCAATTGTTGGATGTGCATCTCTAAGATTTATGAGAAGTTGGTTAAACCTTTTTTGGCACTCACTACTTATTATCTAAATACCCTATAAAAAGTAACAACTAATTTTAATTCTTCTCATAAAATTTATGCACGTCTATTACTATTGCATGGTGGTTTACCACTCACAGGGGAAACTATCCAAAATATCCTATCAAAATGATTGACATACCTCCGAAACTCATGTTTACATTTTAAAGAAATGTTTGACGAAGCCACACATCTATGTTTTGCAGAAATATTTCTCTAATGAAGCTCATTTACTCGATCAATTATATTTTATATGTCAAGTATCTTCTTGGAAAATTGTGTTTCTTGTCTCTATAATTCAACAAAATATGTGATTGTGATTTATAGTGTTGAATGATTTTTTGATGCTCCAATATTGAATGTTGTAACTCTAGTGGGTGAAATTAATAGGTAAAACTATTATAATATTGTCTTCAATACTTGAAAATGGAAATATTGACACATATTTACCACACATAAAAGTTCCTAATTTTTCATTCTCTCACACATGGATGTTATTTTATGAGTCGACCTTTCTAGTACATTGTTAAACACATACAGGAACCTCACTATCTATTTAAAACTTGTTAAATATACAACACAAACATCTCCAACTGTTATATCAATTTGCTTATATAAAAGTTAGGTTTGCTAATTGCTATTGATCGATCTAGTCAAAACTGACTAGCTCCAAGTAACGACTATTTCATACAATTTAACTCATCTTTAGGGTGGGCCCATAATCCTAACGTGTCACTGCCATGAGGAGTTATTCAATTAACCTTATATACAAAAATATCAAGGTATCATTCAAAAGTGAATTGACACTTATCTGGAATTCATCTATACACTATTACACACTGACCAAATCTACCATATTATTTCTAATTTGAAAAACTATCACTAGGAGTAGCCATAATTAAATTACTAAGCATATTTTTGATGGGTTTTTGACATACCAACTTAGGCAAGGTGAAAATCCACCCAACCTCTCTTGAAAGGAGATGGAATCTATATACACATAATATTTCTAAACTTGATCAATTATTGATGCTTTATGTCTTACAGGAACCCATCGAGTCTCAATCTCTCTAAGTGCATGCCTTAAAGGTTGTACCAAAAAAGTGGTGGGTAGATGATTGGTGCTTTTGAGGATTGTTGTCCCTTATACCGCCACTCTCTATCAATCCATCCTTCTCCTATACTCTTCCCTAAGCCTTGCCTCTTCTCTTACACACTCCTCCAAGAAATTTAATGCCTCACTTAGCCCCTTCTTAATCCTAAAACCCTTTTTGATAGTTTGCAATGCACTGTCAAGCTAGGTCAGCCCTGTATTTAATTTTTTTAAAGCACATTATGGGTCTAGGTCAACTTTGGCCGACCTAGACTGGGACCTAACTTATTTTTATCAAAAATAATATAGGGTCAAATTAGGTTGACCATGACAACTAAACTTTCAAAAAGGTTTAAGGTTAGATTCAACTATATATACACATTCATTTCACCATTTATAAGAGAGAAAATAGAGTTAATTATTCGTTTTCGCTTCTTTACAATCTCCTCTTCGACCATTCTACTTGAGGAGCTATTTTTTAGAGTTTATACTTAGAGAAGAATCTTATCTTGTAGAAAAGAATTGAATGCTTAGGCATTTATTAGTGATCCTGATAAACCATAACAACCTCTTCCAAAGTACCTTTGGCCAAGGGAGAGATTGCATCTAAATAGGTTTATCTTCAAGAGAAGTATCTTTAATTTTATCGCTATATGTTAGTAGATAAAAGTAGCATAAGTAATGGATTTAAAATATGTTACTCTCTTTATGCATTAGGGTTTTATCTATACATAGCTTAATTAGGATATTCCTATGCATGTTTACTTTTTATGTTAGTTACCTCCACTTTGTGCAACAAATTTTAGTTAGCACTATATTAGATTTTACTTTTATTTGCATATACTTAGTGAATATGAAAACATAGAACCTAGATAGGGTTATTACATGGTTTTGATTAGAGTCTTTGGAACCCTCTCTAGTGATATTATTATGGTAAGAGACCCTTTAGTTAGGTCTAGTTTATCCATCTTAGTCATGACTCTAAATATCTAATCTATCAACAATCAAAAGTGTAATTAGGATTTATCTTCTCCAAGCTAAGATTGATTAATAAGTCAATAACATTTTTCTTTGTACACATTTTGATGAACCCAATGTGAATCAAACCCTTTTAGGCTTTCTTTCACACATTTATTTTATCATCATATTGAATATTTAAATTTTTACAGTACTATATAAAACCTATTGGTATAGTTCTAATAGTCGGTGCTTAGGTTTAACACATAGTTTCCCTAAAACGATTATGGTCTATCTATGTAGGTCTTCTCAAATTATAGGTGAATGGATTGATCATTTCAACACAATCTTCTTCTTCAATTATAATATTGCATATATAGTCAAACTAGTCAACTATGTTCATTGTTTTTATTTTCAACACATAGGTTTGCAGACATAGTCAAGCCTATCGATTTTATTTGTAACTTGTTTTTAACACAGGTTTCATAAACTCCATTGAGTCAGTTGACTTTGTTCACAAGCTTTTTGAATTAGCACTTAAGAATCACAACATAAAATTTTACAATCTAATTATGTTTAGACCCACCAATGTTCATTCATTCCTTCTTTATCATTTCAACATTTCATTTCTAGTTCTATTTTTCATAAGTTTGCAGTCTATAAAATAGTATCCCTATAGGAAACTAGGTTAACTAGCTTGATGCCATTTTATAGATTATCTTCTATATAGGAGATATAGTTGACCTAATCAATTATGTTCTTTTAGATCTTGCTTCTACATATAGTAGTGACCCAATCAACTTTGTTCTATTTTATTTACATACAATGTCTACTAAACTGACTATGCAATCTTCACAGTCAATGGAATTAACTTTATTGTGTTATTAATTATGCCACCTTTCATTTTAGTTACTTGCATGCTTAGAGTAACAAACATAGTTTAATTAGATGGTTTTTTAATTTACCAATTTAGTCACACTATTTTTCTCTTTTACACACAGTCTCAAATTATTTTACACAAAAATACATTAAATATTTGTCTTTCCAAGGTCTACCTACTTGGATTTCATCACCAAAGGGCAAGCCAACTTAGTTTTCTAACCAAGTATAAACACATGGTTAATGGTATATATTGTCAAAGCACATGACACCCTTATCACTACACGATTGTGAATTAAGAGGGTAGGCCCCAATATGAAGCCAATACTATCACTGATACAGATCTATTTCATTCTTAAAACTATACATAGATTAATTTCTAGTTCCTACTTCTAGCCAACTTCCCATCGCATTAATTTCAAATTTTATTATAACTTAACAACACTTAAGGATGACAAATTAGTTAGTATTTACTTTTAAGTTTACTGCTTGCTATTTGATCATTGTATTTTATTTTGAAAAACTTTCATTAACCAATGTTAATGCAAGGTTTGTGTTGTGTGTTCCAATTGAATCAATCACATTGGTCCAATTATTTATTTTCTTCATCTCATTTGCTTAGATATTATCTTGAAAAAATGTTTTAGAAGATTATCATTATGTCGACCCAGTCTCTTACAGACTATCAGTATTGCTTACCTTCAATACACATTGACCCTATATAACTATGTATCTTATCAACCGATTCAGTTTTCCCTTTTTAAGTACATAATTGACATGTCTAACTGTTTATATTTTTCATCTATTCAATTCCCCCTTTTTAAGTAAATATTTGACTTGTTAGACTATGTACCTTTTTCATCTATTTAATGTCTTCATCTGTAGTACATAGCTGACCCATATGACTGTGCATCCTTTTATCCTATTCTAATTTCATCCTCTATTGAACATAGTCAACACATATTGTTGTGTATCATTTTACCCATTCCAATTTTATTTTCTACAAAATGTTGTTGACTAGTTTGACTGTCTTTTGCATCATGGTCTATGGACCTTTCTAATTGACTTTGTCAACCCAATAGATTTTGTACCTATTGGTTGATAGTGTTCTATGTTTGATCAAATCTATCTCTATTTTTATTCCTTATTTCTTGATCTCAGATTATTTCTTCAAACATCATGATATCCCCTATCAGAATATTTTGGACAATCTAAATGTATTTAGACACTATATGGGATGTTGTTTTTTCTATCTTCACTACCCAATAGGATCTTCACTCTTGGAACACCTCTTCTTCTCCCTCATCTTACAACTGAAACATGGTTCAAATCACTCCAACAGGTGAGATTGGTAGCTCAGATCATTTTCACACTTATCAAGATAATTTCAACCTTCAAAAATCTCATCATAATATGGGGGAAATTGATACAAACCTATTCAATAACCCCATAATAAATATGCCACCTAGTAACCCTCCCCCTAATACCAATACAATGAATCCTCCTACCAAAACCAACCCACCAATTAATAAAACTCAAATTCTTACATAAATAACATAAAAGTGAACATCATGCAAACATCTAATACCTCTCAAATGATTACACTATAGCATCATTTGATAAACATGGATAATCAGCCTCCTATTCTTCTTACTCAAAATATTCAAAATTTTATTCTTCCACCTCTTAAAGATGCTATAGGAAATGTTATTCCCCAACCTATTATGCATAATAAGATGCTTCAACACATATAAAATGATAATTTATCCTCTTTCATTGTATCCATTGACATTAGTAATATATTTGGGGTGAGGGTGATAGCTCATTTGGTTAGGTATTTTTGTCGTGCTCTGCCGGTCACGTGTTCAAGACCCCCCGTTCCCATGGAACTAGATGGTGCATCCGCGCCCTGTTTTCACCGGTCACGTTAAAACGTTTACCCGGGCGCGAGTGTTTTACACACAAGTGACATTAGTAATATATTTACAACTATTAAATATGAATAGACTAATGACCCTGTATCTTTTCTTAAGGCATTTGATAATATTTATAAAGAGTAGATCCAAACTAATACCTTAGTCACAACCAAATTTTTAGTTAAAACCTTCACTGGTGATGCATTATTATGGTATAACCAACTTCCCTAATATTTTATATGGTAACTTGAGGATTTAGTCAATACTTTAGTTAAATAATTCCAACATAATGATCTTCCCAAAAATTATCTTAGTCATTTCATCAATGCTAAGAAATATCCAACTAAATCAACTCATGATTTTATCAAATGATGGAAATATTTGGATCACAAGGCTGATCACAATATAACTAATGACAACTTTTTTAAATTTTTCATAATGACATTAACACCTTCACTCCAATAAAATGTTTGAACTTTCACTTCAAAAATATCAAATGATGTTCTTGACCAAACTAAGCATCAAGACTTCCTAATGAAATAATTTGAACCCAAAACTAAAGTCATCATGGGATCTTTCCAACATTCAACCAATGCAATAACCAAAAATCTTCCTCAACCTAAACCAAGAGTAGCTAAAGAAAAAAGTCCCCAACCTTCCCATATGTCATTAACCATGCAATAAATGAAACAAATTTTAATGCCTTCTAAACCATTCACTTATAATCCCCCTAAATGATATGACCCTAATCAATTTTGTTGGTTTCATGTTGATATAGGTCATTCTCATGAGACATGTCAGGGGCTTACCAAATTTTCTATCTCTTTTCTATTATAAGATTCATTCAATCATGATGCTATGACCAAAATTATTCATCTAGATTATGCTAATGCCTCTCAAAAGAAACAAACTTCTAAAACATTCTTCCTTTAACAATCACAAAACTTTTTCTACATCCAACCCTCAATAATCAACCAAGGATATTTGTGTGATTGATTCTGATTATGATCAGTACTATTCCATTTCCCAATATGTAAATATAGCTAAATTCAAATATCAATGCAAACCAACCCATAAAGATCCCATTACCAAACCAAAGAAACCATGATTAAAAGAGCAACATTTAAAAGATACCACTAACACTAACTTACATTCATAAATTAATGAGGAACCACTTACTCAATCTGAACATCCAACCACTTCTCTTCATCCTAAACATATTTTACCCTCCAAGCCTCGTGTTCATTCTTCTTCTTCCAAAACTCATTAGAATTTCTTAAAAAATTAACTCTATGCCTAGTAAAATTTCTCTCATGGAGTTAGTTCACACTTGTCCCTATCATTATAAACTATTAATGTAAAAAATCCAAGAAATTGAAGAATCATCTTCCTTAGAAGAGGAACCACCTTCTCACGAGTCTGAACCAATAAAATTTCATACCATTAAATCTATTTGTCCTTCTTCAAAACCTTTCATAGAGTTCCTTGAAGAAGACATGACCAATGATGAAAATATCTTTTAAATTGATGATCGACCTCTCTTTATCAAAATAGCTATTAATACCACCCTCATTCACAAAGTATTGGTAGATGAAGGGTCAAAAATTAATGTGACATCTCTTTGGCTCATTCAATAACTCAGATATAATAAATATCATCTTAAACACACTCATTTAAAATGTCATGGATTTGACAAGAGCAATAAATATTTGTTTGGTTATATTTGGTTCCCTCTTACTTTTTGACCTAAAACTATATGTACTAAGCTTATGGTCCTTGATTTACTATTTTCCTATAATATACTTCTAGGACACCCATAAACCCATCGCATGCAGGCTGATACCTTTTTTGGAAGATAATGTATCAAGTTTATTCATAATGGAAAATGATGTAAACATGAGGCCAATCTTAACCAATGGAGTATTTAACTTTCCAATCCTAAATCTTAATATAAGATTCCCACTATTACAAAAATAAATAGCACACCTTTACCTAAATTTGTCAATATGAATCCGTATTTACAAGTCACTCTTACTGATTTTAATGATGATGAACCAAATGATTTTAAAAATACATGCATTACTACTAAACTAACTCCTTATATTTTAGAGTGGTTTCTTCCTTCCTTGTTACCTCATGATTGTATTATCCCTCTTATCGATGGGATCATAGATTTACCACCTCCATGTAATACACTTGAAGCATCTTATACAAAAGATGATTTCACTTCTAATGACTATGGAGTGGCTATGCTATTTCAAAGACCTTTAACTATGCCATCGCATAAATTTAGTGATATAAGTATCTCCCTCTCTGAGGTTCCTTTAGAGACACAACCATGTAATATCTCTCCAACCAATGATGATAACTATATTATGGCCCAAGCTCAATCAAGAGACTTGGATATTCAACACCATCAAGAAACCTTAGCTAAAATATATGATTTTAATTGTGATGTTCATATTATTTCCAAGTATATTGGGTTAGAACCTAAAGGTTATGTACCTCTAGTTAATTCTCCAATCCTTATGTGGTTGAACAAATCTTACCTCTCACACCTTCAAAACTTATAGAACCTTCTATACCTCCCAGATCTCTACCATATCCTCTCCCTATCCAAAATTCAAATGATATACCTATTATCAATCCAATTGAACCTAGTCAACCTTATTCTACAGTTACACCTAATCCTGATATCACTCTCAATGCCAAGGCTACAAATGTATGCCAGATACATTTTGAATATGATTTTCATGGTAAAAAAATCATTAATCTTGATGTGGAATATTATAGACATCTACTTACATTACCTAGAAATGAAGCCATTCTTAAATTACTCCATGCTCAAGAACCTCAACTACCTTAGTAACACGACAACCTTTAGAATTTCAAGTGAAAGGACACTCATTTTAACAACTTAAATTCTAGCATCAACCCAAAAACCAATCCCATTTCTTCTCTTCCCAATATGACATATCATTTTCAATATGAAAATTTCATGCTTATTGAAGAAACCTCGAGAACAGATTATGGCAACCATCATGTCCTCAACCTATCACTATTTCTAGAAAACTCATACTAACCAAACATGATAAATTTAGTCTATTATTAAATAAATATATTAATAATTTCACTTGTTCATATAAAGACATGCTTGACATTGATCCTAGTATCATGGTGCACAACATAATGACATACCCTGACACCAAACTCATTTGAAAAAACCAATAAAAATTTCCCCAAATGATTCCACCTTATGTCATAAACAAATTATCAAAATATTAAATGCCAAGTTTATCAAACCTAAGGACTATTCTAAATGGGTGTCACACATTATTACCATTCATAAAATATTACCTTGACTTTTTTCATTTACATCAACTTTAATAATCTCAACCTCATTTGTCCCAAGGATAATTTTCCATTACCTTTGATAGATGCCGTCATCAATTCCACTACTAGATGCAAAATTATTTACCTTAGAGGTTATTTTTTGGGCTATAATTAAATTAATATCACCCTTGAATATAAACACAAGACAACATTCACTATGGAATGGGGAACGTATTTCTATGTTAAGATGCCCTTCAGCCTTAAAAACATCAAAGTTAACTATCAACGAGATATGACCCACATTTTTCATGAGCTTATACATAATATTATGGAAATATATATGGATGATCTCATTACTAAATCCAAAAGTCATAAAACCCATATTTCAGATCTTGCCATCATCTTTTGATCAACTCATCAAATTTAAAATTAGATTCAATCCCTACAAATGTGTTTTTGATATTACATATGATAAATTTCTAGGGTTCTTAGTCTCTCTTCATGTTATGGATGTTGATCTCACTAAAATAAATGTTATAGTCAACATGACTATTCCTCATTCCATTCTAAATATTTACACTTACCTCGACAAGCTTGGGGCAATCTAACGATTTACCCCAAAAATGGCTTATCACATTTATTTTGTTAATTCTAATATTAAGAAAAGTAATGCTTTAATATATTTAGATTCTTGTAAAAAGGCATTTAACAACATAAAATAATAAATTTTCCATTTGCCTACTCTTCATCCACCTCCCAATGATAGACCTTTAATTTTGTACACTTATTCTACACCCATATTAGTTGGGGCAATGTTTGAGCAACAAGATGATACTGAAAGAGAGTATGTTATCTACTATATTAGTCAAGGCATTATCAATTATGAAAAAATTTATACCAAAGTAGAATGTGATTGCCCCACTATCTATTTTGCATCTAAAAAGCTTCATCAGTACATGTTCTTTCAAACAACTTATGTCATAGTTCATTCCAACCCATTTCATCACTTTTTTTCTAAAGCCTTTCTCTTTGGGGATAAAATTATCAAATAGACAGTTCTCTTTATGGAATTTGACCTTCGCATTATCATAAAAGAACTATCAAATGGAAAGTCATTATTGAGCAATATATAGTAACAACCATACTCACTACCAATTATCTTCAAGATAGTCTCCTTGATGATAACATTCTCTATATTGAAGGTCTCAATCAAGCTATCTCTCTCAAGGATTAATTTCACAACTTCATTGTTTATTTAGAAGCAATTAATCAAGAAGATACCTATGTCATTATTGATACTACTAAATCTAAAGTATTTATCAGAGAGATTCTTTAAATCAATGTTAATTTGTATGATGACACCTAGACCCTAAATTTTGATGGAACCAAATTTCTCCAAAGAGTTGGGCAGGTTGTATTTTAACTAGTCCTCATGGTAAATAACCCCTTTAGCATTATGGCTTACCTTTAATGTCAATAATAACATGGTAGAATATTGGGCATTAATCTTAGTCATCAAAGTGGCACTTGACATAGATATTACATATCTACATGTTTTGGGTGACTCGCACTTCATCTTCTATTAGGTTAATGATGATTATCAATGTAAAAGTGAAAATATTATCGCTTGTCATCAAATGGACACTACCTGAAATCTTCCTCAACCTAAACCAAGAGTAGCTAAAGAAAAAAATCCCCAACCTTCCCATATGTCATTAACCATGCAATAAATGAAACAAATTTTAATGCCTTCTAAACCATTCACTTATAGTCCCCCTAAATGATATGACCCTAATCAATTTTGTTGGTTTCATGCTGATATAGGTTATTCCCATGAGACATGTCAAGGGCTTACCAAATTTTCTATCTCTTTTATATTATAAGAGTCAATCATTAAGCCATGACCAAAATTCTTTATCAAGATTATGCTAATGCCTCTCAAAAGAAACAAACTTCCAAAACTTCTTCCTTTAACAATCCCAAAACTTTCTCTACATCCAACCCTCAACAATCAACCAAGGATATTTATGCGATTGATTCTAATTATGATCAATACTATTCAATTTCCCAATATGTAAATATAGATAATTTAATTATCAATGCAAACCAACCCATAAAGATCCCATTTCCAAACCAAAGAAACCATGATTAAAAGAGCAACATTTAAAAGATACCACTAACACTAACTTACCTTCATAAATTAATGAGGAACCACTTACTCAATCTGAACCTCCAACCACTTCTCTTCATCCTAAACATATTTTACCCTCCAAGCCTTGTGTTGATTCTTCTTCTTCCAAAACTCATTAGAATTTCTTAAAAGAACTTAACTCTATGCCTTGTAAAATTTCTCTCATGGAGTTAGTTCACACTTGTCCCTATCATTGTAAATTATTAATGTAACAAATCCAAGAAATCAAAGAATCATCTTCCTTAGAAGAGGAACAACCTTCTCATGAGCTTCAACCAATAAAAGTTCATGCCATTGAATGTATTTGTCCTTCTTCAAAACCTTTCATAGAGTTCCTTGAAGAAGACATGACCAATGATGAAAATATCTTTTAAATTGATGATCGACCTCTCTTTATCAAAATAGCCATTAATACCACCCTCATTCATAAAGTATTGGTAGATGAAGGGTCAAGAATTAATGTGACATCTCTTTGGCTCATTCAATAACTTAGATATAATAAATGTCATCTTAAACACCCTCATTTAACATGTCATGGATTTGACAAGACTAATAAATAGTTGTTTGGTTGTATTTGGTTCCCTCTTACTTTTGGACCTAAAACTATACGTACCAAGCTTATGGTCATCAATTTACTATTATCCTATAATATACTTCTAGGACACCCATAAACCCATCGCATGTAGGCTGTTACCTTTTTTGGAAGATAATGTATCAAGTTTATTCATAATGGAAAATGATGTAAACATGAGGCTGATCTTAACCTATGGAGTATTTAACTTTCCAATCCTAAATCTTATTATACGATTCCCACTATTATAAAAATAAATAACACACCTTTACATGAATTCGTCAATATGAATCCATATTTACAAGTCACTCTTGTTGATTTTAATGATGATGAACCAAATGATTTTAAAAATACATGCAATAATACTAAACTAACTCCTTATATTTTAGAGTGGTTTCTTCCTTGCTTGTTACCTCATGATTGTACCATCCCTCTTATCGATGGGATCATAGATTTACCACCTCCATGTAATGTACTTGAAGCATCTTATATAAAAGATGATTTCACTTCTAATGACTATGGAGTGGCTATGCTATTTCAAGGACCTTTAACTATGTCATTACATAAATTTATTGATATAAGTATCTCCCTCTCGAAGTTTCCTTTAGAAACACAAGAATGTACTATCTCTCCAACCTATTGTGATAACTATATTATGGCCCAAGCTCAATCAAGAGACTTGGATGTTCAACACCATCAGGAACCTT
This sequence comes from Torreya grandis, assembly GCA_037957365.1. Classification (NCBI taxonomy): domain Eukaryota; kingdom Viridiplantae; phylum Streptophyta; class Pinopsida; order Cupressales; family Taxaceae; genus Torreya; species Torreya grandis. Next base: position 1,075,476 of record JARHVA010001681.1, on the reverse strand, counting down.
AGCTAAAATATATGATTTTAATTGTGATGTTCATATTATTTACAAATATATTGGGTTAGAACCTAAAGGTTATGTACTTGTAGTTAATTCTCTAATCCTTATGTGGTTGAACAAATCTTACCTCTCAAACCTTCGAAACTTATAGAACCTTCTATACCTCCCATCACTCTACCATATCCTCTCCCTATCCAAAATTCTAATGATATACTTATTATCAATCCAATTGAACCTACTCAACCTTATTCGACATTTATAGCTAATCTTGAGATCACTCTCAATGCTAAGGCTACAAATGTATGCCAGATACATTCTGAATATGATTTGCATGGTAAAAAAATCATTGATATTGAAGTAGATGTGGAATATTATAGGCATCTACCTACATTACCTAGAAATGAAGCCATTCTTAAATTACTCCATGCTCAAGAACCTCAATTCCCTCGGTAACATCAAAACCTTTAGAATTTCAAGTGAAAGGGCACTCATTTTAACAACTTAATTGCTAGCATCAACATAAAAACCAATCCCATTTCTTCTCTTCCCAATATGATATATCATTTTTAATGTGAAAAATTCATGCATATTGAAGAAACCTCGAGAACAGAATATGGCACACCCTCGTGTCTTCGACCTATCACTATTTCTAGAGAACTCATACCAACCAAAAATGATAAATTTAAGCTATTTTTCAATAAATATAATTATACTTTCACTTGTTCATATAAAAACATGCTTGACATTGATCCCAGTATCATGGTGCACAACACAATCACATACCCTGACACCAAAGTCATTTGGAAAAAATATTAAAAATTTCCCCAAATGATTCCACCTTATGTCATAAACAAATTATCAAAATATTAGATGCCAAGTTTATCAAACCTAAGCACTATTCTGAATGGGTGTCACACATTGTTACCATTCATAGAATATTACCTTGACTTTTTTCATTTGCATCAACTTTCATAATCTCAACCTCATTTGTCCCAAGGATAATTTTCCATTACCTTTGATAGATGCCATCATCAATTACACTACTGGATACAATATTTTTTACCTTACAGATGGTTTTTTGGGCTACAATTAAATTCATATCACCCTTGAAGATAAACACAAGACAACATTCACTATGGAATGGGGAACTTATTTCTATGTTAAGATGCCCTTCAGCCTTAAAAACATCAAAGTTAACTATCAACAAGCTATGACCCACATTTTTCATGAGCTTATACATAATATTATGGAAATATTTATGGATGATCTCATTACTAAATCCAAAAGTCATAAAACCCATATTTCAGATCTTGCCATCATCTTTGATCAACTCATCAAATATAAAGTTAGATTCAACCCCTACAAATGTGTTTTCAACATTACATCTGATAAATTTATATGGTTATTAGTCTCTCTTAATGTTATGGATGTTGATCTCACTAAAATCAATGTTATAGTCAACATGGCTATTCCTCATTCCATTTTAAATATTTATACTTACCTCGACAAGCTTGGGGCAATCTAATGATTTATCCCCAAAATGGCTTATCACATTTATTTTGTTAATTTCAATATTAAGAAAAGTAATGCTTTAAAATAGTTAGATTCTTGTAAAAAGGCATTTAACAACATAAAATGATAAATTATCCATTCACCTACCCTTCATCCACCTTCCAATGATAGACCTTTAATTTTGTACACTTATTCTATACCCATATCAGTTGGGGCAATGTTTGAGCAACAAGATGATAATGAAAGAGAGTATGTTATCTACTATATTATTCAAGGCATTATCAATTATGAAAAATGTTATACCAAAGTAGAATGTGATTGCCCCACTATCTATTTTGCATCTAAAAAGCTTCATCACTACACGCTCTTTCAAACAACTTATGTCATAGTTCATTCCAACCCATTTCATCACTTTTTTTCTAAAGCCTTTCCACCTAGAGATAAAATTGGCAAATAGATGGTTCTCTTAATGGAATTTGACCTTCGTATCATCATAAAAGAACTGTCAAAAGGAAAGTCATTATCGAGCAATATATATTAACAACCATACTCACTACCAATTATCTTCAAGATAGTCTCCCTAACGATAACATTTTTTATATTGAAGGTCTCAATCAAGCTATCTCTCTCAAGGATTAATTTCACAACTGCATTGTTTATTTAGAAGCAATTAATCAAGAAGATACCTATGTCATTATTGATACTACTAAATCTAAATTAGTTATCAAAGAGATTCCTAAAATCAATGTTAATTTTTATGATGGCACCTAGACCCTAAATTTTGATGGAACCAAATGTCTCCAAAGAGTTGGGTAGGTTGTATTTTAACTAGTCCTCATGGTAAATAACCCCTTTAGCATTATGGATTACCTTTAATGTCAATAATAAAATGGTAGAATATGAGGCATTAATCTTAGTCATCAAAGTGGCACTTGACATAGATATTACATAGCTACATGTTTTGGGTGACTCCCACTTCATATTCTATTAGGTTAATGATGATTATCAATGTAAAAGTGAAAATCTTATCCCTTGTCATTAGATGGACACTACCCTCACCAAAGAGTTCACTTATTTTACCATTGAGCCCATTCCAAGAGATTAAAAATCTATTTTTGACTCTCTTGCTTCTTTGACATACTTATTTCATCTACATCAAGTTCTCAATGATTATAAATTTCTTATTCAAATAAGAATGTCCCTGTCTTCTATCTAACTGTAAGAGTCACTTATCTATCATATGGAGGCTATCACCAATTGATAGAGCCTATGGTATAAATACATTATCTAATTCCTCAAACATCAAACTTATCCTTTGAACATAGATTCTCATGAAAAGACTAAAATTCATAAACAAGTGTTTAAATATGTCTTTTGCTATAACACCATTTAATATCATAATGTTTAAGGTACCCTACTCCACTATGTAATGAAATAAGAGGTCCTCCATCTCCTTGAATAAGCACATGGTGGAATTTATGTTGGTCACTATAATAGACATGCTACAACACATATATGCCTATATATGGGATACTTTTGACCTACTCTCAAAAATGAAAACTATCAAGTTTACTAAAAAGTGTAGTCCTTGCCAACTTTATGATGATTTGATCCGTTCACCACTAGCCAAACTCCAAACTATGGAATCTACTTGGCCATTTTCCATGTGGGGATTAGATCTCATCGATAAACTACCTAGGTCACAAGATGGACATGTTTTATCATCATAGCTATTGAATATTTTACCTAATGGGTAGAATCCATACCTCTCATCAATGTCATAATAAATACCATTTACAAGTTTATCCTTAACCAAATCATTTATCCTTTTAGATTTATACATACTATCATTTCTGATAATGGTGACAATTTCAAGAATAAGGACGTGATACAATTATGTGTTGAATTCAAAATATCCTACAAATTCTCCACACCTTATCATCCACAGTGTAATGGCAAAGCTAAAGCTACCAAAAAAATTCTCAATAAAATCCTTTAAAAGACCATATGTGAAACACATATAGATTGGCATCTTCATTTATATTTTGCACTTTGGCCCTATTGTACTAGCATTTATACTACCATTGGGGCAACACCATTCTTTCTAGTCTGTGGTTCTAAGTCTATCCTCCTATTAGAAGTTGAGATTCCTTCCTTATGTATATATCTTCATAGTATCATACTTGATGATGAATTATGTGAAGCTCAACTTCATGCTTTTGATCTTCTTGATGGACATTATTTAGCTACTTTGTAACATAATTACCAATACAAGGCTCGTATCTCCAAACATCATAATAAAAAGGTTAAAGTCCACACTTTCAATGATGGTGATATATCCTTAAATTATAATCTACTGATGATAAAGAAGTCAAATATGCCCAAAAATTATGGGGCCCTTATTTAGTGAATGATATTCTATCTTATTACATATCACCTCCAAACCAATGAAGGCAATGTTTTGAAGGAACCCACCAATGTGAAATTATTAATGAAATACTTTGCTTAAATATTTTCCTTCTTATAATATTTATATATGTTATCCTACTAACATGTTTTAAAATATTTCTACATGGGCCGCACCCTCTATAGTAGTCTCTTCTTACATAAATTTGATCCGTAAATGAAAATGATCAAGTTTCAAAAAATCAGATAATGTTTACAATAGATCTAATTCTTTTTATCTTTTTATTATTTAAAATAATTAAAAGAAGTGATTTAGGACTGATTTAAAGAGCTAAATATATAAAAATTAGAGACACAAGAAAGATATCATCAATAAGACTTGATAACATAGTTCAGATTGTGATGCTTATGTCTCTGAGTTTGATTTAACTGAAGATCATTCCATTAAATTATCGCATGAAAAAGCTATACAATTTATTTGGATGTCTTCAAAATATTTCCTAGGGTATTTTAATTGATATAATAATTCTCTTAAGCTAAATAATTAAGCTCAAGGCACTATACTCTCTATGTCTCTACACTCTTTAGTTTTTCCAATACACAGTCTGAAGGAAATTACCCTTCAAATAGAAATTAGTGTCCTTATATACTATTTGTCCCCTTGAGCCCAATGAAAGGGCACTTATCTTTTTACCCAAATGGGCTTGGTTTGAAACCCGTTGTCATTGATGGTGAGATTCATAACAATATTTAATCCCACACTTGGGAAGTGAGATTGTATTTTATCTTTTTAAATATTTGGGTTCCTCCTTTGTTGTTGGCGACCCACCCTTTTATGGGCTAAGGAACTAAACTTAGTCAACAGTTGATCGACCCAACTTGTCATTATGGTATGTGACATGGCATGGGTATGAGTTGGCAATCAATATTATAATCATCAGTTTCAATGATCATCTCTAAATCTAATATCCATGTGTATTCAAGCTCACCTTCTGGGTAGCGTGTTGACTCCTCCATGTGGCAAGGTTTGAATTGTGCCATGTGGCATGTCAAGGGAACACACTTTGTCTTATTATTATATTATTATAATGTAAACATATATATCTCACATGCATGGGTTTACAAAGTTGTTTAAGGTTTAAATACAACCAAGAATACATTGAGCTATGAAGTAAGGTAGCAAAGACACCCCTCCTCACAAACGGTGTGCTGACCCTCACTGAGGGTCCCCAACAAGCAAATAGTAGGGCCCATTTGACCAACATCATACACTGTCAAATATGACAACCAAATGATTTTTTTTACATAACTGACTACCATGTGTTTTTGAATGATTGGTCTACTTGGTGTGTGAGAATTGTGCCATGTCACCCTATGACACCATATTTTTTACCTATTGATATGAGACTTTAGCGTGTAATATCTTGCACATATAGACTCAAAATTGATCTATTCAAAGCATGCCAAAAATATCTCGATGAGATTTACATTGCATCATTGATTAAACTAAACTTTAAAGACTTCATTTTTGGAATGGTACATGGATCCTCCTAGGGATTTGAGAACTCAAAAAATAGATTCAATTGGTAATGAGGTGAGGGTATTTATCTATCACTCTTCTAGATTTTATCCATTTGGCTTTATTCAGGTATATCCCCTTTAGACCAACATGAAGATACTCAACATCTCCCCTTTTCAAGGTTTCCACCTTCCTATCAATAACTATATCTTCCTACAATTTTGTTAGATATTCAAGAACAAAATCATCAACATAAGGAATGGATACATTTACATCGTGATCAATAATCATTAGAGGCTCATATAATTTCAGATTTTCCATGTTTACAACTGAATAAATCTTCATATAATAAGTCTTTCTTTACTAATGTGAAGCCATACCAAATCACCTATAACAAACTAGTGATTTACATGATGTTTGTCATGTCTTTCTTTGTAATTTACTTGAATTTTCTCCAACTGATCATGGACAATATAGTGTACTAGCTGTAACTTTTCAATGAACTTCTTAGCTTTAATAGCATCATTATGTTTAACAATAACTCAATATTATCCATAACAAACATCTAGAGGAGATTTAGGAAAATATGCATGACAAACCCCAAATAGAGCTTTCAAGGTATAATAATGAAGTGCATGGTTATAAGCATGTTGTATATAACATAAATGTTCATCCTACAACTTGGGATGTTTACTATAATAAACCCTAAGCAAATGTACCACTGTGCAGTTCACAACCTCTATCTGACCATCAGTTTGAGGATGAAATGCAGTGCTCTTACTCAATTTAGTGTTTATTAATTCCAATAAACTTGACTAAAATTTCCCAATAAATTGATAATCTTGATTAAAAATAATAGAAGTGGGCAAACCAAAATGAACCCATGCATGCTAAAAGAACAAGTGTGCAGTGCTTTCCCAAGTAATTTGTTTAGTACAGTGGATCAAAACACACATCTTGATAAATCTATCCACTACCACATAAAAGTAATCATGTTTCCTTTGTGACATAGGCAATCCCCTTACAAATTCCATGGAAATACTTTCCCAAGGATGGGTAGGAATAGGTAAAGGAGTGTAAAGTCCCAATTTATTATTACTATGCTTGCTTGTGGTACAAAGACCACACCCATTAATGTATTTGGCAACATGTTCCTACATATGGCGTCAGTAAAAATACATTTTGAAATATGAAATGATTTTACCAACTCCAAAATGACCAAAAATAAGAGAAGTGTGAACTTCCCTAGTCATGTGCACCCTTTCAATTTGAGGAATACAAAGTTTACCCAAATGATATAAAAGACCATTATACACATCAAGTCTTCATACACATCCTTAAAGTCAACATCATCAACATATTATTATTTATAACTTTTATGAGACAAAGAACCATGCTCTAAATGAATAGATGCAACTACCATAGGAGGCCTATAAAGCATGTTAGCAACTTTATTTTGTATAACTTTTTTATACCTGATCACAAGATGGAATTACTACAAGAAGCCTATATAATGAAAATGTCAATCAAGAAATGTTTTCACTTTTTAACACTTTGAACCAATGCATACAATTCTTTCTCATAAGCTAGATAATTTCCTACTGCACTTGTGAAGGTCTCAGAATGATAGCAGATAAGCTTCTTTCCCTATATTAAATTAGCTCCTATAGCATAATCACTTGATTTTCTCTCAATCTCAAATGGTTGTTACAAATTAGGAAGTACCAAGACTAGAGTAGTACTGATTTTCTCTTTCAAAGTATCAAAGGCCTTTTTATGCCTACCTCCCCACTAAAACCGTATTTATTACTAGTCAAAGAATGCAAAGGTGATGCAATATATGAGAAATGAGCAATAAACTTTCTCCAATACTGTACTACACCAAGAAAACTTCTAAACTCAATTACATTATTAGGTTTAATGTAATTAGGTTTAGGCTAATTAACAATAACTTCCACTTTTATAGGATCAATTTTCAATTTTCTATGTCATACAATGTAACCTAAGTAAATCAAAGAAGTTTTACCAAACTCACATTCTGACATTTTCAAATAATTTTTGTCCCTTCTTAATGCATCTATGACTTTATTAATATAGATCACATGATCTTCATAAGATTGACTAAAGATCAAAATATCATCTAAGTAGACTATAAAAAAATTATCAAGGAATGGTCTGAAAACATCATTCATTAAATGCATGAATATAGCTAATGCATTACAAAACCTGAAAGGCATGACAAGCCATTCAAACAATCCCTATTATATATTAAAAGAAGTTTTACACACATCACCGTCATTGATCCTAACTTGATGATAACCACTTTTCAAGTATAATTTAGTGAAATAAACATCATTTTTAACTGATCCAATAAATCATCAATACGAGGAAGAGGGTAATGGTTCTTAATAGTAATTTTTCTTAAATCATGAAAATTAACACACATTCACCATGTGACATCTATCTTTAGCACCAAAATGATAGGCAAACCAACAGGGGATGAACTTGGATGAATAACACCTTTTTCCAAATGTTCCATTCCCTGATTTTTGACTTTGTCATTTTCCAGCACTAATAACCTGTACATGCCAATGTTAGGGAGAGGGGAATCTTGAATTAACTAAATTCGATGTTGAACTCCCCTTTTAGGGGGAAACCCCTTGGGAACCTGAAATACATCATCTTATCTAGAAATGATTTCAACCAATTCATTATTATGCCTAGGATCATAATTTTCCAAAGCCTGTTAATATTATTTTTCCTTAGATTTCATCAACATGAGACAAAAAGTCTTGCTTGAATTAACTAGTCTTTTCATTTGCCTTGTTGAAACCAAGCAAAATACTTCTTTTCCTCTCTATATAAGATTTCCTTTCTATCATAAACATAAAGGATTCCAAAAATAATTACACATATGTTCAAAGGGACTACATTCAAATCAACCTCATTAACAAACTTAGATGTGATTGCAAATCTTAATCTACAAGTTTTTGTTACTTGCAGTTTTGCATTATCACATACCCAACCTAGTGGACAAAGCTTCGAATGGGGATTGGTTTGTAAGTCTAACTTTTTAAAAACCTCCTCAAAAATTAAATTTGCTTGAGATCTATTATCAAATAGAGTGTCAATTTTTTTATGTTTAGAAACAACTCTAATGTAGAACAATTGTCCCCTTAATAAGTCCATGGAAATACTTTCCCAATGATGGGTAAGAATAGGTAAAGGAGTGTAAAGTGCCAATTTCTTATTACTAGGCTTACTTGTGGTATAAATAACACACCCATTAATGTATTTGGTAACATGTTCCTACATACAGGGCCAATAAAAATACATTTTAAAATTTGAAACCATTTTAACAACTCCAAAATGACCAAAAATAAGAGAAGTGTGAGCTTGCCTAATCATGTGCACCATTTCATTTTAACGAATACAAAGTTTACCCAAATGATACAAAAGACCATTATACACATCAAATCTTCATACACATCCTTAAATTCAACATCATCAACATAATATTATTTATAAATTTTATGAGACGAAGAACCATGCTCTAAACGAATAGATGCAACTACCATAGGAGACCTAGAAAGCATTATAGCAACTTTATTCTGTATACCTTTTTTATACTTGATCACAAGATGGAATTAGTATAATAATCCTATCCAATTAAAATGCCTAGACTGTTGTAGTTTGGTTTATGATTGGAGATACTAAAAGGGATAGTGATCTATATGTATTACTTTTTCCTTGCCCATCAAGTAATGTTTTCATTTTTTAACACTTTGAACCAATGCATACAATTCTTTATCATAAGTTGGATAATTTCCTACTACACTTGTGAAGGTCTCAGAATGATAGCAATTAAACTTCTTTCCCTATATTAAATTAGCTGCCATATCATAATCACTTGCTTTTGTCTCAGTCTTAAATGGTTATTGCAAATCAGGAAGTGCCAAGACTAGAGTAGTACTGATTTTTTATTTCAAAGTATCAAAGGCTTTTTGATGTTTGCCTCCCCACTAAAACCCTATTTAATACTAGTCAAAGAATGCAAAGGTGATGCAATATATGAGAAATGAGCAATAAACTTTCTTTGATACTGTACACCAAGAAAACTTCTAAACTTAATTACATTATTAGGTTTACACCAATTAATAATGACTGCCACTTTTACAAGATCAATTTTCTATATCATACAATGTAACCTAAGTAAATCAAATAGGTTTTACCAAAATCACATTTTGACATTTTCAAATAAATTTTTTCCCTTCGTAATGCATTTATGACTTTCTTCATATATATCACATGATCTTCCTAATATTGACTAAAGATCTAAATATCATCTAAGTAGACTATTAAAAAATGATCAAGGAATGGTCTGAAAACATCATTAATCAAATGTATGAATGTAGCCAATGAATTACACAACCCGAAAGGCATGACAAGCCATTCAAACAATCCCTATTTTGTATTAAAAGAAGTTTTACACACATCACTGTCATTAATCCTAACCTAATGATAGCCACTTTTCAAGTATAGTTTAGTGAAATAAACATCATTTTTTAACTGATCCAAGAAATCATCAATACGAGGAAGAGGGCAATGGTTCTTAATAGTAATTTTTTTTAAATCATGAAAATTAACACACATTCACCATGTGACATCTTTCTTTAGCACCAAAATGATAGGCAAACCAACAAGAGATGAACTTGGATGAATAACACCTTTTTTTAAAAGTTTCGTTACCTGCTTTTTGACTTCCTCATTTTCTAGCACTAATAACCTGTACATGCTAATGTTAGGGAGAGGAGAATCTTGAATTAACTAAATTCAATGTTGAACTCCCCTTTTAGGGGGAAACCCCTTGGGATCCTGAAAGACATCATCATAACTAGAAATGATTTAAACCAATTCATTATTATGCCTAGGATCATAATTTTCCAAAGCCTGTCAATATTATTTTTCCTTAGACTTCATCAACATGAGATAAAAAGTCTTACTTGAATTAACTAGTCTTTTCATTTGCCCTGTTAAAACCAAGCAAAGTACTTATTTTCCTCTCTGTATAAGATTACCTTTCTATCATAAAGATAAGGGATTCCAAAAATAATTCCACATATGTTCAAAGGGAGTACATCCAAATCAGCCTCATTAAATAACTTGGATGTGATTGCAAATCTTAATCTACAAGTTTTTATTACTTGTAGTTTTGCGTTATCACATACCCAACCTAGTGGATCAAGATTCGGATGGGGATTGGTTTTTAAGTCTAACTTTTTAACAACCTCCTCAGAAATTAAATTTTCTTGAGATCCACTATCAAATAGAGTGTCAATTTTTCTATGTTTAGAAACAACTCTAATGTGGAACAATTGTCCCCATACAAAGTCCATGGAAATACTTTCCCAAAGATGGGTAGGTATAGGTAAAGGAGTGTAAGGTCCCAATTTATTATTACTAGGCTTGATTGTGGTACAAAGACCACACCCTTTAATGTATTTGGCAACATGTTCCTACGTATGGGTCCAGTAAAAATACATTTTGAAATTTGAAACCATTTTACCAACTCCAAAATGACCAAAAATAAGAGAAGTGTGAGCTTGCCTAGTCATGTCTACCCTTTCATTTTGACGAATACAAAGTTTACCCAAATGATACAAAAGACCATTATACACATCAAATCTTCATACACATCCTTAAATTCAACATCATCAACATAATATTATTTATAACTTTTATGAGATGAAGAGCCATGCTCTAAACGAATAGATGCAACTACCATAGGAGGCCTAGAAATCATGTTAGCAACTTTATTCTGTATACCTTTTTTATACTTGATCACAAGATGGAATTAATATAAGAATCCTATCCAATGAAAATGCCTAGACTATTGTAGTTTGGTTTATTATTGGAGATACTAAAAGGGATAGTGATCTATATGTATTACTATTTCCTTGCCCATCAAGTAATGTTTTCATTTTTTAACACTTTGAACCAATGCATACAATTCTTTACCATAAGCTGGACAATTTCCTACCGCACTTGTGAAGGTCTCAGAATGATAGCAGATAAACTTCTTTCCCTGTATTAAATTAGCTCCCATATCATAATCACTTGCTTTTGACTCAGTCTCAAATGGTTATTGCAAATCAGGAAGTACCAAGACTAGAGTAGTACTAATTTTTTCTTTCAAAGTGTCGAAGGCATTTTGATATTTGCCTCCCCACTAAAACCCTATTTAATACTAGTCAAAGAATGCAAAGGTGATGTAATATATGAGAAATGAGCAATAAACTTTCTCCAATACTTTACTACACCAAGAAAACTTCTAAACTCAATTACATTATTAGGTTTAGGCCAATTAACAATGACTACCACTTTTACAAGATTAATTTTCAATTTTCTATGTTGTATAATGTAACCTAAGTAAATCAAAGAGGTTTTACCAAACTCACATTTTGACATTTTCAAATAAAAATTTTCCCTTCTTAATGCATCTATGACTTTCTTAATATAGATCACATGATCTTCCCAAGATTGACTAAAGATCAAAATATCATCTAAGTAGACTATAACAAAATTATCAAGGAATTGTTTGAAAAGATCATTCATCAAATGCATGAATGTAGCCAATGCATTACATAACCCGAAAGGCATGACAAGCCATTCAAACAATCCCTATTTTTTATTGAAAGAAGTTTTACACACATCACATTCATTAATCCTAACCTGATAATAACCACTTTTCAAGTATAATTTAGTGAAATAAACATCATTTTTTAATTGATCCAATAAATCATCAATACGAGGAAGAGGGTAACAGTTCTTAACAGTAATTTTGTTTAAATCATGAAAATTAACACACATTCACCATGTGACATTTTCTTTAGCACCAAAATGATAGGCAACCCAACATGAGATGAACTTGAATGAATAACACCTTTTTCCCAATGTTCCATTACCTACTTTTTTACTTCCTCGCACTAATAACCTATACATGCCAATGTTAGGGAGAGGGAAATATTGAATTAACTAAATTTGATGTTGAACTCCCCTTCTAGGGGGAAACCCACTGGAATCCTGAAAGACATCATCATAACTAGAAATTATTTCAACCAATTCATTATTATGCCTAGGATCATAATTTTCCGAAGCCTGTCAATATTATTTTTCCTAAGACTTTATCAACATGAGACAAAAATTCTTATTTAAATTAACTATTCTTTTCATTTGCCCTAGTGAAACCAAGCAAATTACTTATTTTCCTCTCTATAGAAGATTGCCTCTCTATCATAAAGATAAGGGATTCCAAAAATAATTCCACATATGTTCAAAGGGACTACATCCAAATCAACCTCATTAACGAACTTGGATGTGATTTCAAATCTTAATCTACAAGTTTTTATTACTTGCAATTTTGCATTATCGCATACCCAACCTAGTGGATAAAGCTTCAGATGGGGATTGGTTTGTGAATATAACTTTTTAACAACCTTCTCAAAAATTAAATTTGCTTGAGATCCACTATCAAATAGAGTGTCAATTTTTTTATATTTAGAAACAACTCTAATGTGGAACAATTCGTTTCTTTTCTTATCAACATGCACAGATTTCTATTTCGAAGAAGAATCAACATTTGATGACTTAGTACTAAAAATAGAAAGAGAAGAACCATTTTGCAATCCCATGGTTGTAATCTCAATTTCATCCCCTGAATCTAAACCTAGATTCTAAACCATAGCATTAGTTTTATTTTCTTTATTTTTAAACCTTTAAGTCTTAATGCAGGATGCTATTTCCAACACTTAGATTCATCATGATTTTTATTACAATGATTAAAATTTGGATTTCCCTCTTATTTTTTAATAGTAAAACTGGATTTTTGTTTAACCATTCCTAAACTTTGCCCTTTTGATTGTTTAACAACAAATTGCTTGCTTTTAACTTTTGGAAAAGATTATTTTGATTGTTTTCCTTTAGCCTCTAAGTGAGTGGCTTAAACACATACTGCATCTAAATTAGTGTGATTGGGAATAATAATCATGTGTCTCAAATAACTATGCAACCCACCTATGTATTTAAGTAGTGTTTCTTATGTATAAAGAGGAATATTCAAAAGTAAAGCTTTTCTCATAAATTCTTGTGTATAATACTGAATACTTTGGCCTTTAGTTTGTCTAAAATTTTGCCAATTCATCATGGCTTCTAACATATATCCTAAAGGATAAAATTGATTTCTAAGTTCATCAATAAATTCACTCCAAGTAGAGATTGAGTTACTTTTTTAAAGCTTGTTTTCCTTCAACTTACTCTCTCACCAGATGAGAGTTGTGCCTCCCATACAAAGAGTAGCCAAGTGAATTTTGGCCTCATCCTCATTAATATTTTAGACACTGTAATATACTTTAATTTGATTTATCAAGTTATCCAACTTTTCCGTATTAATTTCACTATTAAACATTAGCAACTCAAACTTAATGTCTAATTTTAGTGAAGGAAGAGATTCAACAAGTTTCTTATCTTTACTATCATTTGTAGAGGAGGAAGGTTTATCAGATTCTTTACTACCTTTATCACTCTCCATTTTCTTCTCTTTCCTGGTAATGTTCCTCAACCATGCCCTTAATTTTTAAGAAGGCTTGGTGGAAAGCTCTTTCAAACTCAAACTCTTCTCCTAAAATTTCAGAAGCATGTCTTGAACCAATCTCTGGATTGTACTCTACTAGTTCTCCTTCACCCCATTTAGACTTAGACCTAATCAACATACACTATTAATCCACACTGTTAAAACAAAACTAAGCTATGATACCAAAAATTTGATTCGTAAACAAAAATTATCAAGTTTCAAAAAACTAAAAAAATGCTAATTGTTTACAATAGATCTAATTCTTTTTGTCTTTTTATGATTTAAATGAATTAAAAATATGGATTTTAGACTGAATTAAAGAGCTAAATACATAAAAAATATAGACACAAGAAAGATATCACCAGCAAGACTTGATAACATAGTTTGGGTTTTGAGGCCTACGTCTCTAGGTCTGCTCTAAGTGAGGATCATTTCATTAAATAATCACATCAAAAGGATATAATTTTTTTTTGGATGTCTTCAAAATATTTCCTAGGGTCTTTTCTCTAATATAATACTTCTCTGAAGCTATATAATTAATCTCAAGGCACCATACTCTCTAAGTATCTACACTCTTTAATTTTTCCAATACACAGTCTCAAGGAAATTACCCTTCAAATAGGAATTGTCTCCTTATATACTATTTGTTCCCTTTAGCCCAATGGTAGGGCACTTATATTTTTACCCAAATGAGCTTAGTTTAAAACCCACCACTATTGATGGTGAGATTCATAAAAATATTTAATCCCACATTTGGGAAGTGGGAACAAATTTTATATTTTAAAATGTTTGGGATCCTCCTTTGTTATTACCGACATGCCCTTTTGTGAGATAAGGCACTAAAATTAGTCGATGGTTACTTGACCCAATTTGGCATTATGGCATATGAATTGGCATGGTTTATGTTGGGCTTGTCAGTTTCAATGATCGACTCATAATTCGATATCCTTATGCATTTGAGTTTGCCTTTGTGGTAATTTTTTGACTCCTCCATATGGCAAGGTTTTAAATCTTCCATGTGGTAAGTTAAAGACATGAACTTGGTCATCTCATTGTATTTTTACAATGCAAACATATATATCCCACATACATGGGTTTACAAAGTAATAAAAGGTTCAAATATAATTAAAAATACATTGAGTTGTAGAGTAAGGCGGTAAAGGCACCCCTCCTCACAAAAAGTGTACTGACCCTCATTCAGGGTTCCGAATGAGCAAATAGTGGGGATTATTTAACCATCACCATATGTTGTCAAATAAAAAATCCATACCCAATTTTTTTACATAACTGATTGCCACATGTCACCACATGATTGGTTTACTTAGCGTTCTAGAATTGTTCCTCGTCACCTTATGATGCCATCTTTTTTACCTGTTGATTTGAAACTTTAGTGTGCAATATCTTGTATATGCAGAATCAAAATTGATCCATTTAAAGTACATTAGAAAGATTTTATTTTTAAAGAGAGTAACATTAATTTTCACATTTTTATAGCTTGTAATTTTGTTATTTTTACATTAGAAGAGTCATTTTTTAGGATTTTACCTTAGAGGGAAATACTCTTGTGTTGTGGGAAAATCCTCGATGCAAAATATGAATTATTTAGCCTAGAGATGGTTTATATAGCATTATCATTACAAAGCCACAACAACCTCTTAGAAAGAACCATTGGCCAAGGGAGAGATTGAGGCATGACAAGGTCAAATCAAGGTAAGATTTCTTAACTTTTAATCTTTCATTTAGTAGATTAGATATTATAAAAATTAGTAGGATGAATTTTTTACTTCTTACTTGGTTTACCTCTATATTAACTTGAGTAGAGTTGTAGATTTTCATTTATTTTATTTTATTTAGTATTAACTATCCCCCTTTCTGCCACAAACTTTAGTGAACACTAGATTAGATGAATTTTATGTATTGTAATCCTAACTAGGATTATTAAATAATGTCATTTTCCTAAAGGATTTGAAACCCTTTCCTTTGCTATGTGTGGTAAGAGATCCATTAGTTAGGTTTAGTAGATCTAAATTATTCATGTCTTGATTTAAATAAAAAAACAAGGAATTCTTTTGGTAAGATTACCTTCTCTGAGCTTGGAATCCATTAAGTAGGATAAGTTGCTTATCCATCCTAATTCACTATATACACTCTTCACATCCATATGATGAACATATTAGTGATTGGTTGTGGTAATATCAAGTGTGACTCAGATGAAGTTCATTTTGATGACTGGTACAAATGTCTCCATGTAGTCAATATTAGGCACCTATGAGAAACCCTTTGCAACCAACCACACCTTAAACATGTAAATAAACATATCTGCTACATACTTGGTTAGATATATCCATTTACATTGAACCATCTTTCTTCCCTTAGGAATAAGTGTCAAGTTCTAAGTTTGATTTCTAATTAAGGAGTTATACTCTTCATGCATGGTAGAATCCCACTCAAGAATTCATGATTCCTCCTAAATCATTTGTGGATATAAGGTAGAGGCATATAAATAATGTATATCACTATGAAACTCTAAATGTATCCACCTATCATCAAAAGGATCCTCAACCCATGTGCCTACACTCAATAGTGTCTACTATTGAGGTGATTATTTCACCATTATAAATAAATAAATAATAATTTATTTCTTATTATTATTTTTAGGTAATAATTAGTAAATGGTTATTCACCATAGATAAGTAGTTAAACTATTTTAAGAATTATATATGATTTTCTTTTAATTTGGGCATATTGTTTTACCTAGATAATTATTTAGGAGGTAGGTGTTTTTATCTAATTATGTTTTCCTAGATTTAATATGACTCTTAAGAGAATATGTTATTATATAAATAAAGCTTTGTAATCCTATTTATTTTTATTGGAATGAATATATCTTTATTCTTCCTCTATATTTGGTATCAGAGCTTCTAGATGAGCTCTGACCTTGTGAGGAGAAGCCTATGCACTCCCACAAAAATTCTAAGTTTTATACAAGACTTTTCCATCATAAAACATTAAATCCATGATATTAAAAGAGATAGAAGAGAGCCAAGTTTAGTGGCTTAAGATGGAGATAAACATAATTTTTTTTTTAAAAAAAAAAGTCATTTAGTTTGAATACACATAGCTAGATGAGCAAGGCAACCTATTATGTTTTTTAATGCCTAGAGTTGATTTATATGGCCTATTCTAGACAAGGATTTTATACCTATTTCTATAAATAAAATGTGTTAGACCCAAAATCACTAGGACTCGTAGTCTAGAACTAGTTGATGCCTCAATCTTTGATATTATATACATGATTATTTAATTTTTATATTAGGCATCTACAAATCATAAAAGGAATAATATTTCTACCTTTGAGGCACCCAAAGTTATACTCCAAGAATTTAGCACTATATATTTGATATTGACACTTCAATAAGGATGCATCTATGAATTCCATCTTGGTGACCTAGGTGTGATCTTTAAGAAGTTGGATATAGCACTTGGATGCCAAAAAAAAAATAGCATTGGAGAAAAATTTCATTTTAATATTTCTTTTTAGTTTATAAACTAAAAAAATACAATTTACAAGCTTTCATAATTTAAACCAATGCCTAAATTATCATCTTGATACTCAAAACTACATATTTATTCCCAAAACCACTTTAAAAATAACCTTTGCTAAAATTCCATAAAATACCACTCATTTGCCAAACCTGTGGTATTGGTTAGGTAGTGGTCTTAATTTAAAATCAAAAATTTTGAGCATTCACATATAAATTTTGTCTTATTAAGATTTGAATTGATGCATAATCAAGTTGGTGAGAATAATTTTTAGCAAAGCAAGGGTGAGAGGTTCAAATCCCTTAAAATTATTCATTTGGTAGAGATTTTAGCAGCTCCTTGAAATTTATAAATCCACTAATTTTAGTCATAGCTAACTAAATTAGGAAAAAAAGTCATAACAATTTTTTTTAATTAAAAAAAAGGAAAAGGAAAAATTTTAAAAAGATTTTTTTTTTCCCAAAAGAGGCTAAAAAGCCCAAACTAAAATTTTCATTTTTAAAATGAGTGCAATTTTCTTATGCACATATTGTAAATTTTGTTTTCAATATTATTTATAATAAATTGTAATTTTTATGGTATTATTGAAAATTATGAATTTTAAACTCAATCACAGTGTTTGGTCATAGCTATGCCTCTGACTCATATTTACGGGTTATGTTGTCATGCTTGAGTTACTACATATAACACCTAACATAGTCAAAACAATGACATCTTGGCATCAACTCATTAAATCATCAGGGATAAATAAGGCACATAAACTCATAAATTTTCCTTCATTTTTTCATTTGTTACAATCGAAAGGCATAAATCCTAATAGTGGAATTTCTAAGTATATAGAAAAGTTATGAATGCATATGTGGAAATACATCTTAGCAGGTGTTTGTGATTGGATGAACCCTTTTTAGTACTCTCTATGTACCAAGTATATGATTCTTTCTTGTATATTTACTCTTCTTTCCCATACCCTCAAGTATATAGAAATGGAAAGATTCTTCTCTATAACAACGTGTATAAAGGAAGAGCATGTATAGAAAAATGTCTAGTATATTGGTTTGACAGTGTATAAAAATTGATACATATATACCTAAAATGATAAGGAACTAATCCATCACTTTTAGTCTTGATAATGGTTGCACATGCTCCAAAATTATTTTTTCTAGATTCACAACTCTTCAAAGGTGACAACTACTCTGCTTGGAAGACAAATCTCATAACTTAACTGAAGTTTGAATAAATTTGGTCTATAGTAGATGGCTCATATACCTGACATGCAACAAACATTAATCAACAACATAATTTTGATAAATCCAACCAAAAGGATAAGTTAATAGTCATGTTTAGAGTATCAGATGAAGTTCAACCACGTATTCATAGAGCTAAAATAGCTAAGGATGCTTGGGACAACCTTCAAACTGTATATGAGGCCAAAAATGAAAGTATTATTCTAAATCTACAAAGTCAACTTCACTCTCTCAAATTAAGATCAAGAGAAATAGTGGGAGCCTTATTAAGACATGTTATAATACTTAAGACATCACTTCAATCTTTGGGTGAGAAAATTTTAGATGAATCTCTTTTACCTATTGTCTTGAGAGCACTACCACCCTCATACAATATTTTTGTGACCACTTTGACTGTCACAGAATTGAAACAAAGTTTTGAAAAACTGGTAAATATGTTACAATAGGAAGAGTCTTTTAATATTCATGATGGCCAAGAAGAACATTTACTGGCTTCTCATCAATAGAAAGGCAAGAAACTAGTAAAGTCTTCATCAAAACATAATCCAAGGTAGAATTCAAAGGAAGAAAATTATAGAAATAATGTCTCATTTTTTGTCATCAATGACATGAACTAAAATATTTTTAGTATATTACATTCAAAAAAGGATATTCTAGTGGTCAATAATATACTAACAAACAATCATCCCCTAGCTAATTTAGTAAGACACAAGGTTAAAAAAGGGTACCTCAAAGAAGAAATCAAAGCAACAAGGCAATATTGTCAAACAGGAAGAACATGATGATGAATATGACTTCTTATACTCTAAATATCTCCATGATGTATCCACATCACAAAATGACATATGGTATGTTGACTTATGTGTAGCCCGACACATGATAGGTAGAAAATATTATTCATTTTACTTTGAAGGACATAACCAATAAAAATCATGTTTCTTTGGGTGATGATACCTCATATAGTGTGCAAGGAATTGGTAACATTGCCTTACCTCTAGGCATGTAAACATGTAGAATCATAGATGTTATTTATGTACTTGGTTTAACCAAAAAAAAATTATTAGTGTGTCAACTCTTAAACCACAATTTGAATATTGACTTTGACTATAAAGGTGTAAATAAATTTTGTTTGTTTAGAGACAAATCTAGAAACTCTAAAATTATTGCATGAGCATCCAATGTGTATAATATATTTCATCTTGATTTCATTTAGAAAAAATAATCAAGCACTCATTGTAAAGGACATAGACTTGGCACATTTGTCACATAAAGAATTTAACCACGTGAGTTTTCAATATCTTAACACACTCCATGGCTACAACATGGTAAGAGGCTTATCACCTTTTATAAACGGTACAGATAAATGTCATGATTACTTAGAAGGTAAGCAATATAGATTTCCATTTTACAAAAGTACCTATAGATCCAATGGTAAACTTGATCTAGTTCACACTTATCTGTGTGGACCACTGACACGTAGCCATGTTGGATTTAAGTACTTCATGCTCTTTTATTACAATTATGATAGAAAAAAAATTTCTAATGTGTGAATATAAAGATTCAATCCATTGAAATTTTCAAGCAATTCAAAGTGGTTGTCAAAATAGAATCTGGTCAAAAAATCATGACTTTCTACTTAGATTGTAGGGGGTATTCATTGGTAATGAGTTTAAACATTTTTTGTAATAAAAAGACATTCATCATCAAATAACACCTCTACATACACCATAAAAAAATGCATTTGTTGAATAGAGGAATTGTACTATTATAGAAATGGTATGTTTATGATACATGCTTCAAGATTGACAAAGGCATTTTTGGTAGAAGCTATCAAAACTATCATTTATCTACTCAATAAAATACCCACTTTTGCTCTTGTTGGAGTAATTCCACATGAATCCTAGTCAGGGAAAAATCCATCTATAACACATCTTTGAGTTTTTGGATGCCAAGCAAGTATGTATATTCCCAAAGTGTAATGGACTAAACTTGATATAAAAGCCAAAAAATATACGTTCTTAGGGTACAATGAATAAGCACTTACCTATAGACTCATAGATCCAAAAGCCAAACAAATCTACACTAGCAGGGATGTTAAGTTCTTTGAAAATATAGAAGTATAATATACTTGTACAAGTGCACTTGATAAACAAATCAATCCCATAAAAAATATAGAAGATGGCAATCTCTGAGATGGATACAATAATGTTGATGGGAATAATGGTGCAACTCCAACACCCATAAGAACTACTCAACATATACCTAAATGGTATACAAATACACTCATTTATGTAAAATTAGAGGTGTTCTAAAAACATCTACCATTGGACCAAAGACTCATAATATGGCTCATGGTGAGGTTAATTTGGCCTTAATGAGTACATTTATTAAATATGTCAAGCCCTCTACAGTTTAGGAATCCCTATAGTTGAAACCTTGGAAAGATGCTATGGATGTAGAATATAATTCACTGATGAAAAATAAAACATGGCAGCTTGTAGTTATTCTACCAGGGAAAAATCTAATTGGATGCAAATGGAACTTCAAGATGAAGTAAAAATCAGATGATAATCTTGACAATCACAAGGAAATATTGGTTATAAATGGGTATGCTCAAAAAGAAGGCATTGACTATGAGGAGACATTTGCTCCCATAATAAAGATCAAAACTATCAGGATGATTTTTGTTCTAGTTACATAGTTTTGATAGAAATTCCATCAAATGGGTGTAAAAAGTGCCTTCCTCAATGGGGATTTACAAGAAGAAGTCTACATGACTCAACCAGAAGGTTTTATCAAATATGAAAAAGAAGATAAAAATTTAGACTTGTCAAATCATAGTATGGTCTTAAACAGGATCCTAGGGCATGATATATCAAGATTGATGAGCATCTCTTGAAACATGGATTCAAAAGGAGTCCATATGATCTTAATATCTACCTCAAACAATAAGGGGGGAGACAGTAGTTGTTGTTGTATATGTAGATGATCTAATCATCACTGATAGTTTAGTGAAGATGATTGAATCAACAAAGAAAGATCTAAATCGATCATTCAACATGACAGATCTCAAGCTTCTACATTATTATCTTGGCTTAGAAGTTTGGTAGAGAGAAAATCACATTTTTGTATATCAACTCAAATATTCCTAGAGAATGCTTAAAAAATTTCACATGATGGATATCAAACTAATTTCTACACTAATAGAAATAAAACTTTAGTTATCTTGAGCAAATCCATCACCACAAGCAAAATTAACTCTATATCGATAGTTGGTGGGGAGTCTTATTTACCTAACCTACACTAGGCCAAACATTAGCTATGTTGTCATTTATCTCTTAAGGTTCATGAAAGAGCCTAAGATCAATCACTGGAAAGCATCAAAGTGAGTAATGAGATACATCAGAGGAACTATGGATTTCAGCCTAGAATACAAGAATAATGATAACTTTTTATTAATAGGATACTCAAACTCAGATCATGTAGGAAACATTGATGACAAGAAATCCACTCAGTATTTGTATTCTTTTTTAGATCTAGACCGATATCATGAGGGAGTATAATTATGTTTGATTCATATCCAATAATTTTTTTGGATGTGGTTCATGGTTATGATAACCAACTCTTCTTTTCAAATCTCTTTCATTGGGTGAAACTCTTGTATTGTCTTTCCAAAATTGAGTAAGTAACTCTTTGAGATTATTGGTTATATCCTTGTCCTTTTATGGAAGTCTAACAAAAAATGCCCAAAGCTCATTAGTATTAGGTTCATTAAGTATTTCATATATTTCAATTTCTTTCATTATAGTTTTTCTATTTATATTAAGTGTTTATCTTGTTTTTGAAACCATTTAATTTTTCTCTCTTTTATCACTTACAACATAAGTTATCAGTATACACTAGGTAACATTACAATCTTTGGTATGTGATTTTGGGCCTACATTATGATATACATCATGTATATTTTAAATAATTTAATTATTTTCATCATCCATGTTCGATGTTC
Source organism: Torreya grandis (assembly GCA_037957365.1). Classification (NCBI taxonomy): domain Eukaryota; kingdom Viridiplantae; phylum Streptophyta; class Pinopsida; order Cupressales; family Taxaceae; genus Torreya; species Torreya grandis. The sequence continues at coordinate 1,052,623 of JARHVA010001681.1, read as the reverse complement.
TTAGTCCTAATGTGTACATTATAGGTTTCATCTTAATTACTTTTATCAATGAAACAAATAATTGACATCTTTGACTATCATACTCCAAATTATGAAAGAAAGTATACCAAATTTGTTGAGTTGGTCTTCTTGAATGGTGATCAAAAATTTTATTATGCATTGGTTCTAGAATATTTTTATCGACTTTAATTAAGTACTTGTCTTTTCTATGCACAATTGTTGGAGGTGTTGGTAGTGGTGGAATTTGTTGAGAGGGTGTTTTAAAATCATTATTACTTTCATTGTTTAGAGGTGGGATGACATTTTATTCATTATTAATTAATTCATTATATGTTTCCATGAAATTTTCTTGATGGTTAACTTCATCATTATTTGTTTCCATCAAATTTTCTTCATTCATGGGGGGTGAAGCATCATACATAGACTCATCATCAATAAAATCAAAAAATTGGACCTTTGAATGTGAACTTCCAACATAACTAATTCATTATTTTCAATTTCATTATTATTAATTTAATTATGGTAAATTTAAACATTATTCAATTGATTATGGTTAATTTCATCAGTGTTTAATTCATTATCATTAATTAGCTCATTATCTATGGCATTTGGTTCATCAGGATGAGGGTTTATACCTTGTCTCCCAAAAAGTTTTCACATTCATATCTTATGTTTCTCTCTCAAGTCTTCTAAATCCTTTGGTGTTTTTTTCTTCAACATCTTCCTCTTCCTATTCAAACATGATCCGACACCCATAAGAAGGGATAATTGATAACTTTTCAAAGGTGGGGTCAAGTACACAAGTATCGTTGATCTCACAAAAGTATGCAGAGAATGTTTATGGAGTTAAAATTCTCATTTTGGGTTAAAAATAGTCATTGATAAGTGATATTAGTCTAAAATATGCATAAGGTGATTGAATTATATGTTGTACAAAGTTTTGTTCCATTCACCACATTTAGAAGCTTATATTAATAATAATGTGATTGTATTATATTTATAATGTGATTGTGTTATATGTTGTACAAGGTTCTATCCCATCCAACACATTGAGAAGATTATATTAACAATAACATTATGTGATCACATTATTGTCAATATGAGCTTTTGGGGTTGGTAATTAGCAATGAGAACTAAGCATTGCCTATGTTAAGAATAACGTGATCACATTATTAAATAACACAATTGAATTACACTTAATATAGATAAGGGATTATGGATTAGTGATTAAGGCATTAATGCATAGGGTTTATGGATTAGGGATTATAATTTATGTTTTAGGGTTTAGGAATTAGGGATTAGGGCATGTAGGGTTTGAGTTTAAGGGTGTATATAAGGTATAATACCTCTATGTCATGTGTGAACCTAATTTTTACTAAAAAGGATGTTAATTAGGACTAAATCATTTGCTAAATATAATTAGAAAGCATTTTTACCAATTTTATCAGTAATCTAGAAAGGACCATACCAGATTGGTTTCAATTTTTTACATTCACTTATCAGTCTTTCTTTACTAATGTGAAGCCATACCAAATCACCTATAAAAAACTAGTGATTTACATGATGTTTGTCATGTCTTGCTTTGTAGTTTACTTGACTTTTCTCCAACTGATCATGGACAATCTAGTGTATTATATGTAACTTTTCAATGAAATTCTTAGCTTTAATAGCATCATTATTTTCAACAACAAATCAATCTTATCCATAACAAACATCTAGAGGAGATTTAGGAAAATACCCATAACAAACTTCAAATAGAGCTTTCATGGTAGAATAATGAAGTGCATGGTTATAAGCATGTTTTATATAACATAAATGTTCATCCTACAACTTGGGATGTTTACTATAATAAACCCTAAGCAAATGTGCCACTGTGTAGTTCACAACCTCTGTTTGACCATCAATTTGTAGATGAAATGTAGTTTTCTTTTCCAATTTAGTGTCTATTAATTCCCACAAAGTTGACTAAAAGTTCCCAATAAATTGAGAATCCTGATTAAACATAATAGAAGTGGGCAAACCAAAATGAACCCATACATGGTGAAAGAACAAGTGTGCAATGCCTTCCCAAGTAATTTGTTTAGTACAGTGGATCAAAACACACATATTGATAAATCTATCCACTACCACATACAAGTAATCATGTTTCCTTTGTGACATAGGCAATCCCCTTACAAAGTCCATGGAAATACTTTCCCAAGGATGGGTAGGAATAGGTAAAGGAGTGTAAAGTCCCCATTTCTTATTACTAGGCTTGCTTGTGGTACAAAGACCACACCCATTAATGTATTTGGCAACATGTTCCTACATACGGGGCCAGTAAAAATTCATTTTGAAATTTGAAACCATTTTACCAACTCCAAAATGACCAAAAATAAGAGAAGTGTGAGCTTCCCTAGTCATGTGCACCCTTTCATTTTGAGGAATACAAAGTTTACCCAGATGATACAAAAGACCATTATACACATCAAGTCTTCATACACATCCTTAAAGTCAACATCATCAACATATTATTATTTATAACTTTCATGAGACAAAGAACCATGATCTAAATAAATAGATGCGACTACCATAGGAGGCCTAGAAAGCATGTTAGAAACTTTGTTCTGTATACATTTTTTATACCTGATCACAAGATGGAATTACTACAAGAATCCTATTCAACGAAAATGCCTAGACTGTTGTAGCTTGGTTTATGATTGGATATACTAAAAGGGCTAGTGATCTATATGTATTACTTTTTCCTTGCCTATCAAGTAATGTTTTCATTTTTTAACACTTTGAAGCAATGCATTCAATTTTTTGTCATAAGTTGGATAATTTCCTACCGCACATGTGAAAGTCTCAGAATGATAGCAAATAAACTTCTTTCCCTACATTAAATTAGCTCCCATAGCATTATCACTTTCTTTTGTCTCAATCTCAAATAGTTATTGAAACTCAAGAAGTACCAAGACTAGAGTAGTACTAATTTTTTCTTTCAAAGTATCGAAGGCCTTTTGATGCTTGCCTCCCCACTAAAACCCTATTTAATACTAGTCAAAGAATGCAAAGGTGATGCAATATATGACAAATGAGCAATAAACTTTCTCCAATACTGTACTACACCAATAAAACTTTTAAACTCAATTACATTATTAGGTTTAGCCTAATTAACAATGATTTCCACTTTTAGAGGATCAATTTTCAATTTTCTATGTCGTATAATGTAACCTAAGTAAATCGAAGAGGTTTTACCAAACTCACATTTTGACATTTTCAAATAATTTTTTTCCCTTCTTAATGCATCTATGACTTTCTTAATATAGATGTAAACATGAGGTCAATCTTAACCTATGGAGTATTTAACTTTCCAATCCTAAATCTTAACCATGATTTAAACATAATGTATCAAGTTTATTCATAATGGAAATGATGTAAACATGAGGCCGATCTTAACCTATGGAGTATTTATCTTTCCAATCCTAAATCTTAATCTAAGATTCCCACTATTACAAAAATAAATAACAGACCTTTACCTGAATTCGTCAATATGAATCTATATTTACAAGTCACTCTTGCTGATTTTAACAATGATGAAAACAATGATTTTAAAAATACATGTAATACTACTAAACTAACTCATATTTTAGAGTGGTTTCTTCCTTCCTTGTTACCTCATGATTGTAACATCCCTCTAATCAATGGGATCACAGATTTACGACCTTCATGTAATGCACTTGAAGCATCTTATACAAAAGATGATTTCACTTCTAATGACTATGGAGTGGCTACGCTATTTCAAGGACCTTTAACTATGTCATCACATAAATTTAGTGATATAGGTATCTTCCTCTCGGAGTTTCCTTTAGAGACACAAGCATGTATTATCTCTCCAACCTATGATGATAACTATATTATGGCCCAAGCTCAATCAAGAGACATAGATGTTCAACACCATTAGGAACCTTAGCTAAAATATATGATTTTAATTGTGATGTTCATATTATTTACAAATATATTGGGTTAGAGCCTAAAGGTTATGTACCTCTAGTTAATTCTCTAATCCTTAAGTGGTTGAACAAATCTTACCTCTCGAACCTTCAAAACTTATAGAACATTTTATACCTCCCATCACTCTACCATATCCTCTCCCTATCCAAAATTCTAATGATATACCTATTATCAATCCAATTGAACCTACTCAACCTTCTTCTACAATTATACCTAATCCTGAGATCACTCTCAATGCCAAGGCTACAAATGTATGCCAGATACATTCTGAATATGATTTGCATGGTAAAAAAATCATGGATCTTGAAGTAGATGTGGAATATTATAGACATCTACCTACATTTTCTAGAAATGAAGCCATTCTTAAATTACTCCGTGCTCAAGAACCTCAATTCCCTCGGTAATACCACAACCTTTAGAATTTCAAGTGAAAGGGCACTCATTTTAACAACTTAATTGCTAGCATCAACATAAAAACCAATCCCATTTCTTCTCTTCCCAATATGACATATCATTTTTAATGTGAAAATTTCATGCTTGTTGAAGAAACCTCGAGAATAGAATATGGCACACCCTCATGTCATCGACCTATCACTATTTCTAGAGAACTCATACTGACCAAACATGATAAATTTAGTCTATTATTTAATAAATATCATGATAATTTCACTTGTTCATATGAGGACAAGATTGACATTGATACCAGTATCATGGTGCACAACATAATCACATACCCTGACACCAAACTCATTTGGAAAAAAATATTAAAAATTTCCCCCAATGAGTCCACTTTATGTCATAAAAAAATTATCAAAATATTAGATGCCAAGTTTATCAAACCTATGGAATATCTTGAATGGGTGTCACACATTATTACCATTGATAAAATATTACTTTGACTTTTTCATTTACATCAAATTTAATAATCTCAACCCCATTTGTCCCAATGATAATTTTCCATTACCTTTGATAGATGCCATCATCAATTCCACTACCGGATACAAATTTTTTTACCTTATGGATGGTTTTTTGGGCTAAAATTAAATTCATATCACCCTTGGAGACAAACACAAGACAACATTCACTATGGAATGGGGAACTTATTTCTATGTTAAGATGCCCTTCAACCTTAAAAACATTGAAGTTAACTATCAACGAGCTATGACCCACATTTTTCATGAGCTTCTACATAATATTATGGAAATATATATATGGATGATCTCATTACTAAATCCAAAAGTCATAAAACCCATCTTTCAAATCTTGCCATCATCTTTGATGGACTCATCAAATATAAAGTTAGATTCAACCCCTAAAAATGTGTTTTTGACATTACATATGATAAATTTCTAGGGTTCTTAGTCTCTCTTCATTTTATGGATGTTTATCTCACTAAAATAAATTTTATAGTCAACATGACTATTCCTCATTCCATTATAAATATTTATACTTACCCCGATAAGCTTGGGGCAATCTAACAATTTACCCCCAAAATGGCTTATCACATTTATTTTGTTAATTCCAATATCAAGAAGGGTAATGCTTTAAAATAGTTAGATTCTTATTAAAAGGCATTTAGAAACTTTGTTTTGTATACTTTTTTTATACCTGATCAGAAGATGGAATTACTACAAGAATCTATCAGAGGATTTGCCAAGGTCTAAATAATGAGGATGCACGGGACGAAGCAAGTGAATACCACAAAATCCTAAAGTAAATGAAATCAAACAAGAGACAATTGCATAGACAATTTAGAGAAAAGCCAATATTCCATTAACATAAGATGGCCAAAGTGAAGAATACATATAGGAGAGCACGTAAGTAACTCTTCCACAAAAGGTGGTCAAATCACCCCAAGAATAGACTGTAACTCCTCCATGAAAGGTGGTGACAGGGTGATAAGAATAGAGAAGTAACTCCCATACCAGAATAGCTAGTCAAAGGAGTTACTTATGACACCTATGACACACATCTCCACATAAGCTAGCCTATCCCATGAATGTAGGAAAACTCCATGTATGCACAAATATATAATTTCCCTAATTTAAATAATAGGGAAAAATAAAAACCTACACTAACGCTCCCCCATAAGTGTAGTTTAGGTGGGCAATGTGGAAATATAAAATAGGTCCGACAACTAGGCCTGATGAGGTACCCATGTACAAAAGTAATCTCCCATAAGATAGAGAAAAGGAGAAAACCCATTTGAAAATACTCCACCCCAAAAGAGAGACATAAATAAATGAGAAGGCTAGAAGGCCCCCCTGAAGATGATGCTACTGCAGATGTATACCACACCCCAAGAAGAGCTCATAGATGAATGAACTTGCTCTCAGTGAAAAGTTTGGTGAAGATGTCTGCAACCTACTCTGAAGACTGGCAAAAGATTAAGTTAATGACATGATTATGAATAAGCTCTCGAATGAAATGCATGTGAATCTCTATGTGCTTGGTCTGTTGGTGCTGAACTAAATTCCTACAAATCTGAATGGTACTCTGGTTGTCACAATAAATGATGGTGGGCTACTTGATAGGAATGTCAAACTCAGAAAGAATATCTTGAAGCCAAATATCCTCAGTAGCTGCATTAATAACTCCCCTATACTCTGCATCTATGTATGATATAGCAATAGCATTTTGCTTCTTGCTAGACCAACTGATAGGACCAGAACCTAGAGAGAAACTATAACTAAAAGTGGACTTACGAGTCTGTGAATTGCCAGCCCAGTCTGAATTTGTATATCCAACCAAGTCAACCTCTATGCTAAATCTATAATGAATCCCATATCTATGTGAACCTTGTATGTAATGCAATATCCTCTTAGCTACTTTCCAATGCAACTCATGAGGTTCCTGCATAAATCTAGAGACAAGTCCCACTACATATGATATGTCAGGATTGGTGTGAGTCAAGTAGATGAGACTGTCAACAAGTTGTCGATACTGAGTGGCATTAACCAAAGGTGAAGAACAATCAGCCTCAAGCTTGACTCCTTATATAAAGGGAGTCGAAGATGGCTTGCAATCAGCCATGTGAAACTGAGCCAATAAGTCAAGAGCATACTTAGGCTGTGTAAGAGAAATCCCTGAATTTGACTGTGAGATCTCGATGCCAAGGAAGTAGTGCAACAAACCCAAGTCTGTCATGTCAAATCTATCTTGGAGAGATTCCTTCACCACTACAATAGTTGATGAAGAACTCTCAGTGATCAAAAGGTCATCAACATAAAGAACTAGAATCAAGAGCGAGTCATCTTGCCACAAAAAGTAGACATTAGGATCAAAATGGCACCTAGTGAAACCCACTATGAGAAGAAAGGAATCCATCTTGGTGTATCATGCCTGAGGGGCCTATTTGAGGCCATAGATAGATTTCCTAATTCTACATACTAAATAAGAATCCTGAACAAATCTTGGTGGCTGCTCCATGTAGATCTCCTCCTCTAGGTCTCTATGAAGAAAGACACTCTTCACATCCATCTGGTGCACATCCCAACCATGTGTTGTGGCAATAGCAAAGGTGAGTTTAATAGAAGTCATCTTTACAATGGGTGTAAAGGTCTCTGAGTAGTCAATGCTTTCCACCTGTGAGAAACCCTTGGAAACCAATCATGCTTTGTACTTATCAACTGACCCATCAGCTGCAAACTTGGTTCGATATATCCACCTATATCGAACCATCTTCCTTCCCTTAGGAAGTGAAGTCAAATCCCAAGTGTGATTTTTGATTAAGGAAGAATATTCTTCCTCCATAGCACTATCCCACTCAGGTACCCCTGATGGGTCTCAAAAAGTTTGTAGATCTGAAATTGTAGCAAAGAAGGCATGTGGATCTCTCTGAAAATCCACCCTAGTTCATCTATCATCTGCAAGATCTCCTTCCCAAGTGCCAACACTCTCAAGTGTCTGTCTGGCCCAAAGTGGCCTGAAAGTGGGTGAGTCAGGTGTTAACTCCTCATCCTCTGACTGACTAGAGGTAGATGACCCTACATCATTGTCTTCACTGTTTGAACTCAAAGAAGAAGAAGATGTCTCTGGCTCAAGAACCTATTGTGGCTGATTTGAATTTGATGAGAAATTATCATGAAGTAGATCAGATGAGGGAGAATAAGTGCCAAGTGTTGAGTCTCTAGGACTCTCTTAAAAATAGACCCTTCTCTCGATGAGCAACTCATGAGTGACAGGATCTAGAAGGTGACACCCCTTAACACCATCTAGATATCCTACAAAGATGCAAGGCTTGGACTGACGTTCCATAACTTTATGTTTCTTTTTTGGTATGTGGGCCATGGCTGGGGATTCAAAAACCCTAAGGTGCTCAACATCATGTTTCCTTTTATGCCAAGCTTCAAAGGGTGTTATCTCTTTTAAAGCTTTATGAGGAACCCTATTTTGAATGTAGCAAGCATAATCGATGGCTTTGGCCTAGTGCTATGGTGTTAAGGATTTGGAGTGAATCATACAGCTACCCATCTCTTTTAAGAACCTATTTTTGCATTATACAACCCAATTCTATGAAGGACTATAAGTGACTATGCGCTGTAAATCAATCCCCTCTATGGTGCAAAACTGCTCAAACCTGTTACTGACATACTCCCCTCCATTATCAGTTCCAAGAACCTTGATGGATTTCTCACTCTATTTCTCAACAAGAGCCTTGAAGTCTAAAAATTTGTCAAACACTTCAGACTTTTGTTTCAGAAAATATATCCAAGTGTACCTAGAGAAATCATCAATGAAAGTGAGGATGTACTTGGTCCTTGTGAAAGATGGTTTGGTTAAGGGTCTTGATACATCACTGTGGATTAACTCCAAAGGTTGTGAATCCCTCCAAGCTTTGCCTTTATCAAATTTAACTTCGAGTTGATTCCTAAAGGAGCACCCCTCACAAAGTTCTTTTGAGAATTAGACACAAGGCAAGCCAATGACCATGTCATGTTTGCAAAGTTGCTCAAGGTAGCGATAGTTAAGGTGGCCAAAATGCTCATGCCATAATTTGCTAACTCCATCTGAATGAGTCAGCAATGTTGTTGGAGAAGAATTAGGTGCAAAATGTGAGAAAGTGTATAACCTTGCTTGGTGATCTGCCCCACCCATTGCCACTGTAGTATCACTATGCAACTCCCTGATAGCCACTGAATCTAGAAAAAACTCAACTCTCATGCCCCAACTAATGTGAGTGATTTGGTACACTGATAGGAGATTGGTTGAAAGAGAAAGAACACATAGAACATTATTGAATGTTCCTCCTTCCATTTCAACTAACCCTTTCCTTGCAATTGAAACTGATGTGTCATCACCCAAACTAATTGAAGTCATGCTACAAGGCTATAAAGATGAAAACTCAACTAGTGAAGAGCCCATGTGGTGAGAAGTACCCAAATCAATGACCCATGATGTTGTAGAAGCTACAGTTACTATAAGGGCCTTGCCCTTTTCTTTCTCTTTAACCTTACCTTTTGCCTTGGTAGAATCTTGGCTAGATGAATTTTGCTTGATGGACTCAGGAACACCTATGTTGTGCTTCTTTAGAAGATGAGTTAGGTGATCTATTTATTTTTTCATGCATTTGTGTTCATCATGCCCTATCTTATTACAATAGGTACACTTAACCTTATCCTTCTTAGGTTTTGCATTGGAGGAGGATGACTCAGTGTTGTTTTTGGCAGGATTATTGTTTTCTTTCTTCTTCTCCTAGTCCTTGTTCTTTTTCTTCTTCTCCTTTGTTGAAGTCTTATCCATACCATTTCTAGATATCAAAGCTTGAGGTTGAGTAGACTTCATTGTGCCCATTTGGATTAGTTTATCTTGCTCTCTAGTCAAGTCGGCAATGAATGAATCCAAAGAAGGCATTTTCCATGTAGCGCCAAGGGCACTTTTTATGGCATGGAAAGTGGAGACAAAGACTGAATAACTTGGACCTAACTTTGTAAGAATAGAAAGGATGAGTTGGTCATCTTTCTTCTCTAACCCGCATTCTTTCAATTGCAATATAAGGGCCTTAAACTTAGTGAAGAAGTCCTGTAGGGTGTCAAAGTTGCTAGGACTTAGACTTATGAGTTTATTTTCGAGCTCATGACCTTTCATCTCATCAAGCTTCCCAAATAAGGTTTCTAGGGTGTCCCATATGTCTTTGGGAGTCTTGGAGGTTTCTAAATGGAAGATAAGTTTTGGAGACACAAATCTCAGTAATCTATAGGCTTCATCACTACGGTTGTACCACTTGACCTTTTTAGCATCAGTGTTGGGTTCTACTTCAGTACCCATGGTGATCCTATACAATCCTTTACTTCTAAGAATGATTGACATTTTAACCTTCCATTCATGATAGTTGAAAGGTGTTAGGAGTTCAAGTTGAAAATAATCCATTTTAAGCTAAATTTAGGTGAAGTTGTGTCAATTGCAAGTTGTGAAATTATGCAGAAAGGAGAATGAAAGCAAAGATTGCAAGTGCTAAAAAGCAATCACACCCCCCCAAAATGTTGAGCCCACCCAAAATATGCAAGTGCATGCTCAAAATACATCGGTCTCGTCTGAGAATGTGTCTTAGAGTAATTAGTGCAAGACTTTAAGCAAATAGGACGTCGAACTCAGCTAAAAATGCGTCATGGAAGACCCAAACTTTAGGCACTTTATAAACTAGTGCATTTTTAAGAAATAATAAGACTAAACTATGGATAATTGAAATAAAAACACTTTTTCAAAAAATGGCACTTGAATTTGAGCTACCATTTTCAAGTTATTAAAGATTCAATTTCCCATAAACTAGTGTTTTTGCAAAAAAATAGCACTAAAACATTAAAAAAATACCTATTTTGAGAGAGAAAGTGGCCTTCCAACAATTCGTTAGACTCAACACAGAGTGAGGAATCCAAAAGAGGTCTTTGTGAGGGAGAATTTTCCTCCTACCAACTTGGGCTTCACCCTTTGTCTTCGACAGGCGAAGATACAAGTTTGAATTTAAACCCTCAAATTATCAAAACTTAAAAATTGTCTAAAATACTCAATACTCAGTCAAATTGACTGATTTTTTTTTGGACAAGTCAATTTTAACTAAAAAATTAAAATAAAAGATAGAATTTAATGGATTTCCAAGTATTTAAGGGCCCACATGGGATGCCAAACAAGGAGAGGGGCACCAAAGTTTGAGGAAATCGCAGATTTAAATTTGCTAGGCAAATAAGACAACAGAGACACTAAATTAAAAGAAGATTACAGGTCTAAGGAAGGCTTGAATTTAATTACTTTGTCTTGAAAGCATACCACAACAAATGACTTACGTGGAGAAGGAGAAAAGGGCGCAGAGCTGGATTGAAAAGTTTCAAGGAAAGTGCATCAAGGTGGATGTAGCAATGTGTTTTACCATCATGCCTTTTTTGAAAGCTCCAAGATTGGAATTTTATCACCAGCAAGTGACTTAGCTATGAACCCAACCACGTTCTTTCCTTCTTCCTACACAAACTCAGTGTTTATGTGCTCAGATTTTTTACTTGTTTTGGAACACCATGGCTGTAACTCCACACTTCTACACTCGGGTCTAAGACAAACTCTTATGCAGATCTTGAACACCGTGAGACTTTCAACACCATGCTGAGAGGATCATGATCACAGGTCTACATGTATATGGAGAGACCAAACAAGCCATGGAAGGAATAATAGCCCAGAGAACTAGCAATATCCCATGGAAATTTTAAAATTTCACAAAAATATGCCTCAACAAAGCTCTAGATTTCAATGAAAGAAATAACAAAATAGACAACCAGTTATTGTGGTCACTATAATACCATATCAGAGGATTCACCAAGGTCTGAATAACGAGGATGCATGAGTCGTGGTTGCACGGGATGAAGCAAGTGAATACCACAAAATGCTAAAGTAAATGAAATCAAATAAGAGACAATTGCATAGGCAATTTGGAGAAAAGCCAATATTCCATTAACGAAAGATGGCCAAAGTGAAGAATACATATAGGAGAGCACGTAAGTAACTCCTCCACAAAAGGTGGTCAAAGCACCCCAAGAATAGACTGTAACTCTTCCATGAAAGGTGGTGGCAGGGTGCTAAGAATAGAGAAGTAACTCCAATACCCAGAATAGCCAGTCAAAGGAGTTATTTATGACACCTATGACACACATCTCCACATAAGCTAGCCTATCCCATGAATGTAGGAAAACTCCATGTATGCACAAATATATAATTTCCCTAATTTAAATAATAGGGAAAAATAAAAACCTACACTAAGAGAATCCTATCCAATGAAAATGCCTAAACTGTTGTAACTTGGTTTATGATTGGAGATACTAAAAGGGTTAGTGATCTATATCTATTACTATTTCCTTGCTCATCAAGTAATGTTTTCATTTTTTAACACTTTGAACCAATGTATATAATTCTTTAACAGAAGTTGGATAATTTCCTACTGCACTTGTGAAGGTCTCAGAATGATAGCAGATAAGCTTCTTTCCCTGCATTAAATTAGCTCCCACAGCATAATCACTTACTTTTGTCTCAATCTCAAATGGTTGTTGTAAATCAGGAAGTAGCAAGACTAGAGTAGTACTAATTTTTTCCTTCAAAGTATCAAAGGCCTTTTGATGCTTGCCTCCCCACTAGAACCCTATTTAATACTAGTCAAAGAATGCAAAGGTGATGCAATATATGACAAATGAGCAATAAACTTTCTCCAATACTATACTACACTAAGAAAAATTCTAAACTCAATTACATTATTAGCTTTAGGCCAATTAACAATGGCTACCACTTTTAAAGGATCAATTTTCAATTTTGTATGTCGTATAATGTAACCTAAGTAAATTAAAGAGGTTTTACCAAATTCACATTTTGACATTTTCAAATAAAACTTTCTCTTCTTATTGCATCTATGACTTTCTTAATATAGATCACATGATCTTCCCTAGATTGACTAAAGACCAAAATATCATCTAAGTAGAATATAATAAAATTATCAATGAATGGTCTGAAAACATCATTCATTAAATGCATGAATGTAGCCAATGCATTACACAATCCAAAAGGCATGACAAGCCATTCAAACAATCCCTATTTTGTATTAAAATAAGTTTTACACACATCACCATCATTAATCCTAACCTGATGATAACCACTTTTCAAGTATAATTTAGTGAAATAAACATCATTTTTTAAATGATCCAATAAATCATCAATACGAGGAAGAGGGTAACGATTCTTAATAGTAATTCTGTTAAAATCATGAAAATTAAAACACATTCATTAGGTGACATCTTTCTTTAGCACCAAAATGATAAGCAAACCAATAGAAGATGAACTTGGATGAGTAACACCTTTTTCCAAAAGTTCCATTACCTGATTTTTGATTTCCTCATTTTCTAACACTAATAACTTGTACATGCCAATGCTAGGCAGAGGAGAATCTTGAATTGACTAAGTTCAATGTTGAACTCCCCTTTTGGGGGGAAACCCCTTGGGATATTGAAAGACATCATCATAACTAGAAATGATTTCAACCAATTCATTATTATGCCTAAGATCATAATATTCCAAATCTTGTCAATATTATTTTTTCTTAGAATTCATCAACATGAGATAAAAAGTCTTGCTTGAATTAACTAGTCTTTTCATTTGCCCTGTTCAAACTAAGCAAAGTACTTATTTTCCTCTCTATAGAAGATTACCTTTCTATCATAAAAATAAGGGATTCCAAAAATAATTCCATATATGTTCAAAGTGACTACATCCAAATCAACCTCATTAATGAACTTGGATGTGATTGCATATCTTAATCTACAAGTTTTTGTTACTTGCAGTTTTGCATTATCACATACCCAACCTAGTGGATAAAGCTTCGGATGCGGATTGGTTTGTAAGTCTAACTTTGTAACAACCTCCTCAGAAATAAAATTTTCTTGAGATCCACTATCAAATAGAGTGCCAATTTTTGTTTGTTTAGTAACAACTCTAATGTGGAACAATTGTCCCCTTACAAAGTTCATGGAAATACTTTCCCAATGATGGGTAAGAAAAGGTAAAGGAGTGTAAAGTCTAAATTTCTTATTACTAGGCTTGCTTTTGGTACAAATACCACACCCATTAATGTATTTGGCAACATGTTCCTACATACAGGGCCAGTAAAAATATATTTTGAAATTTGAAACCATTTTACCAACTCCAAAATGACCAAAAATAAGAGAGGTGTGAGCTTCCCTAATCATCTGCACCCTTTCATTTTGAGGAATAAAAAGTTTACCCAAATGATACAAAAGACCATTATACACATCAAGTTTTCATACACATCCTTAAAGTCAACATCATCAATATATTATTATTTATAACTTTCATGAGACGAATAACCATGCCCTAAATGATTAGATGCAACTACCATAGGAGGCCTAGAAAGCATGTTAGCAACTTTGTTTTGTATACCTTTTTAATGCCTGATCACAAGATGGAATTACTACAAGAATCCTATCCAACAATAATGCCTAGACTTTTGTAGCTTGGTTTATGATTGGAGATACTAAAAGGGCTAGTGATCTATATGTATTACTGTTTCCTTGCCCATCAAGTAATATTTTCATTTTTTAACACTTTGAACCAATGCTATAATTCTTTATCATAAGTTGGATAATTTCCTACCGCACTTGTGAAGGTCTCAGAATGATAGCAAATAAGCTTCTTTCCCTTCATTAAATTAGCTCCCATAGCATAATCACTTACTTTTGTCTCAATCTCAAATGGTTGTTACAAATTAGGAAGTACCAAGACTAGAGTAGTACTAATCTTTTCTTTCAAAGTATCAAAGGCCTTTTGATGCTTGCCTCCCCACAAAAACCCTATTTAATACTAGTCAAAGAATGCAAAAGTGATGCAATATATGACAAATGAGCAATAAACTTTCTCCAATACTGTACTACACCAAGAAAACTTCTAAACTCAATTACATTATTAGGTTTAGGCCAATTAACAATGGCTACCACTTTTACAAGATCAATTTTCAATTTTCTATGTCCTATAATGTAACCTAAGTAAATCAAAGAGGTTTTACCAAATTCACATTTTGACATTTTCAAATAAAAATTTTCTCTTCTTATTGCACCTATGACTTTCTTAATATAGATCACATTATCTTCCCAAGATTGACCAAAAATAAAAATATCATCTAAGTAGACTATAAGAAAATTATCAAGGAATGGTCTGAAAACATCATTCATCAAATGCATGAATATAGCCAATGCATTACACAGCCCGAAAGGCATGACAAGCCATTCAAACAATTCTTATTTTGTATTAAAAGAAGTTTTACACACATCACCGTCATTAATCCTAACCTGATGATAACCACTTTTAAAGTATAATTTAGTGAAATAAACATCATTTTTTAACTGATCAAATAAATCATCAATACAAGGAAGAGGGTAACCTTTTTTAATAGTAATTTTGTTTAAATCATGAAAATTAACACACATTCACCATGTGACATCTTTCTTTAGCACCAAAATGATAGGCAAACCAACAGGAGATGAACTTCAATGAATAAAACCTTTTTCCAAAAGTTCCATTACCTGATTTTTTATTTCCTCATTTTCCATCACTAATAACCTATACATGCCAGTGTTAGGGAGAGGAGAATTTTGAATTAACTAAATTCGATGTTGAACTCCCCTTTTAGGGGGAAACCCATTGGGATCCTAAAAGACATCATCATAACTAGAAATTATTTCAACCAATTAATTATTATGACTAGGATCATAATTTTCCAAATCATGTCAGTATTGTTTTCCTTAGACTTCATCAACATAAGACAAAAAAATCTTGCTTGAATTAACTAGTCTTTTCATTTGGCTTGTTGAAACCAAGCAAAGTACTTGTTGAAATCATAAATATAAAGGATTCCAAAAATAATTACATATATGTTCAAAGGGACTACATCCAAATCAACCTCATTAATGAACTTGGATGTGATTGCAAATCTTAATCTACAAGTTTTTGTTACTTGCAATTTTGCATTATCACGTACCCAACCTAGCAGATAAAGATTTGGATGGGGATTGGTTTGTAAGTGTAAATTTTTAACAACCTCCTCAGAAATAAAATTTGCTTGAGATCCACTATCAAATAGAGTGTCAATTTTTTTATGTTTAGAAATAACTCTAATGTAGAACAATTGTCCCCTTACAAAGTGCATGGAAATACTTTCTCAATGATGGGTAGGAATAGGTAAAGGAGTGTAAAGTCCCAATTTATTATTACTATGCTTGCTTATGGTACAAAGACAACACCCATTAATGTATTTGGCAACATGTTCCTACATACGGGGCCAGTAAAAATTCATTTTGAAATTTGAAACCATTTTACCAACTCCAAAATGACCAAAAATAAGAGAAGTGTGAGCTTCCCTAGTCATGTGCACCCTTTCATTTTGAGGAATACAAAGTTTACCCAGATGATACAAAAGACCATTATACACATCAAGTCTTCATACACATCCTTAAAGTCAACATCATCAACATATTATTATTTATAACTTTCATGAGACAAAGAACCATGATCTAAATAAATAGATGCGACTACCATAGGAGGCCTAGAAAGCATGTTAGAAACTTTGTTTTGTATAAGTTTTTTATACCTGATCACAAGATGGAATTACTACAAGAATCCTATTCAACGAAAATGCCTAGACTGTTGTAGCTTGGTTTATGATTGGAGATACTAAAAGGGCTAGTGATCTATATGTATTACTATTTCCTTACCTATCAAGTAATGTTTTCATTTCTTAACACTTTGAACCAATGCATACAATTATGTATCATAAGTTGGATAATTTCCTACCGCACTTGTGAAGATCTCAGAATGATAGTAGATAAGCTTCTTTCCTTGCATTAAATTAGCTCCCATATCATAATCACTTGATTTTGTCTCAATCTCAATTGGTTGTTGTAAATCAAGAATTACCAAGACTAGAGTAGTATTGATTTTTTCTTTCAAAGTATCAAAGGCCTTTTGATGCTTGCCTCCCCACTAAAACCCTATTTAATACTAGTCAAAGAATGCAAAGGTGATGCAATATATGATAAATGAGCAATAAACTTTCTCCAATACTATACTACACCAAGAAAACTTATAAACTCAATTACAATATTAGGTTTAGGCTAATTAACAATGACTGCAACTTTTACATGATTAATTTTCAATTTTCTATGTCGTACAAAGTAACCTAAGTAAATCAAAGAGGTTTTACCAAACTCACATTTTGACATTTTCAAATAAGATTTTTCCCTTCTTAATGCATCTATGACTTTCTTAATATGGATCACATGATCTTCCCAAGATTGAATAAAGATCAAAATATCATCTAAGTAGATGATAAAAAATTATCAAGGAATGGTCTAAAAACATCATTCATCAAATGCATGAATGTAGCCAATGCATTACACAACCCGAAAATCATGACATGCCATTCAAACAATCCCTATTTTGTATTAAAAGAAGTTTTACGCACATCACCGTCATTAATCCTAACATGATGATATCCACTTTTCAAGAATAATTTAGTGAAATAAACATCATTTTTTAACTAATCCAATAAATCAACAATACGAAGAAGAGGGTAATGGTTCTTAATAGTAATTTTGTTTAAATCATGAAAATTAACACACATTCACCATGTGACATCTTTCTTTAGCATCAAAATGATAGGAAAACCAACAGGAGATGAACTTTTATGAATAACACCTTTCTCTAAAAGCTCCATTACCTACTTTTTGATTTCCTCATTTTCCTAAATTCGATGTTGAACTGCCCTTTTAGGGGGGAACCCCTTGGGATCCTAGAAGACATCATCATAACTAGAAATGATAAACTTATTTTTTAACCATATTAAAAATGGATTTGTTTTTAATAGTAAAAATGGATTTGTTTTTAACCATTCCTAAACTTTGCCCTTTTGATTGTTTAACATCAAATTGCTTACTTTTAACTTTAGGAAAAGATTATTTTGATTGTTTTCATCTAGCCTCTAAGTGAGCGGCTTAAACACATACTGCATCTAAATTAGTGTGATTGAGAATAATAATCATGTGCCTCAAATAACTATGAAACCCACCTATGTATTTAAGTAGTCTTTCTTATGTATAAATAGGAATATTCAAAAGTAAATCTTTTCTCCTAAATTCTTGTGTATAATCCTGAACACTTTGGCCTTTAATTTGTCTAAAATTTTACCAATTCATCATGCCTTCTCACATATATCCTAAAGGATAAAATTTATTTATGAGTTCATCAATAAATTCACTCCAAGTAGAGATTGAGTTACCTTTTTTAAGCTTGTTTTCCTTCAACTTACTCTCTCACTAGATGAGAGTTGTGCCTCCCATACAAAGAGTAGCCAAGTGAATTGTGGCCTCGCCTCAGTAATATTTTGGACCCTGTAATATACTTTAATTTGATTTATCAAGTTATGCAAATTTTTTGCATCAATTTCACTATTAAACATTAGCAACTCAAACTTAATGTCTAATTTTAGTGAAGGAAGAGATTCAACAAATTTCTTATTTTACCATCATTTACAAAGGAGGAAGGTTTATTAGATTATTTACTACCTTCATCACCCTCCATTTTCTTGTTTTTCCTGATAATGTTCCTCAACTATGCCCTTAATTTTTAAGAAGGCTTGGTGGAAAGCTCTTTCAGACTCAAACTCTTCTCCTGACATTTCAAAAGCATGTCTTAAACCAATCTCTAGATTATACTCTACTAGTACTCCTTCACCCCATTTAGACTTAGACCTTGTCAACATACACTATCAATCCACACTATTAAAACATGACTAAGCTATGATACCAAAAATTTGATTCATAAATGAAAATTATCAAGTTTTAAAAAACTAAAAAACTGCTAATTTTTTATAATAGATCTAATTATTTTTGTCCTTTATGATTTAAAAGAATTAAAAATATGGATTTCAGACTGAATTAAAGAGCTAAATATATAAAAATTAGAGACACAAGAAAGATATCACCAGCAAGACTTGATAACAGAGTTTGGGTTTTGAGGCCTATGTCTCCAGGTCTATTCTAAGTGAGGATCATTCCATTAAATTATCACATCAAAAGGCTATAATTTTTTTTGAATGTCTTCAAAATATTTCCTAGGGTCTTTTCTCTAATATAATACTTCTCTTAAGCTAAATAATTAATCTCAAGGCACCATACTCTCTAAGTATCTACACTCTTTAATTTTTCCAATACACAGTCTAAAGGAAATTACCCTTCAAATAGGAATTAGTCTCCTTATATACTATTTGTTCCCTTGATCCCTATGGTAGGGCACTTATATTTTTACCCAAATGAGCTTAGTTTAAAACCCATCACTATTGATGTTGAGATTCATAACAATATTTAATCCCACATTTGGGAAGTGGGAATAAATTTTATATTTTAAAATGTTTAGGATCCTCCTTTGTTATTACCAACATGCCTTTTTGTGAGCTAAGGCACTAAACTTAGTCGATGGTTACTTGACCCAATTTGGCATTATGTCATATGACTTGGCATTGGTATAAGTTGGTAGTCTATGTTGGGCTTGTTAGTTTCAATGACCAACTCATAATTCGATATCCATATGCATTTGAGTTTGCCTTTGTGGTAATTTTTTGACTCCTCCATGTGGCAAGGTTTTAACTCTTCCATGTGGTAACTTGAAGACATGAACTTGGTCTTTGTGTTGTATTTTTACAATGCAAACATATATATCACATATACATGGGTTTACAAAGTAATAAAAGGTTTAAATATAACTAAAAATGCATTGAGTTGTAAAGTAAGGTGGTAAAGGCACCCCTCCTCACAAAAAGTGTACCGACCCTCATTGAGGTTCCCCAATGAGCAAACAGTGGGGCTTATTTGACCATCAATATATGCTATCAAAGACAAAATCCAAACCCAATTTTTTCACATAACTGATTGCCACATGTCACCACATGATTAGTTTACTTAACATTCTAGAATTGTGCCTCTTCACTCTATGACACCATCTTTTTTACCTATTGATTTAGAACTTCAGTCTGTGATATCTTGCGTATCTAGAATCAAAATTGATCCATTTACAGTACATCAAAAATATTTTATTTCTAAAGAGAGTAACATTCATTTTCACATTATTATAGCTTGTAATTTTATTATTTTTACATTAGAGGAGTCATTTCTTAGGGTTTTACCTTAGAGGGAAATACTCTTGTCTTGTGGAAAAATCCTAGATGCAAAATATGAATTCTTTAGCCTAGAGATGGTTTCTATAGTGTTATCATTACGAAGCCACAACAACCTCTTGGAAAGAACCATTGGGCAAGGGAGAGATTGAGGCATGACAAGGTCAATTCAAGGTAAGATATCTTAACTTTTAATCTTTAATTTAGTAGATTAGATATTATAAAAATTATTAGGATGAATTTTTTACTCCTTACTTAGTTTACCTCTATAATCACTTGATTAGAGTTGTAGATTTGTATTTATTTTATTTTATTTAGTATTAACTATCCCCCTTTGTGCCACAAGCTTTAGTGAACACTAGATTAGATGAATTTTATGTATTGTAATCCTAACTAAGATTATTACATAATGTCATTTGCTTAAAGGATTTGGAACTCTTTCCTTTGATATTATGTGGTAAGAGATCCATTAGTTAGGTTTATCAGATCTGAATTGTTCATGTATTGATTTAAATAAAAATACAAAGAACTATTTTGGTGAGATTACGTTCTCTGAGCTTGGAATCCATTAAGTAGGATAAGTTTCTTATCCATCCTAACTCACTATATACACTCTTCACATCCATATGATGAACATCTTAGTGATTGGTTGTGGCAATATCAAGTGTGACTCAGATGAAGTTCATTTTGATGACTAGTACAAAAGTCTCCATGTAGTCAACATTAGGCACCTGTGAGAAACCCTATGCAACCAAACACACCTTAAACTTTTAAATAAACATATCTACTACATACTTGGTCAGATATATCCATTTACATTGAACCATCTTTCTTCTCTTAGGAATAAGTGTCAAGTTCCAAGTTTGATTTCTAATTAAGGAGTTATACTCTTCATGCATGGTAGAATCCCACTCAAGAATTCATGATGCCTCCTAAATCATTTGTGGATATAAGGTAGAGGCATACAAATAATGTATACCACTCAGAAACTCTAAATGTATCCACCTATCATCAAAATGATCCTCAACCCATGTCCCTACACTCAATAGTGTCTACTATTGAGGTGATTAATTCACCATTATAAATAAATAAGTAATAATTTATTTCTTATTATTTTTTTAGGTAATAATTAGTAAATGGTTATTCACCATAGATAGGTAGTTAAATTATTTTAAGAATTATATATGTTTTTCTTTTAATCTGGGCCTATTGTTTTACCTGGATGATTATTTAGGAGGTAGGTGTTTTTATCTAATTATGTTTTACTAGATTTAATATGACTATCAAGAGCATATGTTCTTGTATAAATAAAGCTTTGTAATCCTATTTATTTTTATTGGAATGAATATAACTTTATTTTTCCTCTATATATGGTATCAAAGATTCTAGATGAGCTCTGACCTTGTGAGGAGAAGCCTGTGCACTCCCATAAAAATTCTAAGTCTTATACAAGACTTTTCCATCATAAAACATTAAATCCATGATATTAAAATAGAGAGAAGAGAGCCAAGTTTAGTGGCCTAAGATGGAGATCAACATAAAAAATTTAAAAAATTACAAGTCATTTAGTTTGAATACACATAGCTAGATGAGCAAGGCAACCTATTGTGTTTTTTATTGCTTGGATTTGATTTCTATGGCCTATTCTAGACAAGGATTTTATACCTATTTCTATAAATAAAATGTGTTAGACACAATATTACTAGGACTCATAGTCTAGAGCTGGTTCATGCCTCAATCTTTGATATTCTATACATGATTATTTAATTTGTAGATTAGACATCTCAGAATCATAAAAGGCATAATATTTCTAACTTTGAGGCACCCAAAGTTATAGTCCAAGCATTTAGCATTTTATATTTGATATTGACACTTCAATAAGGATGCATCTATGAATTCCATCATGGTAACCTAGGTGTGATCTTTAAGAAGTTGGATATAGCACTTGGATACCAAAAATAAATAGCATTGGAGAAAATTTTCATTTTAATATTTCTTTTTAGTTTATAAATTAAAAAAATACAATTTACAAGCTTTCATAATTTAAACCAATGCCTAAATTATCATCTTGATACTCAAAACTACATATTTATTCCCAAAACCACTTCTAAAAAAACCTTTGCTAAAAAATCCATAAAATACAACTCATTTTCCAAACCTGTGGTATTGGTTAGGTAGTGGTCTTAATTTAAAATCAAAATTTTTGAGCATTCACATATAAATTTTGTCTTATTAAGATTTGAGTTGATGCATAGTCAAGATGGTGGGAATAATTTTTAGCAAAGCATGGGTGAGAGGTTCAACTCCCCTAAAATTATTCATTTGGGAGAAATTTTAGCAGCTCCTTAAAATTTAGAAATCCACTAATTTTAGTCATAGCTAACTAAATTAGGAAAAAAAGCCATAGCAATTTTTTTATTATTATTAAAAAAAAGGAAAAGGCAAAATTTTAAAAAGAATCTTTTTTGCCAAAAGAGGCTAAAAAGCCCAAACTAAAATTTTCATTTTTAAAATGAGTACAATTTTTTTATGCACATATTGTAAATTTTATTTTCAATATTATTTATATGAAATTGTAATTTTTATGGTATTGCTAAAAATCAGGAGTTTTAAACTCGATCATAGTGTTTGGTCATAGCTATGCCTTTGACTCATATTTATGGGTTGTGTTTTCATGATTGAGTTACTACATATAACACCTAACATAGTCACAACAATGACATGTAGGCATCAACTCATTAAATCATCAGGGATAAATAAGGTACATACACTCATAACTTTT
This sequence comes from Torreya grandis, assembly GCA_037957365.1. Lineage (NCBI taxonomy): Eukaryota > Viridiplantae > Streptophyta > Pinopsida > Cupressales > Taxaceae > Torreya > Torreya grandis. Next base: position 1,029,644 of record JARHVA010001681.1, on the reverse strand, counting down.
CCTTCATATTTTCATGTTTTACAATCGAAAGGCATAAATCCTAATAGTGAAATTTCCAAGTATATAGAGAAATTATGAATGCATATGTGGAAATACATCTTAGTAGCTATTAGTGATTGGATGAACCCTTTTTAGTACTCTCTAGGTACCAAATATATTATTCTTTCTTGTATATTTATTCTTCTTTCTTGTACCCTCAGGTATATAAAAATGGAAAGATTCTTCTAAAGTTTGAAGAAATTTGGTCTATAGTAGATGGCTCATATACCTGACATGCAACAAAATTTAATCAACAACATAATTTTGATAAATCCAACCAAAAGGATAAGTTAATAGTCATGTTTAGAGTATCAGATGAATTTCAACCACGTATTCATGGAGCCAAAATAGCTAAGGAAGCTTGGGACAACCTTCAAATTGTATATGAGGCCAAAAATGAAAGTATTATTCTACATCTACAAAGTCAACTTCACTCTCTCAAATTAAGATCAAGAGAAATAGTGGGGGCCTTATTAAGACATGTTGTAGGACTCAGGCCATCACTTCAATCTTTGGGTGAGAAACTTTTAGATGAATCTCTTGTACCTATTGTCTTGAGAGCACAGAATTGAAACCAAGTTTTGAAAAAATGGTAAATATGTTACAATAGGTAGAGTCTTTTAATAATCATGATAGCCAAGAAGAACATATACTGGCTTCTCATCAATAGAAAGGCAAGAAAGTAGTAAAGTCTTCATCAAAACATAATCCAAGGCAGAATTCACAAGGAAGAAAATCATAAAAATATTATCTCATTTTTTGTCATCAAAGACATGAACTAAACGATTGTTAGTATAATACATTCAAAAAAGGATATTCTAGTGGTCAAAAATATACTAACAAATAGTCATCCCCTAGCTAATTTAGTAAGCCACAAGGTTAAAAAAGGGTACCTCAAAGAATAAATCAAAGCAACAAGGCAATATTGTCGAACAGGAAGAACATGATGATGAATATGACTTCTTATACTCTAAATATCTCCATGATGAATCCATATCACAAAATGACATATGGTATGTTGACTTATGTGTAGCCTGACACATGATAGGTAGAAAAGATTATTCTTTTTACTTTGAATGACACAACCAATAAAAAACATGTTTCTTTAGGTGATGATACCTCATATAGTGTGCAAGGAATTGGTAACATTGCCTTACCTCTATGCATATAAACATGTAGAATCATAGATGTTATTTATGTACATGGTTTAACCAAAAACATTTTATTAGTGAGTTAACTCTTAAACCACAATTTGAATTTTGAATTTGACTATAAAGGTGCAAATAAATTGTGTTTGATTAGAGACAAATCTAGAAACTCTAAAATTACTACATGAGCATCCAATGTGAACAATATATTTCAGCTTGATTTCATTTAGAAAAAATAATCAAGCACTCATAGTAAAGGACATAGACTTGGCACATTTGTCGCATAAAAGATTTGACCACATGAGTTTTCGATATCTTAACACACTCGATGGCTACAACATGGTAAAAGGCTTATCACCTTTTATAAAGGGTACAGACAAATGTCATGAGTACTTAGAAAGTAAGCAATATAGAGTTCCATTTTATAAAAGTACTTATAGATCCTACAAATTATTATTCTTATTATTAGTTACATCAAAGTGCCATGATTAAGGATACATTTATTTTGAAGAGAGATTAATTCCCAAAACTCAATATATTAAAATAATGGTATCAATTTAAGGAACAAGATTCACAAGTTTCAAAGAAGATACTCGAAAGATAAAATAGATATTGATTGAAAAAATAAGACTCATGGGATAAAATTTATGAAAAAAACATAGACACACAACTTCATCAAGCATTTTTTTAAAATGCAAACATGAGTTTTGAAGGTATGTCAATTATTTTGATAGAATATTTAGGACAATTGCTTCTTATTAGTGATAAACGACCATGTAAGAAGAAGAAGAAGAAGAATAATAATAATAATAATAATAATAATAATAATAATAATAATAATAATAATAATAATAATAATAATAATAATAATACATGCAAAAATATTATGAGAAAAATTAAAAATATATGACATTTATACAAAAATGGAAAAGTGAGGACCAACAAACATTTCATCGTCTTCTTGAAGATTTTAAAAATGCACAACCAAAAATTAATAATTGAAAATTATAAATAAGAAAAACCAATACTATATTTATAAATATTAAATATATTGACACCATTCAACAAACAAAATTGAACAGGAATATTTATTTATTTGCTCTCTCAAAATATTTTGATTTGGGAGTGAAGTGATCCATCATATCCTTGGGATATATTGACCAGTGCATAGATATGCATATCTAGAAATTTTGTTTTTTCCTTTCTCGGTTGTCAATAGTCAACAAGAATACACAATCTTCTTGTTCAACAATTCCGAAATTAGCGCTGAAACAAACAACCATGTCTTGAAGGCGGTGCTGAGGAAGAAGAGTCCTGCAAGACAAAATAACGATTAAGTGGATAAATAGAGATTAACAAATAACCAATCATATGCTTAGGAGTTATTTATTTATATTTTAACAACGATTCATATACTTATCTATACATTGAAACGGTACAAGCAGTCAACAGTAAACACGAATATGCTATTTTATATTCCAGCGTACAACTCACGTTTCAAGTTCAAACCACAAACGTGTCCACAAGAAGAGTCTTTCAATTCAAAATAACGTTACTTACACGGCAACAATTTCCCTATATAAACACACATACATTCATTCAAACATCACAAGCACTCACAAATTCAACAAGTGTTATCAATGGCTACGGCTATGGCACTTTCGATTGCACTCACAGCAACATTTTTGATTCTCCTCCAAGGTAAAATTTTACATTCAGCATTGCCTTGTCTTTTTAGCTATCAAAGTAGAGTAATATGTTAACGTAGTGAGTGCACTGCATGCAGGCGTGAGAGTGAGAGTGGAAGCAGCAACGTTTGAGATCACAAACCAGTGCACAGACACAGTGTGGGCAGCGGCACTTCCCGGTGGAGGGAGCCAATTAACAAAAGGGCAATCATGGAGCATCCAAGTTCCCGCCGGAACAAAAAGTGGCAGAATTTGGGGCCGCACTGGCTGCTCCTTCGACGGCAACGGTCGAGGCACCTGCCAAACCGGTGACTGCAATGGCATGCTCAGCTGTCAAGCTTCTGGGCAGGTTCCTACAACTCTTGCGGAATATACCCTCAACGGAGACGGGAATAAGGACTTCTACGACATCTCTCTGGTCGACGGATTCAATCTGCCCCTCTCCATCACCCCCTCCACCTCTGGCTGCCAAAAAATAGGGTGCCTGAGCGACATTAATTCTGTGTGTCCGAATGAGCAGAAGGTGGCTGGAGGATGCAAGAGTGCTTGCGCTGCATATAATAAACCAGAATACTGCTGCACAGGGGCCTTTAACACGCGCGAGACGTGCCCACCCACCAACTTCTCCAAGATTTTCAAGGATAAATGCCCCCAGGCCTACAGTTATGCCTATGATGATCCCTCCAGCACCTTCACCTGTCCTGCCGGTTCTGACTATAAAATTGTCTTCTGCGGTTAACAACCGTCTCCATTTCTCTTTCTCTGTGCTCCGCATCGTGCGTCCGAGCTTCCATGTTATACATTAAATAAAGTAAATAGGAAAAGACCCGGCTGAAAACCCAAGCCGGAAGGAAATAAATAAATAAAGACGACACTATGCTATCCACTAGTTTTATTTAAACTCGTACGACATTCTATAAAAGATATAACCTTGGTTTATTTGTTTATTTATTTTCTTCTCTTTTTCGGTGAGAAAATGTGTAGTTTTAATATGATGAATTACGGATTGTGATATGAAATGTTGATTTAAAAAATCTACAATAAACATAAAATGTGAATAGTTAAATTTCAAAAATAAAATGAAGGATAACGATGAAAATTGGATTTAGAAATATATCTTGAATATATAAAGATTAAGAGTGGAAATCATGGTCTTTTACAAGACAAATAGAAGATTTTAAAAGATTTTTACACTTATTAAAATCAAAGGGTTTAGATATTAATTTTGTTCAATACGTTTAATTTTGGGATTGTTTGGTACCTTTTTTTCACTAATAATAAATTATTTTGTGAGACCGTTATTTTTCACATTAAATTATAATGTATTAGGATGGTTCACACACACACACACACACACACACAATAACTACAATATATTAATAGATCACAATAAAAGTATTTTTCAAATAACAAATTACAGGGAAAAAAGTAGATCAAACATTAAAAATAATAAGAGTTAAAGTTGTTGAGAGCCTTTACTTAACAACTCTATCATTTATATATTATTATGTCTTAGAAATTTTATGTTTGAGATTCGATCCTTATATGAAATTATAGGTAAAAGATAAATAAGGAATTTAAGGAAAAGACCCAGCTTAAAACCCAAGCTCGAAGGAAATAAATAAATAAATAAAGACGACACTATGTTATCCACTAGTTTTATTTAAACTCGTACGACATTTTATAAAGTTATAACCTTGGTTTATTTATTTATTTTCCTCTCCTCTCTCTCGGTGAGAAAATGTGTATTTTTAATATGATGAATTATGGATTGTGATACGAAATGTTGATTTAAAAAATCTACACTAAAGATAAAATGTGGATAGTTAAATTTCAAAAACAAAATGAAGGACAAAGATGAAAATTGGATTTAGAAATATACCCTGAATATATAGAGATTTCGGATAAAAGTGGAAATCATGGTCTTTTAAAAGATAAATAGAACCCTCAAAAATTGAGGCAAATAGATGAATTTGTCCGAACTATCAATTGAAATATTATGATCTACAAGCATCATGGGTCAAAAGAATAATCATAAAAATAGGTCCCTTACCTTGAATAATAATCCAAACCTAGTAATATTAGTAGAAAACTTACCACCAGAGACTACTCAAACATGGGTTACATAGGCCTCTCCAACTCATGAACCAAACCCTATGCTAGTCACGGTGAGTAATCAACAAGTACCTAATTGTGAATTTAAAAACTAAGGAGTATATGGATCTAAGTTTTCTTGATTTTAGTCATGAGATTTGCCTAATCTGATGGTCATTATATTGGCTCTAAAGCATTGGAAAACTATTCTTTCTCCTTGATGGTAGACAACATGACATTTTCGTAGTACCTCCTCCAATATAAATGAGTAGTATTACTTGAAGAGGAAGTTGTGGCCTATTTAAATTACATAAATTCTCACCAAAATTCAACTAAATCTCTAATGGAATAAATAATTTATGCTATGAAGAAGTGCATTAGTGTGGTCCCTTGTAAGCTTAATCTAGGCCAAAGAATAGCTTGTGGTAGATCTCTTTCAATTGATGAGCTACATAATGCTTTAATCAAAATGGATCATAAGAAAATCCCACGATAAAGCCTCATGAATTGATGGTTTTCTCTATGAGTTCTATCAAACCATTTTGGATTGTGATGGGCCAATTTGTATAAAGTCTACCTCAAAACTAGGTTCAATGGCTCCCTAAAATAACTCATTAATAAAATAAAATCAAGTTCATCTGCAACATTAGAGATCCTAAATTTATAACCAATTATAGACAAATAACACTCTTAATTGTGCCCTAAAAGATCATATTCAAGGCTTTGAAACCGAGGATCATTTATCTCCTTCCCTTAGTGGTTAGGCTTGAGAAAACAATATTTGCTTGAAGTATATATATTCTTGATTACATTATTTTGGTTTGTTAGGGGATGGAGTAATCTCACACTTCCTAACATAAATATACTTTTGTCATTAATTATATTTAGAAAGCTTATGATAGCATTGAGTGGCCCTTCATTATTTTTATGATTAATACCATTGGTTTTTTCCACACATTATTTCATATAGTTCAAAAAATATTTAGAGATGCCTCTACTTGTCTTTATATTAAAAGTCATCAATCTGAAAACTTTGGCCTCTTAATATATACTAGTTTAAGCTATCTATTGGCCCCTTCTGTGTATATCCTAGTTTTGTTAGGGTTTGGATACTTATTATGGGATTATGATTTTAGAGGCATGGTGAAGGTAATTTTATTACCCCAATCTCTTCAAGATAAACTCATCAACAACAATTTTGATGATGACTACTATCTTATATTCCTAGAATAAGAGATTATGGTTACAAGCATTCTATAATGCCCCTCAATTTTTCATCTTGCATCTAGTTTTATTATTCAATGGTTTAAGATTCAATGTTATAAGCCGACTTATATACTTAAACATAGTTGGATTGATGCTTATAAATGGAAATGGATCTCTCATGATAAAATGTTCAAATTTTAGAGAACTCTATTTACTCTCCAATCTCCACAAGTGGAATCATAGAATTGTGATGTTTAGAGAGTGAATAAAAACCTCTTGTACTAGATAACTATGTCCCTTTACCTTACATGGTAAATTTGTATGTTCTACAAGGTTTTATAAACAACTCATATTTAATTCTTGTTGGGATCCCCTATTAACTTCCTAAAATATGTTAAAGCTATCAATGAAATTCATTTGGGTCGACTTTAAATGCTAAAAAATATTTCATCGAGTAGATTATTAATATTCCCAAGAAAGGAGTGGCTTTTTGCGCCAAGTTTATTCCTAGAGCTATTAAAGCTAACTAGTTTTGGAAAAAATTTATCAAAAATTACATATACACTAAAATTCTTTGAGGAATAGGGCCTGGAAGGATATAGACTTCCAAATGCTAATAATTAATAATGTTCCTATAAAAACTTTAGGTGCTTTTATGGTAAATTTTATCTAGAAGGCTTGGGAGATGAACAAGCCATGGATTTTATGGTAAGGGTAAAACTTCAAGTCTAGATTATCTTTGAATTTTCACTCTTTATGGTGTTTTCCAATAATAAATATCAATGGTGGTCCTTTGGATATGCTCAAAAAATGGTAGAATTTTAGTAGCTCTTCCTTTTATTAGAATAGAGGATTCTAAATTGTTTAGTTTGGTGTAGTTGAGCATAAAAATATCTTTTTCCTTATAGAATTCGCTAAGAAGGGTTACCAATGAGTGATATATTGGTTTATTTGAGGATTTATCTCCCAAGTGTCATGTTTATGGAAAAAAAAAAGTTTCTCTAGAATATTTTGTGGTTTTGTGTGATAGCTCAAAAAGTATAGAATTGGATTCACTCCTTATTTTATCTATTCAAACTAAAACCATTTTTTTACACATGGTATTATTAGAGGATTATACCATGCTTCCTTCCAAATTCTAGAAAAACTATCATATTTTTAAATTGATATGCAGATAGTCCTATTGAACCATTTTGTACCAGTAACTTATAATCTTGTTCATATATATATATATATATATATATATATATATATATATATATATAATTTATTAGTGGTGACATGTGACATGTAATGTTTTAATGATGTTATTTGTGAATTGAAGACCTTAACTTTGCTTTAATCATAGAGTTAGTCTTGATGTGACTTTTGATGTGCATTTTTTTAAGTTTCAATTTCATGCTATTTAACTTGTCTATTATTCATATAATATGTTTTCATTCTTTCAAAATATAAGGCTTGGTTTTAATTTAATAAACAAAAGTTAAAAAATAGAAGTTCTTATTTTTTATAATTTTAAGGATATAAAATAAATATTTTTGGCCAATTTTTATTAATATTTTAAATATTATTAGATTAATATAGTTGTTATTTTTATTGTTTTACTTTTGTATTTTTCAAAAAAAATATATAATAATTATACATTTATTTGGGTAATGAGATAAATATATTTTTTTTAATTTTTTTTTAGTATAATTATTAAAGAGATACATTTTTATCATGATACATGTATTAAATTTAAATATAACTAGCATGTGTATGTTAAATATATTTATTTAAAAAATGTTGAGAGATATAAATTTTAAGGTGCTTATATTAGATTTACCACATGTCATATTGATTAATAAGTTTATTATTTTCTTTGCAATTTTCCTATTGATTCATAATAGATAGCCTCAATCTCATTGTACCATTGTGTTAAGATTGGAATTTTTGTTCTAAAAAAAAGCTTCAAACTCCATTGTATTCCTTAAGATATAATATTTTTCGATCCCCTTCTTAAAAAAAAGACATAAAACTCATGTATGATGTTCAAATAGACATCAAATTTAAGATTAAAATTAACTTATAATAATAAAATAGGTCCATCAAATATAAGTTCATATATTTTTATTAGCATCTCACACTATTTCACTTCTCCAACATCATTGGATGCCATTATAAGTTATGGATATGGCATAATTACTCTTTGTTGCAGCACAACACTTATATTACACAAAAAAATTTAAAATAATAACACTTATTATTAAACAATGATATAACAAATAGGTAAACTAAAATAAATTTATGAACAATTTATACACTTAACTACACACCAATGCACTTCCATCGCAAAGAAGACAATAGACGTAAAATAATTTAATAAGTAAAATACAATACTTTTATAAGATACAAAATAAAATAATTAATTTCAAAGAAATTGTAATTCTATAATATTTTGTCTCAAAAGTTTTAAAACTTTTTTAATTTGAGAATCATGATTGGTTCAATTAATTTACATAGATGGTGCGTTCTTGCAATAAAATTTTGAAATTTAACCTAGAGGAATGGTACAATGTTAAACTAAATTACTTCTATTAAAAATAAATGTTATATATTCCAGATTATCTAGTTTTTACTTATAATGCTTTGATATTTTGATTAATTTTTTAACATAATCTTTTAAATAAATGAATTCATTATGGTGTAGTCCTGATAAGGGATTCTATTGAAACGATTTCTTTCACTATGCAATCGAGTAATACTCTCACTCCACCCCTTTCTTAGTGGAACTCTAATACCAATAGTTACATAAATTAAAAAATATGTATTCAATTTAAAGTACACAAATTTACAAATGTATGTGTATTTGTGTGTAGTGTCCATAATTCAATGCGAGTGTCCTCACTAATAGAAAGGAATTTTTTTGAATTTGATGATAGGAGACAAATCATTAGACGGTACACTTTTGTATGTGTATTACTCATATTTTATTTTTCTTCAGTAAATAAGTTAATTATTATTTCAATTTTATAATATTCTTTGGCATTGTATTTTTTTATATTTTATATTTTCTCAAATTCAACATATTTATTTAGAATATTAATTATATAAATTTAATTAATTATTTTACTTTTAGAATAGTTTATTCTTATTTAATTAGGCTATTCTCCCATTAACTTTAAATATAAATTTGAAAAAGAGTTAAAGATTTGGTAAACCTGACTTTTAAGTTTTTTTGTGCAAACCCTAGCTAGCCCAAGGTTTTCTAATTTATTTTAGGACTTGGCTCACCTATCTGGATTCTGTGTGGAACCCTAGCCTAGAACCCAAGCTAGCTCATTTTTATGGTGATTGATTTATCAAGGACTTCCCCTTAGTGAGATGTTGATCCACCTATGTATTCCCCATCCCTTATGCCTAGATTGCAAGCATCCATAATCCTTTAAACATATTTGTTTTGGTTTTGTCTAAAAACTCAGTCCACCTAGCATTGGATTCATTTGCTATTTTATCCTTATCACCCTAATCCTTTCTCTTGGAGATAGGTACTCTTTGGGTATTTTTATAATTGGTCAGACTCTATTTCTTTTCTCTAGTAATTATTATGTGCTATTATTCTCTTTCAACTATGAAAAGCTAAGAACAATGCCATTTTTAATCATGAGGCATGTGAAAATTCATTTTTTGTTAATGAAAAGGTTGTTATTTCTTTGATCTATTTACAGATTCAATCCCAAGTGGAAAAGTTGGCTTTGGACCTCTGTCACTTGAAGAAGCTCCTCAACCACTAAGGAAGTGCCCCTCCCATCATGAGCAAGGTTTCGCCTTATGGCCTGTCCTATCATCCACCACCTCCTCCTTCCTAGAGGCATCAAAGTAGAAGTCATTTTAGAAGTAAGGGCTACTTTTATCCTCACCCTCTCCTTGGGCGTGGATAAAATTCTCATGGTAAGTCTAATGTTGGTCCTTCACAATGATCTCCAACAAGCATTGTTGTTTCTACTCAATTGACTATTGGTTGGCTTATCACTATTCATGATGACCCCTTGGATGGTTGGAATGCTATGGAGATTCCTAACATGGGCCACTCATTTGTTCAGTGCTTCCCAAGAATGATCCTATGCTTCCACCTATTGGGGAGGTGGCCTATACATAAAAATATGGTTTCTTGTTATTTTTAATTTTTTGGGTCATACCTCGACTCATTAATTTTGTTGTTTTGGTTACGTATTTTTCCTCTAATAGGGAATTTGAGTTGTGATGTGTTCGACTAATTTACTTTAAAACCTTCTGTAATTATATTTTTTGTTAATATAATGTGAAGCATTTCAACAGTAAAATAAAAATACATAATAGAAAACTTACATATAATTAATACAAAATAAAAAGACATAATAAAAATCATACACATCATTAATAAATACTAAAATGACCATTAATAAATAATGAAGGGATAATATGTAAACACTAAAGGGACCATTAATAAACACTGAATGGACCATTACAAACACAATAGTCCATTTCAGTTCAAGCAAATACAGGTAGTTTGTGTAGACCATAATCTAAAAGAAAAGGATTCACGTGTTGGTCAAGAATAATCTTCTTACTTGATATCTTTTTGATGCAAATTTTCTTTACCCATGCGTTCGTGAAGATACTCAATACCTTTGAAACACATCTTTAAAGGTATCATCTACTTCATACAAGATTAAGAAGTAACACACATTATTATCCTTTTGTGCGAGTAGGTTTCACAATAACATATTGATCAATGAAAAACATTATATGCTTATACTTCAAAAGTAATGTTTTCCCCTCAACACAATAGTTTCATGTTTGTAAATTACACTATGTTAAAATTGAATGGCACTTGGATATACTTAATGGTTATCTATGGAAAATGATAAAAGATATGAAACTTTACTCGAAGCCTATAAGTTTGTGGCTACAAAACCTCAAACTTTATCTTCTTAATTATAAAAGGGGAAATGCAGAGAATGATGATAGTGGAGTGGTATGATCTAGGGGTACTCTGTCCACTATTACATATGATGGTAGCATCCAATACTCTAATAGGGCTACAAGGTATAGAACAATGATGCCAATGTACCTTTCAAATGCCTCATTAACATTCTTTCAAAATAATACAGAAAAGGGATTAAGTAGTCAGTTTATACACTCATCCCATAAACAAAACAATATGTAACCTAGGACGAGACAATTCAGTGTCACGTTCCCATTTTATTAACTTTTAAGGCACCAAGTAGGCCATTCTCATTATGATCACATTGACATGTCATGTTTCCATGATCACATACACCATAATAATGACATCAACAACTTATCACAAAAACCCCAAAAACCTTTTATCTACATTTGACAATACCAGTACTGCCATGGGAGATCCTAAAAAACATTATTTCACCTAAAAAACAAGGAAAACATAAGGCAAAAACATACAACAAAATGCAATCAAGTATGAGCAAAGAGCCAAGAACCCAAAAGCAAATAATAAAACAAGCAAATATAGAAAATTTATCTTGAATTTGTTGCATAGGGGACTTCCTATTTCTTCCATGCACCTTCTTGGAAGTTTGTTCATGAGTAAAAATGTAAATGGAAAAGGTAAAGAAAATTCATGCCACAATGATGTAAATGTTACAAAACTTGGAGTAATCTTGGGTAAATTATAATGTAACTCTGAATTTACTATGATCAAAATAAACCTCCTCTAATTCATTTATATTCATTATAAGATTATAATCTTAAGTGAGCAAAAAATTATGTGATGATACAGGTGAAATGAAATTACCAGGATGTTGAGGCCACCAAATTCTTTCTTCAACCATTGTGCAAAAATAACCACACTATCATCATTCCCCACATCCAGGATATGAAACACCACATTCTTGTGTTTTTCTTCCAATAAAACTCGAGCCTCTCCAAAAAATTATTGCTTTTGATCTGAATGAGGTATGAGAACCACAGTCATGCCTTTATCTGCAAGAAAATTCACAATCTCCATCCTATTCCCCTTTTGGTCCTTATTACCACAACCATGGTATCCTTCCTCCACCATTTCTATATTTTCACTTCTAAATTTGCTTGCCCTTATTTTTCCTATCAAAATCATCCAAATTTAATAGCTAACATTGTGACTAGAGTCATAAGTTAACAAGACATTTAACAAACACAAACTATATAAATTCACCATTTTCACAGCTCAATACCCCTACTAAAAATAGTAATAAATGATTTGAGTGGTTGAATATTCAAGGGATAATGTTGCAATAACCTTGTAGTCAATAAAATAATCAAGTACATGAAAATACAATTAACCAATTATAACACAACATGTAAGTGTACAAGTGGCTGTACTATTATACCAAAATCTTCATTGTCTTTTTTAGTGTCTATATGCAATTCTATTGAAGCCACTTCCTCATCAAGTGTGGAACCTAAAACTGTAAAAGATTTGGAAGTCAACTTGTCTTGAGCTTTCTCCTTCTCATTTGAGGAAGTTCTAAGGATTCTTTTCCCTTTCTTTCCAATTCTCTGAAATTCCTCTAACTCAAGGCCTTTTTTTTCCTTCCTTTCTTGCCAACTTTTTGAAAATCCTCTTTTTCCATCTTTTTCTCAGTGACTAATTTTATAGGGCAATCCCAAGCTAGATGTCCATGGCCATGACATACAAAGCATTGGAAGGGAAGACTGTCAAGGTCAACAACTTGGTTGAACATGTCTCATTGCAAAGATTTTAACCAAACCTTTTAGGAAGGGGTTTACTCACATTCATTTGGACACATATCTTAGCATAAATAATATGTTTTTTACTACAAGTTTCAGTAAAAAAGCACATCATTACTCCAAGGGAGTTATCAATTCGATTAAGAATGGAGTCTACGCACAAATGTTTGGGGAATTCAAATAGCTTTACCCAAATTAGGGAAACTTTTGGATCTTCTTACATGAAATCAAAATTGAAGTTCCAAGGTGTCATAAAGATCCCTAATCTACCAAATAACCACGAACCCTTTTTAAATAATTGAGCTTGGTCTTCTTCAAAGGTGAAGACTGGAATGAGGGAATCTATTGATCCATAACAAAAATCCACTTTTCCTTTTATTTTCTAATGCCTTGAAAACCAAGATCTTAGATCCAGTTCATGTGGCCCTCCACCCCCAAACTTAGAAATCAATGCTAGTTTGGTTAGTGTAACTATTTCTTGCTCCACTTCAGTGTGGTAAAAGGTAATGACATAACCTTCCCCAGTTGTAATGATGTACCCAAAATTCATTCAAAGATTTTCTTTCCTTACATTGTTGGCATGAGTTCACATATCTGAAATAATTTTAATTTTTTAAAGTGCTTTGAAATAAACCTTTGAAATTCATTTAGAAAAATCAGTACAAGGAAACCCTTACTACTACTTTGTGTCCCTATTGCCTTGGTCACATAATAACAAGTATACGACATTCGTAGTTATACCATATTTTATTCACTACTGCATACCATAACATACCCTAATCTATCCATCTCGAATATACATTATTTTCAATTTGTTATATATTTTTTAAAATTAAACTATTTATTTATTTATAATATATATGAAATACTTTAAATATAAAACTATATTTCTTATATTATTTATACAAATAATATTTTTTTAAAAAAAATCTTATCTAAATATGTAAATTATTTTAATCAAAAAATATATAAATATTTATACATATTTAAATAAAAACAATTAATTATAATTAAAGAATCACTCTCTAATAGAATCAGAAATATTGAACCACGCCCAAGCACAGTGCCTAATTATAGTCCCTTCCGCTAATACTCATAAAATTTATTTATTTTATTGTATAACACGGAAGTTCAGCCGCACAGTGCGGAGCACAGAGGAGGAGAAAGGGAGAGGACGGTTACGCTCCGGGTGCTGCGTGAGGCATAGTGCCTCGGGAGCGATTTGCGACTCGACCTACAACTTAGAAGCTCATTTGGTCCACTGGGTCGATTCCGGCTATGGGATCTGACGTGCTAGCCAGTATGGAGAGCGCAATTAGTGACAGAGCGCATGCTTTATCTCGGAGCGCCATGGATTTTCACGTTAGGAGACAGCACCATTGACAGGGATTACGCGGCTACGTTGACTCTGGGCAACGGGAAAGTTGTTCATGTGTCCTCCTTATACACTGGCTTGGATCGCAAGGGTGCCTCCTGCTCGTCTGTTCTTCAGACGACACAGATCCCGCTTGCAACAACAATCTCGACCCAGGGAAAGTGAATGGAACGGTAGTGTTGTGCATAAATGAGATCTATGATCTTTCTGGCGCGGGAGACATAGGTTTGGTTACGGTGGGGTTTGATATTTTGGGCTTAACAGACCTTCCAGATGGCGAATTTCCTTTCGTAATCTTAAAACCTGGGGATGAAGCAGGAGCAGCAAAATTAGTGAATTACGCTTTTTCAGTACTCAATCCTGTGCTGGATGTACAGTTCAGCGTTACGGTACGTACTTGGCTATAAGCCGGCGCCCGCGATGGCTGATTTTTCGTCATGAGGACCAAATGATCAGGGTCCCAACATTCTGAGGCCCGACGTTGCTGCCCTGGTGTTAATATCCTCGCCGCGTGGCTACCAAACGCCCAAGAGGGAAGTGTCCGCATGTGGCCGGCCCGAGTGTTCTGCTAGAAGCCGTTCACAGTGATTGGAGTCGCGCTGCTAAATAGATGATAAATGTTGTTGTTGTGGTGGTGTATGGTGAACAGGTCTGCGAATGAACGGAAACTTCGAGTACGCTCCAAAGCCGAACACTATGAAAAGGAACGGCGATAATAGGCTCGAACTCGCTGCCTTTCTGGCGCATCGAAGGTTTTGTGGAATACGCGAAGAGGGGGCACCAGCAAGGCGATATGTTGGTGGTGTTCCGCAAGGAGCTCACGCGGTAGGATTGGGCAAAGATAAGCCAGAGGGTGGAGATGCAAAGGGGATCCCTCTTCTCTCACATTTAGCGTGGCTTGAACCTGCGCCCAAATGGAGACCTGAATGTGTTGGTTCCGCCGCGAGCAGCGGAGTTGCCGATGCAAAGAATATATAGGGTGGAATTCCTATGCCTGGGCCTTCCGGGCGGCTTACATAATCCCGGCGTTCCGAGGATCCAGCGTCTGGCCCGCTCATTGATGCAATCGCCATTAAAGAGCTTTTTTTACCCCGTTATATTAAGGGTAAGCGATGGTCTTATATTATAATTGCTTTTACACAATCGAAGCGAGGCTGTGGGGCCTGTTCTAGTTTCAGAGTAAAAGTCATTTAGCCGATGTGGTGTGTTTGCAGGTAATTTGATTAAAAAGGGGGGTTCGAAGAGGGGGCTCATGTGTTCCGTAACTCTTCTTATGGAGTTCTGTTGCCTCCAAACGTAGATCACCGCAACTCCCCTGTGCCGCAGGGCCAAAAAGCAGCAGAGCTCCTGGCAGGCAAAGAGAGCTCCATCGCACAGATTGTAAGAACAGAGGTCACTAACATTGTGATTGGAGTCATAAGTTAACAAGAAATCTAACAAACAGAAACTACATAAACTTACCATTTCTGCAGCTTTGTAACGCTACTAAAATTAGAAATAGATGATTTGAGTGGTTGAATATTTAAGAGATAATGTTGCAGTAACGTTGTAGTCATTACAATGAACCGTTGGTGTAGCGAGGGGGTTAATTATGTCTGAGTGAAAGATTTTATTGAAGTCCACGAGACCAAGCACGGTATGGGATTAAGTATGATTGTTTATGCTCTAAACTAGATATGCATATGATTGTTTCAAGCCGACCTAATGAAATTATCCTTTAAACTAGTCAAACATAGTGCATTGAATACCTTTCAGAGTATTTATTAACAAACCGTTACAATACATTGTGAAAGTCAAGGTTGTGGGGAGCCTACAGGGCAAACATGTGACATACAATTTCAATGTAGGAAAGGGTTGTGACATAAGTCATCCACCATTGAAGGGCGCTGAGCACAAGGAGCTCCAATCTCTGAATAGTGCAATATTCGAATATGTATTTGGCTTCCTCAACCTGGGTAACCACCAAACACCCATATCATTGTCATTTGAATGCAACATTATATATTACATCTTTGCACACTAATGAAAAACTAAATAAACTTGGTGATTATGATAAGTCTAAATCACCTAGAGGTTGAGGAGGAGAGGAACCTCTGTCTCTTCCACTTTGGCAGCTAGGGATATACAAGTAACAGCTGCAAGTTACGTTATCCAGAGATTATCTTCTTATATTGCATTCACCCAATGATCAATTATGATGTCAAAACAACAAATGTTACTATTGAGATGGACTTAAAGCCCCACTTCGACGCAACATTGCATGGATCTATCACCGCCAAAGCCCAATGCTGCAAAGATAGCAATGTCAATTGCATATTTTCTACATAATCATAACCATTTAATTTTATCCGCTATTTTTTTTAGGGGAAAAACAAACTTATTGTGTAGTACATCATTCTCCTATCTTCAAAGGTGAGCATTGCAATGAATAAATCTCTTGATCCATAATGGATATCTACTTCTCCCTTTATTTTCTAATGCCTTCAAACCCTAGGTCTCAGATCTAGCTCACATAGCCCTCAACACCTAAACTTACAAGCCAATCCTAGTTTAGTTAGGGCAACTATTTCTTGTTCCAGTTCCGTGTGGTCAAAGGTAGTGACAAGGCCTTTGTTAGTTACAATGATATACTCAGATTTTATCCAAATATTTTCATTCCTTGCATTCCTAGTGTGAGCTTGTAGAGTTGAAATAATCTTAATTTTTCATAGCATTCTAAAATAAACATTTGAAATCTATTTAAAAAATAGGCCCCCCAAAACCCCTGCCATTGATTTGCATTTTTGTTGCCCTAACTATGTAGCAGGAGCCCTGCTAGTGTCGTTCTTGTGACCTAGTCCATCCACCACTACGTACCATAATGTGCCCTTATTCGTCTCACATATACATTGTTTTCAATATGATATATTTTTAAGATAATTATGAGATTTATTTATTTATAATATGTATGTAATATTTTCAATATAAATTTATATTATTAATCCAAACAATAATAAAACACTTATTTTGATGTATAAATTACTTTAATAATAAAATACACAAACATTCATACATAATTAAATAAGAACTAATTAATTATAATTAAAGAATCAGCTGTATTATAGAGTCACACTTATTAAACCCCATCAAAGTGGTTCCCTTTCCTTAATGCTTATAAATATTTATTTATTTATTTTATTATATAAAAAAAAATCTAGTTTATTCTTATAATAATAATTAAATAGTAAAGAAGATGGGCTTTATCCAATAGATCTCTATTCAATCTCCATTTGATAATTGATACCTGAAATTGCTCTTAACTAGCCTTAAAAGTTTTCCGAAAACGAAAAAGATAACAATATGAGAAAAAAAACCACGGAAACTCAGCCGCATAGTGCACGGGTTACCTTATATCATGGAAGCTCAGCCGCTGCCCACACTGTGTCTGTGCACTGGTTTGTGATCTCAAACATTGCTGCTTCCACTCTCACTCTCACTCCTGCACGCACTCACAAGTTTTAAATCCTACTCTGTTTTGATCAAACATTAAGGAATAGTAATACTAATACTATCTAATATCTTCTCCCGAAAAAGAACAATCTATAACTGAAAAGGCAAGGCATTGCAGAATGTAAAATGATACCTCGAAGAAAAATGAAAAATATTGCTGTGAGTGCAATCGAAGCTGTCATCGCAGTAGCCATTGATAACAATTGTTGAATTGTTGATTGAATGCATGTTATGTTCATAGGGCGAAATTGTTGCCGTGTTGACGACTCTTCTTCCTCAGCGCCGCCTTGTTATGTGGACTAGTCTGAAAGCGCGTTTTCGCGTAAGTCATGCAATAGCCTAAATTTGATGGCCGTATTTACAATTTTTAACCGTAGAATACAATCTAATTTCTTTTGGAACCGTATTTAATTCCCTGGTAAAATTTTAAAGAGACCGTCAAATTTTAAAGATGGCCGTATATAATATTATTGTAGTATGAAGAATTCGAGTCTCTCTTCCTCATTGTTTTATTTGGATTTTTTTTCTTGATTTCATCTTTTCATAGTGGTCATATGGAAACAAAGACAAGATTCTAAGAAATTACATATATTTTACACATAAGATATCCACAAATTTTAACCATATTCTTTCCATTTACCTTATAACAATAATATTTTTGGAAAGAGTCAACTCATGTGATTTCTATATTATTAATGTCTAAACCAATCGTAAAGACAGTTGTGTCCCATTTTTATTGGTGTAATTGGAATTGTA
The DNA here is from genome assembly GCA_037957365.1 of Torreya grandis. Taxonomy (NCBI): domain Eukaryota; kingdom Viridiplantae; phylum Streptophyta; class Pinopsida; order Cupressales; family Taxaceae; genus Torreya; species Torreya grandis. Next base: position 1,011,120 of record JARHVA010001681.1, on the reverse strand, counting down.
TATGGAGCTACATTTACAAATGGTATTCTAAAGTAAGTGTAAAATTCCACCATAACATATGTGTTGGTGGTTCTATAGGGCACTTATGGGTTTATATATTATCCTTAAAATATGACCTAGATCTCCATTTAAAATGCCTACATCTATCTACATATTAGAGGTTAACCTCATCCTTCCATTCTTAACAATTAATAACTCTACTTCTAATTTATCGTTCTAAGATCCTGAAGTAATCTATGTTTTGGTTAATATGCTATGTGCAATATGTCATTTTAATGACTATAATTTATTTTTATTATGGTTGCGCAAATTATCATTTGTTGCACATAAATGAATAACATTGTCAAATTCTTTCTGGGAGGTTACATATAACGCATAATTAGCTATTCTTATAAATAATTTTCAATCATCAATTGTTGGATGTGCATCTCTAAGATTTATGAGAAGTTGGTTAAACCTTTTTTGGCACTCACTACTTATTGTCTAAATACCCTATAAAAAGTAACAACTAATTTTAATTCTTCTCATAAAATTTATGCACACCTATTACTATTGCATGGTGGTTTACCACTGACAGGGGAAACTATCCAAAATATCCTATCAAAATGATTGACATACCTCTGAAACTCATGTTTACATTTTTAAGAAATGTTTGACGAAGCCACACATCTATGTTTTGCATAAATGTTTCTCTAATGAAGCTCATTTACTCGATCAATTGTATTTTATATGTCAAGTATCTTCTTGGAAAATTGTGTTTCTTGTCTCTGTAATTCAAAAAAATATGTGATTGTGATTTATAGTGTTGAATGAATTTTTGATGCTCCAATATTGAATGTTGTAACTCTAGTGGGTGAAATTAATAGGTAAAACTATTATAATATTGTCTTCGATACTTGAAAATGAAAATATTGACACATATTTACCACACATAAAAGTTCCTAATTTGTCATTCTCTCACACATGGATGTTATTTTGTGAGTCAACCTTTCTATTACATTGTTAAACACATACAGGAACCTCACTATCTATTTAAAACTTGTTAAATATACAACACAAACATCTCCAAACTGTTATATCAATTTGCTTATATAAAAGTTAGGTTTGCTAATTGATATTGATCGATCTAGTCAAAACTGACTCACTCCAAGTAACGACTATTTCATACAATTAAACTCATCTTTAGGGTGGGCCCATAATCCTAACGTGTTACTGGCATGAGGAGTTATTCAATTAACCTTATATACAAAAAGATCAAGGTATCATTCAAAAGTGACTTGACAGTTATCTGGAATTCATCTATACACTATTACACACTGATCAAATCTACCATATTATTTCAAATTTGAAAAACTATCACTAGGAGTAGCCATAATTAAATTACTAAGCATATTTTTGATGGGTTTTCTAACATACCAACTTAGGCAAGGTGAAAATCCACCCAACCTCTCTTGAAAGGAGATGGAATCTATATACACATAATATTTCTAAACTTGATCAATTATTGATGCTTTATCTCTTACAAGAACCCATCGAGTCTCAATCTCTCTAAGTGCATGCCTTAAAGGTTGTACCAAAAAAGTGGTGGGTAGATCATTGGTGCTTTTTAGGATTGTTGTCCCTTATACCACCACTCTCTATCAATCCATCCTTCTCCTATACTCTTCCCTAAGCCTTGCCTCTTCTCTTACACACTCCTCCAACCAATTTAATGCCTCACATAGCCTCTTCTTAAGCCTAAAACCCTTTTTGATAGTTTACAATACACTGTCAAGCTAGGTCAGCCCTGTATTTAATATTTTTAAAGCATATTATGGGTCTAGGTCAACCTTGGCTGACCTAGACTGGGACCTAACTTATTTTTATCAAAAATAATATAGGGTCAAATTAGGTCAACCATGACAACTAAACGTTCAAAAAGGTTTAAGGTTAGATTCAACTATATATACACATTCATTTCACCATTTATAAGAGAGAAAATAGAGTTAATTATTCATTTACGCTTCTTTACAATCTCCTCTTCGACCATTCTACTTGAGGAGCTATTTTTTAGAGTTTATACTTGAGAAGAATATTATCTTGTAGAAAAGACTTGGATGCTTAGGCATTTATTAGTGATCCTGAAAAACCATAACAACCTCTTGCAAAGTACCTTTGGCCAAGGGAGAGATTGCATCTTAATAGGTTTATCTTCAAGAGAAGTATCTTTAATTTTATCCCTATATGTTAATAGATAAAAGTAGCATAAGTAATGGATTTAAAATATGTTACTCTCTTTATGCATTAGGGTTTTATCTATACATAGCTTAATTAGGATATTCTTATGCATGTTTACTTTTTATGTTAGTTACCTTCACTTTGTGCCACAAATTTTAGTGAGCACTAGATTAGATTTTACTTTAATTTGCATATACTTAGTGAATATGAAAACATAAAACCTAGCTAGGGTTATTACATGGTTTTGACTAGAGGCTTTGGAACCCTCTCTAGTGATATTATTATGGTAAGAGACCTTTTAGTTAGGTCTAGTTAATCCATTTTAGTCATGACTCTAAATATCTAATCTATCAACAATCAAAAGTGTAATTAGGATTTATCTTCTCCAAGCTAAGATTGATTAATAAGTCAATAACATTTTTCTTTGTATACATTTTGATGAACCAATGTGAATCAAACCCTTTTAGGTTTTCTTTCACACATTTATTTTATCATCATATTGAATATTTAAATTTTTACAGTACTATATAAAACCTATTGGTATAATTCTAATAGTCGGTGCTCAGGTTTAACACATAGTTTCTCCGAAAAGATTATGGTCTATCTATGTAGGTCTTCTCAAATTATAGGTGAATGGATTGATCATTTCAACACAATCTTCTTCTTCAATTATAATATTGCATACATAGTCAAACTAGTCAACTATGTTCATAGTTTTTATTTTCAACACATAGGTTTGCAGACATAGCCAAGCCTATCGATTTATTTGTAACTTGTTTTTAACACAGGTTTCATAAAATCCATCGAGTTAGTTGAATTTGTTCACAAACTTTTTGAATTAGCACTTGAGAATCACAACATAAAATTTTACAATCTAATTATCTTCAGACCCACCAATGTTCATTCATACCTTCTTTATCATTTCAACATTTCATTTCTAGTACTATTTTTCTCAAGTTTGTAGTCTATAAAATAGTATCCCTATAGCAAACTAGGTCAACTAGTTGGACGCCATTTTATAGATTATCTTCTATATAGGAGATATAGTTGACCTAATCAATTATGTTCTTTTAGATCTTGCTTCTACATATAGTAGTGAACCAGTCAAGTTTGTTCTATTTTATTTACATACAATGTCTACTAAACTAACTATGTAATCTTCACAGCCAATGGAATTAACTTTATTATGTTAGTAATTAGGCCACCTTTCATTTTAGTTACTTGTATGCTTAGAGTAACAAACATAGTTTAATTAGACGGTTTTTTAATTTAACAATTTAGTCACACTATTTTTCTCTTTTACACACACTCCCAAATCATTTTACACAAAAATACATTAAATATTTGTCTTTCTAAGGTCTACCTACTTGGATTTCATCACCAAAAGGTAAACCAACTTAGTTTTCTAGCCAAGTATAAACACATGGTTAATGGTATATATTGTCAAAGCACATGACACCCTTATCACTACATGATTGTGAATTGAGAGGGTAGGCCCCAATATGAAGCCAATACTATCACCGATACAGATCTATTTCATTCTTAAAACTATACATAGATTACTTTCTAGTTCCTACTTCCAGCCAACTTCCCATCGCATTAATTTCAAATTTTATTATAACTTAACAACACTTAAGGATGATAAATTAGTTAGTATTTACTTTTAAGTTTACTTCTTGCTATTTGATCATTGTATTTTATCTTGAAAAACTTTCATTAACCAATGTTAGTGCAAGGTTTGTGTTGTGTGTTCCAATTGAATCAATCACATTGGTCCAATTATTTATTTTCTTCATCTCATTTTCTTAGATATTATCTTGAAAAAATGTTTTAGAAGATTATCATTATGTCGACCCAGTCTCTTACAGACTATTAGTATTGCTTACCTTCAATACACATTGACCCTATATAACTATGTATCTTATCAACCAATTCAATTTTCCCTTTTTAAGTACATAATTGACATGTCTAACTGTGTATATTTTTCATCTATTCAATTCCCCCTTTTTAAGTAAATAGTTGACTTGTTAGACTATGTACCTTTTTCATCTATTTAATGTCTTCATCTGTAGTACATAGCTGACCCATATGACTGTGCATCCTTTTATCCTATTCTAATTTCATCCTGTATTGAACATAGTCAACACATATGGCTGTGTATCATTTTACCCATTCCAATTTTATTTTCTACAAAATGTTGTTGACTAGTTTGACTATCTTTTGCATCATGGTCTATGGACCTTTCTAATTGACTTTGTCAACCCAATAGACTTTGAACTTGTTGGTTGATAGTGTTCTATGTTTGATCAAATCTATCTCTATTTTTATTCCTTATTTCTTGATCTCATATTATTTCTCCAAACATCATGATATCCCCTATCAGAATATTTTGGACAATCTAAATGTATTTAGACACTATATGGGATGTTGTTTTTTTCTATCTTCACTATCCAATAGGATATTCACTCTTGGAACACCTCTTCTTCTCCCTCATCTTACAATTGAAACATGGTTCAAATCACTCCAATAGGTGAGATTGGTGGCTCAGATCATTTTCACACTTATCAAGATAATTTCAACCTTCAAAAATCTCATCATAATATGGGGGCAATTGATACAAACCTATCCAATAATCCCATAATAAATATGCTACCTAGTAACCCTCCCCCTAATACCAATACAATGAATCCTCCTACTAACACCAACCCACCAATTAATAAAACTCAAATTCTTGCATAAATAACATAAAAGTGAACATCATGCAAACATCTAATACCTCTCAAATGATGACACTATAGCATCATTTGATAAATATGGATAATCAGCCTCCTATTCTTCTTACTCAAAATATTCAAAATTTTATTCCTCCACCTCTTAAAAATGCTATAGGAAATGTTATTCCCCAACCTATTATGCATAATAAGATGATTCAACACATATAAAATGAGAATTTATCCTCTTTCGTTGTATCCATTGACATTAGTAATATATTTACAACTATTAAATATGAATAGACTAACGACCCTGTATCTTTTCTTAAGGCATTTGATAATATTTATAAAGAGTAGATCCAAACTAATACCTTAGTCACAACCAAATTTTTAGTTAAAACCTTCACTGGTGATGCATTATTATGGTATAACCAACTTCCCTAATATTTTATATGGTAACTTGAGGATTTAGTCAATACTTTAGTTAAATAATTCCAACATAATGATCTTCCCAAAAATTATCTTAGTCATTTCATCAATTCTAAGAAATCTCCTACCGAATCAACTCATGATTTTATCAAATGATGAAAATATTTGGATCACAAGGCTGATCACAATATGACTAATGACAACTTGTTTAAATTTTTCATAATGACATTAAAACCTTCACTCCAATAAAATGTTTGAACTTTCACTTCAAAAATATCAAATGATGTTCTTGACCAAACTAAGCATCAAGACTTCCTAATGAAATAATTTAAACCCAACACTAAAGTCATCATGGGATCTTTCCAACATTCAACCAATGCAATAACCATAAATCTTCCTCAACCTAAACCAAGAGTAGCTAAAGAAAAAAATACCCAACCTTCCCATATGTCATTAACCATGCAATAAATGAAACAAATTTTAATGCCTTCTAAACGATCCACTTATAATCCCCCTAAATGATATGACCCTAATCAATTTTTGTTGGGTTCGTGCTGATATAGGTCATTCCCATGAGACATGTCATGGGCTTATTAAATTTTTTATCTCTTTTATATTATAAGATTCATTCAATCATGATGCCATGACCAAAATTCTTCATCAAGATTATGCTAATGCCTCTCAAAAGAAACAAACTTCCAAAACTTTCTTCCTTTAACAATCACAAAACTTTTTCTACATCCAACCCTCAATAATCAACCAAGGATATTTGTGTGATTGATTCTGATTATGATCAGTACTATTCCATTTCCCAATATGTAAATATAGCTAAATTCAATTATCAATGCAAACCAACCATAAAGATCCCGTTACCAATCTTAAGAAACTATGATTAAAAGAGCAACATTTAAAAGATACCACTAACACTAACTTACCTTCATAAATTAATGAGGAACCACTTACTCAATCTGAACTTCCAACCACTTCTCTTCATCCTAAACATATTTTACCCTCCAAGCCTCGTGTTGATTCTTCTTCTTCCAAAACTCATTAGAATTTATTAGAAGAACTTAACTCTATGCCTTGTAAAATTTCTCTCATGGAGTTAGTTCACACTTGTCCCTATCATTGTAAATTATTAATGTAACAAATCAAAGAAATCAAAGAATCATCTTCCTTAGAAGAGGAACCACCTTCTCACGAGCATCAACTAATAAAATTTCATACCCTTGAATTTATTTGTCCTTCTTCAAAACCTTTCATAGAGTTCCTTGAAGAAGACATGACCAATGATGAAAATATCTTTTAAATTGATGGTCGACCTCTCTTTATCAAAATAGCCATTAATACCACCCTCATTCACAAAGTATTTGTAGATGAAGGGTTAGGAATTAATGTGACATCTCTTTGGCTCATTCAATAACTCAGATATAATAAATATCATCTTAAACACACTCATTTAAAATGTCATAGATTTGACAAGAGCAATAAATATTTGTTTGGTTATATTTGGTCCCCTCTTACTTTTTGACCTAAAACTATATGTACTAAGCTTATGGTCCTCGATTTACTATTATCCTATAATATACATCTAGGACACCCATAAACCCATTGCATGCAGGCCGATACCTTTTTTGGAAGATAATGTATCAAGTTTATTCATAATGGAAACTGATGTAAACATGAGGCCAATCTTAACCAATGGAGTATTTAAATTTCCAATCCTAAATCTTAATATAAGATTCCCACTATTACAAAAATAAATAACACACCTTTACCTAAATTTGTCAATATGAATCCATATTTACAAGTCACTCTTACTGATTTTAATGATGATGAACCAAATGATTTTAAAAATACTCATATTTTAGAGTGGTTTCTTCCTTCCTTATTACCTCATGATTGTACTATCCCACTTATTGATGGGATCACAGATTTACCACCTCCATGTAATGCACTTGAAGCATCTTATACAAAAGATGATTTCACTTCTAATGACTATGGAGTGGCTATGCTATTTCAAAGACCTTTAACTATGCCATCGCATAAATTTAGTGATATAAGTATCTCCCTCTCTGAGGTTCCTTTAGAGACACAAGCATGTAATATCTCTCCAACCAATGATGATAACTATATTATGGCCCAAGCTCAATCAAGAGACTTGGATATTCAACACCATCAGGAAACCTTAGCTAAAATATATGATTTTAATTGTGATGTTCATATTATTTCCAAATATATTGGGTTAGAACCTAAAGGTTATGTACCTCTAGTTAATTCTCCAATCCTTATGTGGTTGAACAAATCTTACCTCTCGTACCTTCAAAACTTATAGAACCTTCTATACCTCCTAGATCTCTACCATATCCTCTACCTATCAAAATTTCTAATGATATACCTGTTATCAATCCAATTGAACCTAGTCAACCTTATTCTACAGTTACACCTAATCCTAAGATCACTCTCAATGCCAAGGCTACAAATGTATGCCAGATACATTCTAAATATGATTTGCATGGTAAAAAAATCATTGATCTTGAAGTAGATGTGGAACATTATGGACATCTAATTACATTACCTAGAAATGAAGCCATTCTTAAATTACTCAATGCTCAAGAACCTCAACTACCTCAGTAACACAACCTTTAGAATTTCAAGTGAAAGGGTACTCATTTTAACAAATTAATTTCTAGCATCAACCCAAAAACTACTCCTATTTCTTCTCTTCCCATTATGACATATCATTTTCAATATGAAAATTTCATGTTTTTTGAAGAAACCTCGAGAACAGAATATGGCACACCATCGTGTCCTCAACCTATCACTATTTCTAGAGAACTCATACCGACCAAACATGATAAATTTAGTCTATTATTAAATAAATATAATAATACTTTCACTTGTTCATATAAAGACATGCTTGACATTGATCCCAGTATCATGGTGCACAACATAATCACATACCCTGACACCAAACTCATTCAGAAAAAACAATAAAAATTTCCGCAAATGATTCCACCTTATGTCATAAACAAATTATCAAAATATTAGATGCCAAGTTTATAAAACCTAAGGACTATTCTGAATGGGTGTCACACATTATTACCATTTATAAAATATTACCTTGACTTTTTTCATTTACATCAACTTTCATAATCTCAACCTCATTTGTCCCAAGGATAATTTTCCATTACCTTTGATAGATGACATCATCAATTCCACTACTAGATACAAAATTATTTACCTTACGGGTTGTTTTTTGGGTTACAATTAAATTCATATCACCCTTGAAGATAAACACAAGATAACATTCACTATAGAATGGGGAACTTATTTCTATGTTAAGATGCCCTTCAGCCTTAAAAACATCAAAGTTAACTATCAACGAGCTATGACCCACATTTTTCATGAGCTTATACATAAGATTATGAAAATATATATGGATGATCTCATTACTAAATCCAAAAGTCATAAAACCCATCTTTCAGATCTTGCCATCATCTTTGATCAACTCATCAAATTTAAAATTAGATTCAATCCCTACAAATGTGTTTTTGACATTACATATGATAAATTTCTAGGGTTCTTAGTCTCTCTTCATGTTATGGATGTTGATCTCACTAAAATAAATGTTATAGTCAACATGACTATTCCTCATTCCATTCTAAATATTTATACTTACCTCGACAAGCTTGGGGCAATCTAACGATTTACCCCAAAAATGGCTTATCACATTTATTTTGTTAATTCTAATATTAAGAAAAGTAATGCTTTAAAATAGTTAGATTCTTGTAAAAAGGCATTTAACAACATAAAATAATAAATTTTCCATTTGCCTACCCTTCATCCACCTTCCAATGATAGACCTTTAATTTTGTACACTTATTCTACACCCATATCAGTTGGGGCAATGTTTGAGCAACAAGATGATACTGAAAGAGAGTATGTTATCTACTATATTAGTCAAGGCATTATCAATTATGAAATTTTTTATACCAAAGTAGAATGTGATTGCCCCACTATCTATTTTGCATCTAAAAAGCTTCATCGCTACATGCTCTTTCAAACAACTTATGTCATAGTTCATTCCAACCCATTTCATCACTTTTTTTCTAAAGCCTTTCTACCTGGAGATAAAATTATCAAATAGATGGTTCTCTTAATGGAATTTGACCTTCACATCATCATAAAAAAATTGTCAAATGGAAAAGTCATTATTGAGCAATATATAGTAACAACCATACTCACTACCAATTATCTTCAAGATAGTCTCCCTGGCAATAACATTCTCTATATTGAAGGTCTCAATCAAGCTATCTCTCTCAAGGATTAATTTCACAACTTCATTGTTTATTTAGAAGTAATTAATCAAGAAGATACCTGTGTAATTATTGATACTACTAAATCTAAATTATTTATCAAAGAGATTCCTAAAATTAATGTTAATTTGTATGATGACACCTAGACCCTAAATTTTGATGGAACCAAATTTCTCCAAAGAGTTGGGCAGGTTGTATTTTAACTAGTCCTAATGGTAAATAACCCCTTTAGCATTATGGCTTACCTTTAATGTCAATAATAACATGGTAGAATATGAGGCATTAATCTTATTCATCAAAGTGGCCCTTGACTTAGATATTACATATCTACATGTTTTGGGTGACTCGCACTTCATCTTCTATTAGGTTAATGATGATTATCAATGTAAAAGTGAAAATATTATTGCTTGTCATCAAATGGACACTACCCTCACCAAAGAGTTCACTTCTTTTACCATTGAGCCCATTCCAAGAGATTAAAAATATATTTTGGACTCTCTTGCTTCTTTGACATACTTATTTCATCTGCATCAAGTTCTCAATGATTATAAATTTCTTATTCAAATAAGAATGTGCCTGTCTTCTATCTAACTATAAGAGTCACTTATCTATCATATTGAGGCTATCACCAATTGATAGAGCCTATGGTATAAAGACATTATCTAATTCCTCAAACATCAAACTTATCCTTCAAACATAACTTCTCATGAAAAGACTAAAAATCATAAACAAGTGTTTAAATATGTCTTTTGTTATAACACCATTTAATATCATAATGTTTAAGGTACCCTACTCCACTATGTAATGAAATAAGAGGTCCCTCATCTCTTTGAATAAGCACATGGGGGAATTTATGTTGGTCACTATAACATACATGCTACAACACATATATGCCTATTTATGGGATACTTTTGGCCTACTCTCAAAAATGAAAACTATCAAGTTTACTAAAAAGTGTAGTCCTTGCCAACTTCATGATGATCTGATCCATTCACCACTAGCCAAACTCCAAACTATGGAATCTAATTGGCCATTTTCCATGTGGGGATTAGATCTCATCGATAAACTACCTAGGTCACAAGATGGACATGTTTTATCATCATAGCTATTGAATATTTTACCTAATGGGTAGAATCCATACCTCTCATCAATGTCATAAGAAATACTATTTACATATTTATCCTTAACCAAATCATTTATCCTTTTAGATTTATCCATACTATCATTTCTGATAATAGTGACAATTTCAAGAATAAGGATGTGAAACAATTATGTGTTGAATTCAAAATATCCTACAAATTATCCACACCTTATCATCCACAGTGTAATGGCCAAGCTAAAGCTACAAAAAAATTTCTCAATAAAATCCTTTAAAAGGTCATATGTGAAACACATATAGATTGGCATCTTCATTTATATTTTGCACTTTGGCCCTATTGTACTAGCATTAGTACTACCATTGGGGCAACACCATTCTTTCTAGTCTGTGGTTCTAAGTCTATCCTCTTACTAGAAGTTGAGATTCCTTCCTTATGTATATATATTCATAGTATCATACTTGATGATGAATTACGTGAAGCTCAACTTCATTCTTTTTATCTTCTTGATGGACATTATTTAGCTACTTTGCAACATAATTTCCAATACAAGGCTCGTATCGCCAAACATCATAATAAAAAGGTTAAAGTCCACACTTTCAATGTTGGTGATATATCCTTGAATTATAATCTACTCATGATAAAGAAGTCAAATATGCCCAAAAATTATGGGGCCCTTATTTAGTGAAAGATAATCTTTGTCTTATCGCATATCACCTCCAAACCAATGAAGGCAATGTTTTGAAGGAACCCACCAATGTGAAATTATTAATGAAATACTTTGCTTAAATATTTTCCTTCTTATAATATTTATATATGTTATCCTACTAACATGTTTTGAAATATTTCTACATGGGCCTCACCCTCTGTAGTAGTCTCTTCTTACATAAATCTGATCTGTAAATGAAAATGATCAAGTTTCAAAAAATCAAAAAATGTTTACAATAGATCTAATTCTTTTTTTATTTTTATTATTTAAAAGAATTAAAAGAATGGATTTAGGACTGAATTAAAGAGCTAAATGTATAAAAATTAGAGACACAAGAAAGATATCATCAATAAGACTTGATAACAGAGTTCAGATTGTGATGCTTATGTCTCTGGGTTTGATCTAATTGAGGATCGTTCCATTAAATTATCGCATCAAAAAGCTATAAAATTTATTTGGATGTCTTCAAAATATTTCCTAGGGTCTTTTAATTTATATAATATTTCTCTTAAGCTAAATAATTAAGCTCAAGGCACCATACTCTCTAAGTCTCTACACTCTTTAATTTTTCTAATACATAGCTTGAAGGAAATTACCCTTCAAATAGGAATTAGTCTCCTTATATACTATTTGTCCCTTGAGCCCAATGATAGGGCACTTATCATTTTACCCAAATGGGCTTGGTTTGAAACCCATTATCATTGATGGTGAGATTCATAACAATATTTAATCCCACACTTAGGAAGTGAGAACGTATTTTATCTTTTTAAATATTTGGGTTCCTCCTTTGTTGTTGCCGACCCACCCTTTTATGGGCTAAGGAACTAAACTTAGTCAACGTTTGATTGACCCAACTTGTCATTATGGTATGTGACTTGGCATGGGTATGAGTTAGCAGTCTATATTAAGATCATCAGTTTCAATGATCATCTCTAAATCTGATATCCATGTGCATTCAACTCACCTTCCTGGCAGTGTGTTGACTCCTCCATGTGGCAAGGTTTGAATTGTGCCATGTGGCATCTCAAGGGAACACACTTGGTCTTATTATTATAATATTATAATGTAAACATATTTATCTCACATGCATGGGTTTACAAAGTAATATAAGGTCTAAATACAACCAAGAATACATTGAGTTATGAAGTAAGGTAGCAAAGACACCCCTCCTCACAAAAAGTGTGCTGACCCTCGCTGAGGGTCCCCAACGAGAAAATAGTAGGGCCCATTTGACCAACACCATACACTCTCAAATATGACAACCAAATGAATTTTTTTTACATAACTGACTACCATGTGTTTCCACATGATTGGTTTACTTGGTGTGTGAGAATTGTGCCATGTCACCCTACGACACCATATTTTTTACCTATTGATATGAGACTTCAGTGTGCAATATCTTGCACATATAGACTCAAAATGGATCTATTCAAAGTGTGCCAAAAATATCTCGATGAGATTTACATTGTGTCATTGATTAAACTAAACTTTGAAGACTTCATTTTTGGAATGGTACATGGATCCTCCTAAGTATTTTGGTACTCAAAAAATTGATTCAATTGGTAATTAGGTGAGGGCATTTCTCTGTCACTCTTCCAGCTTCCATTCATTTGGCTTTATTTAGGTGTATCCCCTTTAGACCAACATGAAGATATTCAACATCTCCCTTTTGCGAGGTTTCCACCTTCCCGTCAAGAACTATATCTTCCTACAATTTTGTTAGATATTCAAGAACAAAATCATCAACATAAGGAAAGGATACATCTACATCATGATAAATAATCATTAGAGGCTCATATAATTTTAGTTTTTCCACATTTACAATTGAATAAATCTGCATATAATATGGTAAATCTAATTAGAAAGCATTTTTACCAATTTTATCAGTAATCTAGAAAGGACCATACCGGGTTAGTTTCAATTTTTTACATTCACCTATCAGTCTTCCTTTACTAATGTGAAGCCATACCAAATCACCTATAACAAACTGGTGATTTACATGATGTTTGTCATGTCTTGCTTTTTACTTTACTTGACTTTTCTCTAAATGATCATGGATAATATAGTGTACTAGCTATACCTTTTCAATGAACTTCTTAGCTTTAATAGCATCATTATGTTTAACAACTCAATATTATCCATAACAAACATCTAGAGGAGATTTAGGAAAATACCCATGACAAACTTCAAATAGAGCTTTCAAGGTATAAGAATGAAGTGAATGGTTATAAGCATGTTGTATATAACATAAATGTTCATCCTACAACTTGGGATGTTTACTATAATAAACCCTAAGCAAATGTACCATTGTGTAGTTCACAACCTCTGTTTGACCATCATTTTGAGGATGAAATGTAGTGCTCTTTCTCAATTTAGTGTCTATTAATTCCCATAAACTTGACTAAAATTTCCCAATAAATTGAGAATCTTGATTAAAAATAATAAAAGTGGACAAACCAAAATGAACCCATGCATGTTGAAAGAACAAGTGTGCAGTGCCTTCCCAACTAATTTGTTTACTATAATGGATCAAAACACATGTCTTGATAAATCCATCCACTACCACATAAAAGTAATCATGTTTCCTTTGTGACATAAGCAATCCCCTTGGAAAGTCCATGGAAATACTTTCCCAAGGATGGGTAGGAATAGGTAAAGGAGTGTAAAGTCCCAATTTCTTATTACTATGCTTTCTTGTGGTACAAAGACCACACCCATTAATGTATTTGGTAATATGTTCCTACATATGGGGTCAGTAAAAATACATTTTGAAATTTGAAACTATTTTACCAACTCCAAAATGACCAAAAATAAGAGAAGTGTGAGCTTCCCTAGTCATGTGCACCCTTTCAATTTGAGGAATACAAAGTTTACCCAAATGATATAAAAGACCATTATACACAACAAGTCTTCATACACATCCTTAAAGTCAACATCATCAACATATTATTATTTATAACTTTCATGAGACAAAGAACCATGCTCTAAACGAATAGATGCAACTACCATAGGAGGCCTAGAAAGCATGTTAGAAACTTTGTTCTGTATAACTTTTTTATACCTGATCACAAGATGGAATTGCTACAAGAAGCCTATCTAATGAAAATGCCTAGACTGTTGTAGCTTGGTTTATGATTGGAGATACTAAAAGGGCTAGTGATCTACATGTATTACTATTTCCTTGCCAATCAAGTAATGTTTTCACTTTTTAACACTTTGAACCAATGCATACAATTCTTTCTCATAAGTTACATAATTTCCTACTGCACTTGTGAAGGTCTTAGAATGATAGCAGATAAGCTTCTTTCCCTGTATTAAATTAGCTCCTATAGCATAATCACTTGATTTTCTCTCAATCTCAAATGGTTGTTGCAAATTAGGAAGTACCAAGACTAGATTAGTACTGATTTTCTCTTTCAAAGTATAAAAGGCCTTTTTATGTTTGCCTCCCCACTAAAACCCTATTTAATACTAGTCAAAGAATGCAAAGGTGATGCAATATATGAGAAATGAGTAATAAACTTTCTCCAATATTTTACTACACCAAGAAAACTTCTAAACTCAATTACATTATTAGGTTTAGGCCAATTAACAATGACTTCCACTTTTACAGGATCAATTTTCAATTTTCTATGTCGTACAATGTAACCTAAGTAAATCAAAGAAGTTTTACCAAACTCACATTTTGACATTTTCAAATAAAATTTTTCCCTTCTTAATGCATCTATGACTTTCTTAATATAGATCACATGATCTTCATAAGATTGACTAAAGATAAAAATATCATCTAAGTAGACTATAACAAAATTATCAAGGAATGGTCTGAAAACATCATTCATTAAATGCATGAATGTAGCTAATGTATTACAAAACCCGAAAGGCATGACAAGCCATTCAAATAATCCCTATTATATATTAAAAGAAGTTTTACACACATCACCATCATTAATCCTTACCTGATGATAACCACTTTTCAAGTATAATTTAGTGAAATAAACATCATTCTTTAATTGATCCAATAAATCATAAAATATGAAGAAGAGGGTAATGGTTCTTAATAGTAATTTTGTTTAAATCATAAAAAATAACACACATTCACCATGTGACATCTTTCTTTAGCACCAAAATGATAGGCAAACCAACAGGGGATGAACTTGGATGAACAACACCTTTTACCAAATGTTCCATTCCCTATTTTTGACTTCCTCATTTTCCAGCACTAATAACCCATACATTCCAATGTTAGGGAGAGGAGAATCTTGACTTAACTAAATTCGATGTTGAACTCCCCTTTAGGGGGAAACCCCTTGGGATCCTAAAAGACATTATCGTATCTAGAAATGATTTCAACCAATTCATTATTATGCCTAGGATCATAATTTTCCAAACCCTATCAATATTATTTTCCTTAGACTTCATCAACATGAGACAAAAAGTCTTACTTGAATTAACTAGTCTTTTCATTTTTCCTATTGAAACCAAGCAAAGTACTTATTTTCCTCTCTATAGAAGATTGCCTTTCTATCATAAAGATAAGGGATTCCAAAAAATAATTACACATATGTTCAAAGGGACTACATCCAAATCAACCTCATTAACAAACTTAGATGTGATTGCAAATCTTAATCTACAAGTTTTTGTTACTTGTAGTTTTGCATTATCACATACCCAACCTAGTGGATAAAGCTTCGAATGGGGATTGGTTTGTAAGTCTAACTTTTTAACAACCTCCTCAGAAATTAAATTTTCTTGAGATCTACTATCAAATAGAGTGCCAATTTTTTTATGTTTAGAAACAACTCTAATGTGGAACAATTATCCCCTTACAAAAGTCCATGGAAATACTTTCCCAATGATGGGTAAGAATAGGTAAAGGAGTGTAAAGTCCCAATTTATTATTACTAGGCTTACTTATGTTACAAATACCACACCCATTAATGTATTTGATAACATGTTCCTACATACAGGGCCAGTAAAAATACATTTTGAAATTTGAAACCACTTTACCAACTCCAAAATGACCAAAAATAAGAGAAGTGTGAACTTCCCTAGTCATGTGCACCCTTTCAATTTGAGGAATACAAAGTTTACCCAACTGATATAAAAGACCATTATACACACCAAGTCTTCATACACATCCTTAAAGTCAACATCATCAACATATTATTATTTATAACTTTCATGAGACAAAGAACCATGCTCTAAACGAATAGATGCAACTACCATAGGAGGCCTAGAAAACATGTTAGAAACTTTATTCTGTATAACTTTTTTATACCTGATCACAAGATGGAATTGTTACAAGAAGCCTATCTAATGAAAATGCCTAGATTGTTCTTGCTTGGTTTATGATTGGAGATACTAAAAGGGATAGTGATCTATATGTATTACTATTTCCTTGCCAATCAAGTAATGTTTTCACTTTTTAACACTTTGAGCCAATGCATACAATTCTTTCTCATAAGTTACATAATTTCCTACCGCACTTGCGAAGGTCTCAGAATGATAGCAGATAAGCTTCTTTCCCTATATTAAATTAACTCCTATAGCATAATCACTTGATTTTCTCTCAATCTCAAATGGTTGTTGCAAATTAAGAAGTACCAAGACTAGAGTAGTACTAATTTTTTATTTAAAAGTATCGAAGGCTTTTTGATGTTTGCCTCCCCACTAAAACCCTATTTAATACTATTCAAAGAATGCAAAGTTGATGCAATATATGAGAAATGAGAAATAAATTTTCTCCAATACTGTACTACACCAAGAAAACTTCTACACTCAATTACATTATTAGGTTTAGGCCAATTAACAATGACTGCCACTTTTACAGGATCAATTTTCAATTTTATATGTCATACAATGTAACCTAAGTAATTCAAAGAGGTTTTACCAAACTTACATTTTGACATTTTCAAATAAAAATATTCCCTTCTTAATGCATCTATGACTTTCTTAATATAGATCACATGATCTTCCCAAGATTGACTAAAGATAAAAATATCATCTAAGTAGACTATAACAAAATTATCAAAGAATGGTCTGAAAACATCATTCATCAAATGCATGAATGTAGCCAATGCATTACACAACCTGAAAGGCATGACAAGCCATTCAAATAATCCCTATTTTATATTAAAAGAAGTTTTACACACATCACCGCCATTAATCCTAACTTGATGATAACCACTTTTCAAGTATAATTTAGTGAAATAAACATCATTTTTTAACTGATCCATTAAATCATCAATACGAGGAAGAGGGTAACGTTTCTTAATAGTAATTTTGTTTAAATCATGAAAATTAACACACATTCACCATGTGACATCTTTATTTATCACCAAAATGATAGGCAAACCAATAGGAGATGAACATGGATGAATATAACCTTTTTCCAAAAGTTCCATTACCTGCTTTTTGATTTTCTCATTTTCTAGCATTAATAACCTATACATGCCAATGTTAGGGAGAGGATAATCTTGAATTAACTAAATTTGATGTTGAACTCCCCTTTTAGGGGGAAACCCCTTGGAATCTTGAAAGACATCATCATATCTAGGAATGATTTAAACCAATTCATTATTATGCCTAGGATCATAATTTTCCAAAGCCTGTCAATATTATTTTTCCTTAGACTTCATCAACATGAGACAAAAAGTCTTGCTTGAATTAACTAGCCTTTTTATTTACCCTATTGAAACCAGGCAAAGTACTTATTTTCCTCTCTATAGAAGATTGCCTTTCTATCATAAAGATAAGGGATTCTAAAAATAATTACACATATGTTCAAAGGGACTACATCCAAATCAACCTCATTAATGAACTTGGATGTAATTGCAAATCTTAATCTACAAGTTTTTGTTACTTACAGTTTTGCATTATCACATACCCAACCTAGTGGATAAAGCTTCAGATGGGGATTGGTTTATAAGTCTAACTTTTTAAAAACCTCCTCAGAAATGAAATTTTCTTGAGATCCACTATCAAATAGAGTGTCAATTTTTGTATGTTTAGAAACAACTCTAATGAGGAACAATTGTCCCCTTACAAAGTCCATTGAAATACTTTCCCAATGATGAGTAAGAATAGGTAAAGGAGTGTAAAGTCCCAATTTCTTATTACTAGGCTTGCTTGTTGTATAAATACCACACCCATTAATGTAATTGGTAACATGTTCCTACATATGGGGCCAATTAAAATACATTTTGAAATTTGAAACCATTTTACCAACTCCAAAATGACCAAAAATAAGAGAAGTGTGAGCTTTCCTAGTCATGTGCACCCTTTCATTTTGAGGAATACAAAGTTTACCCAAATGATACAAAAGACCATTATACAACTCAAGTCTTCATACACATCCTTAAATTCAACATCATCAACATAATATTATTTATAACTTTCATGAGACAAAGAACCATACTCTAAACTTATAGATGCAACTACAATAGGAGGCCTAGAAAGCATGTTAGCAATTTTGTTATGTATACCTTTTTTATACCTGATCACAAGATGTAATTACTACAAGAAGCCTATCCAACAAAAACGCCTAGACTGTTGTAGTTTAGGTTATGATTGGAGATACTAAAAGGGCTAGTGATCTATATGTATTACTATTTCCTTGCCCATCATGTAATGTTTTCATTTTTTAACACTTTGAACCAATGCATACAATTATTTATCGTAAGTTGGATCATTTCCTACCACACTTGTGAAGGTCTCAGAATGATAGTAGATAAACTTATTTCCCTACATTAAATTAACTTCCATAACATAATCACTTGCTTTTGTCTCAATCTCAAATGGTTGCTGCAAATCAGGAAGTACCAAGACTAGTGTAGTACTGATTTTTTATTTCAAAGTATCGAGGCCTTTTGATGCTTGCCTCCCCACTAAAACCCTATTTAATACTAGTCAAAGAATGAAAAGGTGATGCAATATATGAGAAATGAGCAATAAACTTTCTCCAATACTGTAGACCAAGAAAACTTCTAAACTTAATTACATTATTAGGCTTAGGCCAATTAACAATGACTGCCACTTTTACAAGATCAATTTTCTATATCATACAATGTAACCTAAGTAAATCAAATAGGTTTTACCAAAATCACATTTTGACATTTTCAAATAAAATTTTTCCCTTCTTAATGCATCTATGAATTTCTTAATATAGATCACATGATCTTCCTAACATTGAAATATCATTAATCAAATGTATGAATGTAGCCAATACATTACACAACTCGAAAGGCATGACAAGCCATTCACACAATCCCTATTTTTTATTAAAAGAAGTTTTACACACATCATTTTCATTAATCCTAACCTGATGATAACCACTTTTCAAGTATAATTTACTGAAATAAACATAATTTTTTAACTGATCCAAGAAATCATCAATACGAGGAAGAGGGCAATGGTTCTTAATAGTAATTTTGTTTAAATCATGAAAATTAACACACATTCACCATGTGACATATTTCTTTAGCACCAAAATGATAGGCAAACCAACAAGAGATGAACTTAGATGAACAACACCTTTTTTCAAAAGTTCCATTACCTGCTTTTTGACTTGCTCATTTTCCAACACTAATAACCTGTACATGCCAATGTTAGGGAGAGGAGAATCTTGAATTAACTAAATTTGATGTTGAACTCCCCTTTTAGGGGGAAACCCCTTGGGATCCTGAAAGACATCATCATAACTAGAAATGATTTCAACCAATTCATTATTATGCCTAGGATCATAATTTTCCAAAGCCTATCAATATTATTTTTCCTTAGACTTCATCAACATGAGACAAAAAGTCTTACTTGAATTAACTAGTCTTTTAATTTGCCCTATTGAAACCAAGCAAAGTACTTATTTTCCTCTCTATAGAAGATTACCTTTCAATCATAAAGATAAGGGATTCCGAAAATAATTGCACATATGTTCAAAGGGACTACATCCAAATCAACCTCATTAAAGAACTTAGATGTGATTGCAAATCTTAATCTACAAGTTTTTGTTACTTGTAGTTTTGCATTATCACATACCCAACCTAGTGGATAAAGCTTCAGATGGGGATTGGTTTTTAAGTCTAACTTTTTAACAACCTCCTCAAAAATTAAATTTTCTTGAGATCCACTATCAAAAAGAGTGTCAATTTTTATATGTTTCGAAACATCTCTAATGTGGAACAATTTTCCCCATACAAAGTCCATGGAAATACTTTCCCAAGGATGGGTAGGAATAGGTAAAGGAGTGTAAAGTCCCAATTTATTATTACTAGGCTTGCTTGTGGTACAAATAACACACCCATTAATGTATTTGGAAACATGTTCCTATGTATGGGGCCAATAAAAATACATTTTCAAATTTGAAACCATTTTACCAACTCCAAATGACCAAAAATAAGAGAAGTGTGAGCTTGCCTAGTAATGTGTGCCCTTTCATTTTGAGGAAAATAAAGTTTACCCAAATGATACAAAATACCATTATACACATCAAGTCTTCATACACATCCTTAAAGTCAACATCATCAATATATTATTATTTATAACTTTCATGAGACAAAGAACCATACTCTGAACGAATAGATGCAACTACCATAGGAGGCCTAGAAAGCATGTTAACAACTTTATTCTGTATACCTTTTTTATACCTGATCACAAGATGGAATTGCTAAAAGAAGCCTATCCAATGAAAATGCCTAGACTGTTGTAGTTTGGTTTATGATTGGAGATACTAAAAGGGCTAGTGATGTATATGTATTATTGTTTCCTTGCCCATCAAGTAATGTTTTAATTTTTTAACACTTTGAACCAATGCATACAATTATTTATCATAAGTTGGATAGCTTCCTACCACACTTGTGAAGGTCTTAGAATGATAGTAGATAAACTTCTTTACCTGCATTAAATTAGCTCCCATATCATAATCACTTGCTTTTGTCTCAATCTCAAATGGTTATTACAAATCAAGAAGTACCAAGACTAGAGTAGTACTAATTTTTTATTTCAAAGTATCAAAGGCCTTTTGATGCTTGCCTCTCCACTAAAACCCTATTTAATACTAGTCAAAGAATGCAAAGATGATGCAATATATGACAAATGAGCAATAAACTTTCTCCAATATTGTACTACACCAAGAAAACTTCTAAACTCAATTACATTATTAGGTTTAGGCCAATTAACAATGGCTGGCACTTTTAAAGGATCAATTTTCAATTTTCTATGTCGTATAATGTAGCCTAAGTAAATTAAAAAGGTTTTACCAAATTCACATTTTGACATTTTCAAATAAAATTTTTCTCTTCTTATTGCATCTATGACTTTCTTAATATAGATCACATGATCTTCCCAAGATTGACTAAAGATCAAATATCATATAAGTAGACTATAACAAAATTATAAAGGAATTGTCTAAAAACATCATTCATCAAATGTATGAATGTAGCCAATGCATTACAAAACCCGAAAGGCATGACAAGCCATTCAAAAAATCCCTATTTTGTATTAAAAGAAGTTTTACACACATCATAGTCATTAATCCTAACCTAATAATAACCACTTTTCAAGTATAATTTAGTGAAATAAACATCATTTTTTAACTGATCTAATAAATCATTAATATGAGGAAGAGGGTAATAATTCTTAATAGTAATTTTGTTTAAATCATGAAAATTAACACACATTCACCATGTGACATCTTTCTTTAGCATCAAAATGATAGGCAAACCAACATGAGATGAACTTGGATGAATAACACCTTTTTCCCAAAGTTCCATTACCTACTTTTTGACTTCCTTGCACTAATAACCTGTACATGCCAATGTTAGGGAGAGGGGAATCTTGAATTAACTAAATTTGATGTTGAACTCCCCTTTTAGGGGGAAACCCCTTGGGATCCTGAAAGACATCATCATAACTAGAAATGATTGCAACCAATTCATTATTATGCCTAGGATCATAATTTTCTAAAGCCTGTCAATAATATTTTTCCTCAGACTTCATCAACATGAGACAAAAACTCTTGCTTGAATTAACTATTATTTTCATTTGTCTTGTTGAAACCAAGCAAAGTACTTATTTTCCTCTCTATAGAAGATTGCCTCTCTATCATAAAGATAAGGGATTCCAAAAATAATTCCACATATGCTCAAAGGGACTACATCCAAATCAACCTCATTAATGAACTTAGATGTGATTGCAAATCTTAATGTACAAGTTTTTGTTACTTGAAATTTTGAAATATCACATACCCAACCTAGTGGATAAAGCTTTGGATGGGGATTGGTTTGTAAGTCTAACTTTTTAACAACCTCCTCAGAAATTTAATTTGCTTGAGATCCACTATCAAATAGAGTGTCAATTTTTTTATGTTTAGAAACAATTCTAATGTGGAACAATTCATTTCTTTTCTTATCAACATGCACAGATTTCTATTTTGAAGAAGAATCAACATTTGATGACTTAGTACTAAAACTAGAAAGAGAAGAACCATTTTGCAATCCCATGGTTTTAATCTCAATTTCATCCCATGAATCTAAACCTAGATTCTAAACCATAGCATTAGTTTTCTTTTCTTTCTTTTTAAACCTTTTAAGTGTTAATGCAAGATGTTATTTCCAACACTTAGATTCATCATGATTTTTATTACAATGATTACAATTTGGATTTCCCTCTTATTTTTTAATAGTAAAAGTGGATTTTTGTTTAACCATTCCTAAACTTTGCCCTTTTGATTGTTTAACATCAAATTGCTTCCTTTTAACTTTAGGAAAAGATTATTTTGATTTTTTTCCTCTAGCCTCTAAGTGAGTGGCTTAAATACATACTGCATCTAAATTAGTGTGTGAAAGATCCCAAACTAGAATTGAATGCAAATAAAATTGATTTCAACTACTTGCAGCATTCAATCAAATGGACAAAGATATAAATCTGAATGTAATTGATAATATAGTCCAGATGTCATAAAATTATTATATATGTGGTCTCAAAACCCAATTATTATATCAAACTACCAAACTGGAAATAAAAACCTAGGTCTACGTGCTCAGCCTGCTGTGTCCAAGAAAAACACAGTCGCCGACGTCGGTGATGATGATGCCGACGTCGGTCGATACACTGCTGCCATCGGTCGTCTGGTGGTGATCTCTACCTGCCTGTGACTGCCTATGATTGCCTGACTGCTGGTGTCAGTCGCTGATCAGCCGATGTCGGTCTATATGCCGATGCTAGTCACTTAACTGCCAATGTCAGCCTCTGTAATACCCTGCGGCCCACAACTGCGAACTGTGCCCTTTCCTTTTCTAGATCTGCTGGTACGGCCTGGTGCTGATCTGTATGGATTCCATACCGAACCTGATCTGATGATATAAATATATAAATCTGAAATCAAAATAATGAATAAATACCTAGAAACCCTTGCATAGGCTGAACCCTGATATACTCAGTGAATGGCCTCTGAAGCTCCAGATCTGATCAATATGCCCAATCTGAATTCTGTCAAGAATCCACCTCTGAAAAGGGTTGGGTTTTCGTCCAACTCTTCTCCAATCTACTGAAGGTTTGCATCCTCAGAGATTTCAGCTGAATCACCGATTCAAGCTTCACAATACTCAGAATAATTTTTGCAACAAAGATCTTCCAAATGCTTTGCCTTCCCCTTCTTTTAAAGCCTTTCCAGGAAACTTCTAGAAGAAGTCAACTTTATTTCCATAATAATTTAATTAATTAATTAAACCATTTTAATAGAAAATTGGGGACATTACAGTCCTCCCTTCTTGGAGATTGCTTGTCCTCAAGCAATTCTCTCCACACCAACTTCCTAGATCCCATATTATTCTCAAAAACTTGCAAACTCTTCTATCAGAAACACCATGCTGGAAAATATCTGTGATTACATTCTCCTTATTTCTCCTAGAGAGGAGTGTGATAATCCTCAATATGTATTTAGCAAATTCACCATCACATACCTTAGACTTAGAAAAGGGCCGCTGCGCTACTCTGATTATCAAACTCTCACAATCCCCATAAGGATGTTGTCTTATAATTGGAAAGGAAAATGCCCTGCAACAAATAGAATTATTTACCACCTCACCTATAAACTAAGACTCCATCCTATGAGATGACCCCTCCTTAGGTCCTCCATCTTGTGTTGCCTTCAAGATAATCTTCCTTCCTCCAGAAAGGAATTCTAACTGCATACGGTGGTGATCAATAATGTAGCGCCCAATACCCTATAACCACTGCATGCCCAAGACCACATCATAGTCCTCTAAAGGAAATACATAAAAATCATTGGTCAGAGTGTAATCCCCCATCTGAATGCTAAGCTGTGGAATCTGTTTGGTACAACCCAAAACGGCACCATCTGCCACCTTTACCCCAAAACCACCAAACTTCTCATACTGTAATCCACGCCTTCCCACTAACTTCCGGTCAATGAAGTTATGTGTAGCACTTGTATCTACCAAGCTCATGACCCACTTACCTTTAAGTGTACCTTTCAACCGAAAGGCATGAAAGTTAGGATAACTGGAGAGAGTAGCCATAATTGCTTTGGCTGATGCCAAAGGCTCCGGGGTGTCTAACTCCAACTGTGTCTGAACTTGCTCAATATTATCCTCAATGTCCGTATCAGGAACCTCCTCATCTCCACACTTAGAAGTTACCTCAATCAAATGAAACTTTCCTTTACCCATGCAATGGTGTCCTGGTTCCCATGGGTCTTTGCAGGAAAAACATAACTTTTTCCTCCTCAAGTCATTCCCAGTCTCCTGATTCATCCAAGGATTTATAGAGGATGAACCTTCTTTATTTTTTGGTGCGTTGGCCTTCTGTAAAGGCTGAGAGTCCGCGGCTATTTTCTTATCACCCTGATAAGAAGTGGGAACAGTATCTAGTCTCAATGTCACATCAATGACATCCTTAAGAGTGGCTGGCTGGAAAGCACGGACCAGTCCCTTAAGTCTATCCTATAATCCTTCAATAAATAACATCACACTCCGTCTCTGAGGCATATCAGGTACCATAACCATAATATGCTGAAACTCATTAATATAAGTTTCTGTGTGACCACTCTGTCTAAGATGATCCAACTCTTTGTAGTAAAGTTCTGTATCCTTACGGTCAAATTATGCAATAAGTCGCTCAATGAACTCAGCATAGGAGTGAACTAAAGCATGATCCTGGGTAACCAATCGATGGTGTCACCAATCATATGAAATCCCCTCTAAATGCAACACCACAAATTGAATGGCCTCACGCTCAGGCATGGGCCTCAAAGAAAGATATATGTCCAGCTTGTGGACCTAAGCTCTTGCACTAGTCTCTCCAGAGCCATTATATGAAGCCAATGTAATCTTCCCCGTAGCTCTATTGAGGTCATGATTATGCTGCTGCTGTGGTGGTCTATTACCCTGATCTCCCCTGAGTCTGGTTGTGTCTCTATGCTGTGCACAATACTGGGGAAGAGGAAAAACCTCCCTAACCTCTGGGGGTAAAGCTCTCCACTCTGTTGTGGCTGCCAAAACGGACTCTTGAAACCCCATCTCTGGTGGATCCACTTGTACTGGTTGTCCACCTGGGACAAATTGAGGTAGTAATGGTCTATTTGGAGTAGGTGTATGATGATGATTTTGCTTAGAGGAATGATGGGATCTCCCCACTGAAGAATGGGAATGGTGACTATGCTGACTGGACTGATAGGTATGATGACTACCTATCACTGAAACTGATCTATTCCTTTTACCTCTGTGTCTATCCACCTCTAAACGCTCCATGGTATCCTGTAATCGGTTTAGAGCCTGAACAATCCTGGGCTGGGTAGTGATGAGGGTCCTCATCATCTCTCTTTCTTCCTCATCC
This sequence comes from Torreya grandis, assembly GCA_037957365.1. Taxonomy (NCBI): domain Eukaryota; kingdom Viridiplantae; phylum Streptophyta; class Pinopsida; order Cupressales; family Taxaceae; genus Torreya; species Torreya grandis. The sequence goes on along the minus strand of JARHVA010001681.1, from coordinate 984,788 downwards.
TAGTTTCTATGGGCATTCCTCTGTTCTTCGGCCATGATAGGTTGCTATCCTAAACCCAACTCTCGCTCGTACTGAGCTCTACTACGTGTAAAATATCTATGACTTCTATCAAATCTTCCAGGATGCATAGAAATAAAATATATTCACCCCTTCAGGCTGGCAAGATGCATGGCTCGGATACCACTGAAAGATCCCAAACTAGAATTGAATGCAAATAAAATTGATTTCAACTACTTGCAGCATTCAATCAAATGGACAAAGATATAAATCTGAATGTAATTGATAATATAGTCCAGATGTCATAAAATTATTACAGATGTGGTCTCAAAACCCAATTATTATATCAAACTACCAAACTAGAAATAAAAACCTGGGTCTGCGTGCTCGGCCTGCTGTGTCCAAGAAAAACACAGTCGCCGACGTCGGTGATGATGATGCCGACGTCGGTCAATACACTGCCGCTGTCGGTCGTCTGGTGGCGATCTCTGCCTGCCTGTGACTGCCTGTGATTGCCTGACTGCCAGCGTCGGTCGCTGATCAGCCGATGTCGGTCTATATGCTGATGCCGGTCACTTAACTGCTGATGTCGGCCTCTGTAATACCCTGCAGCCCACAACTGTGAACTATGCCCTTTCCTTTTCTGGATCTGTTGGTACGGCCTGGTGCCGATTTGTATGGATTCTATACCGAACCTGATCTGATGATATAAATATATAAATCTAAAATCAAAACAATGAATAAATACCTGGAAACCCTTGCATAGGCTGAACCCTGATATACTCAGTGAATGGCCTCTGAAGCTCCAAATTTGATCAATATGCCCAATCTGAATTTTGTCACGAATCCACCTCTGAAAAGGGCTGGGTTTTCATCCAACTCTTCTCCAATCTACTGAAGGTTTGCGTCCTCAGAGATTTCAGCTGAATCACTGATTCAAGCTTCACAATACTCAGAATAATTTTTGCAACAAAGATCTTCCAAATGCTTTGCCTTCCCCTTATTTTAAAGCCTTTCCAGGAAACTTCTAGAAGAAGTCAACTTTATTTCCATAATAATTTAATTAATTAATTAAACCATTTTAATAGAAAATTGGGGACATTACAGTGTAATTGAGAATAAGAATCATGTGTCTCAAATAACTATGCAACCCACCTATGTATTTAAGTAGTGTTTCTTATGTATAAAGAGGAATATTCAAACGTAAAGCTTTTCTCCTAAATTCTTGTGTATAATCCTGAATACTTTGGCCTTTAGTTTGTCTGAAATTTTGCCAATTCATCATGGCTTCTAACATATATCCTAAAGGATAAAATTGATTTCTGAGTTCATCAATAAATTCACTCCAAGTAGAGATTGAGTTACTTTTTTTAAGCTTGTTTTCCTTCAACTTACTCTCTCACCAGATGAGAGTTGTGCCTCCCATACAAGGAGTAGCCAAGTGAATTTTGGCCTCATCCTCACTAATATTTTAGACCCTATAATATACTTTAATTTGATTTATCAAGTTATCCAACTTTTCTGTTTTAATTTCACTATTAAACATTAGCAACTCAAACTTAATGTCTAATTTTAGTGAAGGAAGAGATTCAACAAGTTTCTTATCTTTACCATCATTTGAAGATGAGGAAGGTTTATCAGATTCTTTACTACCTTTATCACTCTCCATTTTCTTGTCTTTCTTGGTAATGTTCCTCAACCATGCCCTTAATTTTTAAGAAGGCTTAGCGAAAAGCTCTTTCAAACTCAAACTCTTTTCCTGGCAGTTCAGAAGAACGTTTTAAACCAATCTCTGGATTATACTCTACTAGTACTCCTTCACCCCATTTAGACTTAGACCTTGTCAACATACACTAGTAAACCACACTGTTAAAACACAACTAAACTATGATACCAAAAATTTGATTTGTAAACAAAAATTATCAAGTTTCAAAAAACCAAAAAAATGCTAATTATTTACAGTAGATCTAATTCTTTTTATCTTTTTATGATTTAAAATAATTAAAAATATGGATTTTAGACTAAATTAAAGAGCTAAATACATAAAAATTAGAGACACAAGAAAGATATCACCAGCTAGACTTGATAACATAGTTGGATTTTGAGGCCTACGTCTCCAGGTCTGCTCTAAGTGAGGATCATTCCATTAAATAATCGCATCAAAAGGATATTTTTTATTTTGGGATGTCTTCAAAATATTTCATAGGGTCTTTTATCTAATAGAATATTTTCTTAAACTAAATAATTAATCTCAAGGCACCATACTCTCTAAGTATCTACACTCTTTAATTTTTCCAATACACAGTCTGAAGGAAATTACCCTTCAAATAGGAATTGTCTCCATATATACTATTTGTTCCCTTTAGCCGAATGGTAGGGCACTTATATTTTTACCCCAAATTAGCTTGGTTTAAAACCCATCGCTATTGATGGTGAGATTCATAACAATATTGAATCCCACATTTGGGAAGTGGGAACAAATTTTATATTTTAAAATGTTTGGGATCCTCCTTTGTTATTACCGACTTGCCCTTTTGTGAGATAAGGCACTAAAATTAGTCGATGGTTACTTGCCCCAATTTGGAATTATGGCATATGACTTGGCATGGGTATAAGTTGGTAGTTTATGTTGGGCTTGTCAGTTTCAATGATCAACTCATAATTTGATATCCATATGCATTCGAGTTTGCCTTTGTGGTAATTTTTTGACTCCTTCATATGGCAAGGTTTTAATTCTTCCATGTGGTAACTTAAAGACATGAACTTGGTCATCTTGTTGTATTTTTACAATGCAAACATATATATCCCACATACATGGGTTTACAAAGTAATAAAAGGTTGAAATATAACTAAAAATACATTGAGTTGTAGAGTAAGGCGGTAAAGGCACCCCTCCTCACAAAAAGTGTACCGACCCTCATTCAGGGTCCCCAATGAGCAAATAGTGGGGCCTATTTAACCATCACCATATAGTATCAAAGACAAAATCCAAACCCAATTTTTTTACATAGCTGATTGCCACATATCACCACATGATTGGTTTACTTAGCGTTCTAGAATTGTTGCTCTTCACCCTATGACACCATCCTTTTTACCTGTTGATTTGGAACTTCAGTGTGTAATATCTTGCGTATGCAGAATCAAAATTGATCCATGTAAAGTACATTATAAAGCTTTTATTTCTAAAGAGAGTAACATTCATTTTCACATTATTATAGCTTGTAATTTTTTAATTTTTACATTGGGGGAGTCATTTTTTAGGGTTTTACCTTAGAGGGAAATACTCTTGTCTTGTGGGAAAATCCTAGATGCAAAATATGAATTCTTTAGCCTAGAGATGGTTTATATAGTGTTATCATTACAAATCCACTACAACCTCTTGGAAAGGACCATTGGCCAAGGGAGAGATTGAGGCATGACAATGTCAATTCAAGGTAAGAATTCTTAACTTTTAATCTTTCATTTAGTAGATTAGATATTATAAAAATTAGTAGGATGATTTTCTTACTCCTTACTTAGTTTACCTCTATATTGACTTGAGTAGAGTGGTAGATTTTTATTTATTTTATTTTATTTAGTATTAACTATCCCCCTTTGTGCCATAAGCTTTAGTGAACACTATATTAGATGAATTTTATGTATTGTAATCCTAACTAGGATTATTACATAATGTCATTTGCCTAATGGATTTGGAACCCTTTCCTTTGTTATTGTGTGTTAAGAGATCCATTAGTTAGGTTTAGTAGATCTAAATTGTTCATGTCTTGATTTAAATAAAAATACAGTGAGTTCTTTTGGTAAGATTACCTTCTCTGAGCTTGGAATCCATTAAGTAGGATAAGTTGCTTATCCATCCTAATTCACTATATACACTCTTCACATCCATATGATGAACATATTAGTGATTGGTTGTGGTAATATGAAGTGTGACTCAGATGAAGTTCATTTTGATGATTGGTACAAAGGTCTCCATGTAGTCAATATTAGGCACCTATAAGAAAACCTTTGCAACCAACTACACCTTAAACATGTAAATTAACATATCTGATACATACTTGGTTAGATATATCCATCTACATCGAACCATCTTTCTTCCCTTAGGAATAAGTGTCAAATTCTAAGTTTGATTTCTAATTAAGGAGTTATACTCTTCACGCATGGTAGAATCCCACTCAAGAATTCATGATTCCTCCTAAAGCATTTGTGGATATAAGGTAGATACATAGAAATAATTTATACCACTCTGAAACTCTAAATGTATCCACCTATCATCAAAAGGATCCTCAACCCATGTGCCTACACTCAATAGTGTCTACTATTGAGGTGATTAATTCACCATTATAAATAAATAAGTAATAATTTATTTCTTATTATTGTTTTTAGGTAATAATTAGTAAATGGTTATTCATCATAGATAGGTAGTTAAACTATTTTAAGAATTATATATGATTTTCTTTTAATTCGGGCATATTATTTTACCTAGATGATTATTTAGGAGGTAGGTGTTTTTATCTAATTATGTTTTCCTAGATTTAATATGACTATTAAGAGCATATGTTCTTGTATAAATAAATCTTTGTAATCCTATTTATTTTTATTGGAATGAATATAGCTTTATTATTCCTCTATATCTGGTATCAGAGCTTCTAGATGAGCTCTGACCTTATGAGGAGAACCCTGTGCACTCCCATAAAAATAATAAGTCTTATACAAGACTTTTCCATCATAAAACATTAAATCCATGATATTAAAAGAGAGAGAAGAGAGCCAAGTTTAGTGGCCTAAGATGGAGATAAACATAAAAAAAAAAAATTAAAAAAAGTCATTTAGTTTGAATACACATAGCTAGATGAGCAAGGCAACCTATTATGTTTTTTATTGCCTAGAATTGATTTTTATGGCCTATTCCAGACAAGGATTTTATACCTATTTCTATAAATAAAATGTGTTAGACCCAAAATCACTAGGACTCGTAGTCTAGAACTGGTTGATAACTCAATCTTTGATATTCTATACATGATTATTTAATTTGTAGATCAGGCATCTCAAAATCAGAAAAGGAATAATATTTCTAACTTTGAGTCACCCAAAGTTATAGTCCAAGCATTTAGCACTGTATATTTGATATTGACACTTCAATAAGGATGCATCTATGAATTCCATCTTGGTGACCTAGGTGTGATCTTTGAGAAGTTGGATATAGCATTTGGATACCAAAAATAAATAGCATTGGAGAAAAGTTTCATTTTAATATTTCTTTTTAGTTTATAAATTAAAAAATACAATTTACAAGCTTTCATAATTTAAACCAATTCCTAAATTATCATCTTGATTCTCAAAACTACATATTTATTCCCAAAACCACTTTAAAAATAACCTTTGCTAAAAATTCCATAAAATACCACTCATTTGCCAAACCTGTGGTATTGGTTAGGTAGTGGTCTTAATTTAAAATCAAAATTTTTGAGCATTCACATATAAATTTTGTCTTATTAAGATTTGAATTGATGCTTAGTGAAGTTGGTGGGAATAATTTCTAGCCAAGTAAGGGTGAGATATTCAAATCCCCTAAAATTATTCATTTGGTAGAAAGTTTAGCAGCTCCTTGAAATTTAGAAATCCACTAATTTTAGTCATAGCTAACTAAATTAGGAAAAAAAGTCATAATTTTTTTTTTTAAATTAAAAAAAAGGAAAAGGCAAAATTTAAAAAATAAATTTTTTTACCAAAAGAGGCTCAAAATCCCAAACTAAAATTTTCATTTTTAAAATGAGTGCAATTTTTTTATGCACATATTATAAATTTTGTTTTCAATTTTATTTATAAGAAATTGTATTTTTTATGGTATTGTTGAAAATCATGAGTTTTAAACTCAATCACAGTGTTTGGTCATAGCTATGTCTTTGACTCATATTTACGGGTTATGTTGTCATGCTTGAGTTACTACATATAACACCTAACATAGTCACAACAATGACATCTTGGCATCAACTCATTAAATCATTAGGGATAAATAAGGCACATAAACTCATAACTTTTCCATCATTTTTTCATTTGTTACAATCGAAAGGCAAAAATCCTAATAGTGGAATTTCCAAGTATATAGAAAAGTTATGAATGCATATGTGGAAATACATCTTAGCAAGTGTTTGTGATTGCATGAACCCTTTTTAGTACTCTCTATGTTCCAAGTATATGATTATTTCTCGTATATTTACTCTTCTTTCCCATACCCTCAAGTATATAGAAATGGAAAGATTCTTCTCTGTACCAACGGGTATAAAGGAAGAGCATGTATAGAAAAAAGTTTAGTATATTAGTTTGACAGTGTATAAAAATGGATACATATATACCTAAAATGATAAGGAACTAATCCATCACTTGTATTCTTAATAATGGTTGCACATGCTCCAAAATTCTTTTTTCTAGATTCGCAGCTCTTCAAAGGTGACAACTACTCTGCTTGGAAGACAAATATCATAAATTAACTGAAGTTTAAATAAATTTGGTCTATAGTAGATGGCTCATATACCTGACATGCAACAAACATTGATCAACAACATAATTTTGATAAAGCCAACCAAAAGGATAAGTTAATAGTCATGTTTAGAGTATCAGATGAACTTCAACCACGTATTCATAGAGCCAAAATAGCTAAAGAAGCTTGGGACAACCTTCAAATTGTATATGAGGCCAAAAATGAAAGTATTATTATGCATCTACAAATTCAACTTCACTCTCTCAAATTAAGATCAAGAGAAGTAGTAGGGGCCTTATTAAGACATGTTATAAGACTCAAGAAATTACTTCAATCTTTGGGTGAGAAAATTTTAGATGAATCTCTTGTACCTATTGCCTTGAGAGCACTACCACCTTCATACAAGATTTTTGTGACCACTTTGACTGTCACAAAATAGAAACCAAGTTTTGAAAAACTGGTAAATATGTTATAATAGGAAGAGTCTTTTAATAATCATGAGAGCCAAGAAGAACATATACTGGCTTCTCATCAATAGAAAGGCAAGAAAATAGTAAAGTCTTCATCAAAACATAATCCAAGGTAGAATTCACAAGGAAGAAAATCATAGAAATAATGACTCATTTTTGGTCATCAAGGACATGAACTAAAAGATTTTTAGTATAATACATTCAAAAAATGATATTCTAGTGGTCAAAAATATACTAACAAATAGTCATCCCCTAGCTAATTTAGTAAGCCACAAGGTTAAAAAAGGGTACCTAAAAGAAGAAATCAAATAAACAAGGCAATATTGTCAAATAGGAAGAACATGATGATGAATATGACTTCTTATACTCTAAATATCTCCATGATGAATCCACATAACAAAATGACATACGGTATGTTGACTTATGTGTAGCTCGACACATGACAGGTAGAAAAGATTATTCATTTTACTTTGAAGGAAAACCAATAAAAATCATGTTTCTTTAGGTGATGATACCTCATATAGTGTACAAGGAATTGGTAACATTGCCTTACCTCTAGGCATGTAAACATGTAGAATCATAGATGTTATTTATGTACTTGGTTTAACCAAAAAAAATTTATTAGTGAGTCAAGTCTTAAAACACAATTTAAATATTGAATTTGACTATAAAGGTGTAAATAAATTGTGTTTGTTCAGAGACAAATCTAGAAACTCTAAAATTATTGCACGAGCATCCAATGTGAACAATATATTTCAGCTTGATTTCATTTAGAAAAAATAATCAAGCACTCATAGTAAAGGACATAGACTTGGCAAATTTGTCGCATAAAAGATTTGACCACATGATTTTTTTATATCTTAACACACTCCATGGCTAAAACATGGTAAGAGGCTTATCACCTTTTATAAAGGGTACATACAAATGTCATGATTACTTAGAAAGTAAGCAATATAGAGTTCCATTTTACAAAAGTACCTATAGATCCAATGGTAAACTTGATCTAGTTCACACTGATCTGTGTGGACCAATGACACGTATCCATGTTGGGTTTAAGTATTTCATGCTCTTTTTTTGACAGTTATTCTAGAAAAAATTTGGTCTAATGTATGAAAATAAAGAGTCAATCCTTTGAAACTTTCAAGTAATTCAAAGTGGTTGTCAAAATAGAATCTAGTCAAAAAATCATGACCTTCTACTTAGATTGTAGGGGGTGTTCATTGGTAATGAGTTTAAACATTTTTTGTAATAAAAAGACATTCATCATCAAATAGAACCTCTGCATACACCATAAAAAAATGCATTTGTTGAATAGAGGAATTGTACTATTGTAGAAATGGTTTTTTTATGATACATGATTCAAGATTGACAAAGGCATTTTGGGTAGAAGCTGTCAAAACTATCATATATCTACTCAATAAAATACCCACTTTAGCTCTTGTTGGAGTAATTCCACATGAATCCTAGTTAGGGAAAAATCCATCTATAACACATCTTTGAGTTTTTGGACTCCAAGAAAGTATGTATATTCCCAAAGTGTAATGGACTAAACTTGATATAAAATCCAAAAAATATACATTCTTAGGGTACAATGAATAAGCACTTACCTATAGACTCATAGATCCAAAAAGTAAACAAATCTACACTAGCAAGGATGTTAAGTTCTTTGAAAATACGGAAGTATAATATACTTCTACAAGTGCACTTGATAAACAAATTAGTCCCATAAAAAATATAGAAGATGGTAATCTTTGAGATGGATACAATAATGCTAATGGGAATAATGGTGCAACTCCAACACCCATAATAACTACTCAACATATACCTAAATGGTATACAAATACACTCATTTATGTAAAATTAGAGGTATTCTAAAAACATCCACCATTGGACCAAAGACTCATAATATGGCTCATGGTGAGGTTAATTTGGCCTTAATTGAGTACATTTATTAAATATGTCAAGGCCTCTATAGTTTAGGAATCCCTATAGTTGAAACCTTGGAAAGATGCTATGGATGCAGAATATAATTCACTGATGAAAAATAAAACATGGCAGCTTGTAGATATTCTACCAGGGAAAAATCTAATTGGATGTAAATGGAAATTCAAGATGAAGTAAAAAGTAGATGATAATCTTGACAAGCACAAGGAAATACTGGTTATAAATGGGTATGCTCAAAAAGAAGGCATTGACTATGAGGAGACATGTGCTCCCATAATAAAGATCAAAACTATCGGGATGATTTTTGTTCTAGTTACATAGTTTTGATAGAAAGTCCATCAAATGGACATAAAAGGTGCCTTCCTCAATGGGGATTTACAAGAAGAACTCTACATGACTCAACCAAAAGGTTTTATCAAATATGGAAAAGGAGATAAAAATTTTAAACTTGTCAAATCATAGTATGGTCTTAAACAGGATCCTAGGGCATGATATATCAAGATTGATAAGCATCTCTTGAAACATGGATTCAAAAGGAGTCCATATTATCTTAATATCTACCTCAAATAATAAGGGTGGAGATAGTTGTTGTTTTTGTATATGTAGATGATCTAATCATCACTGGTAGTTTAGTGAAGATGATTGAACCAACAAAGAAAGATCTAAATCGATCATTCAACATGACAGATCTCAAGCTTCTGCATTATTATCTTGGCTTAGAAGTTTGTTAGAGAGAAAATCACATTTTTGTATATCAGCTCAAATATGCCTAGAGAATGCTTTAAAAATTTCACATGATGGATAGCAAATCAATTTCTACACTGATAGAAATAAAACTTTAGTTATCTTGAGCAAATCCATCACCATAGGTAAATGTAACTCTATATCGATAATTGGTGGGGAGTCTTATTTACCTGACCTACACTAGGCCAAACATTAGCTATGTTGTCATTTATCTCTCAAGGTTCACGAAAGAGCCTAAGATCAATCACTGGAAAGCATCAAAGTGAGTAATGAGATACATCAGAGGAACTATGGATTTTGGCCTAAAATACAAGAAGAATGATAACTTCTTATTAATAGGATACTCAAACTCAGATCATGTACGAAACATTGATGACAAGAAATCCATTCAGTATTTGTATTCTTTTTTAGATCTAGACCGATATCATGAGGGAGTATAATTATGGTTGATTCATATCCAATAAATTTTTTGGACGTGGTTCATGGTTATGATAACCAACTCTTCTTTTCAAATCTCTTTCATTAGGTGAAACTCTTGTATTGTCTTTCCAAAATTGAGTAAGTAACTCTTTGAGATTATTGGTTATAGGCTTGTCCTTTCATGGAAGTCTAACAAAAAATGCCCAAAGCTCATTAGTATTAGTTTCATTGAGTATTTCATATATTTCAATTGCTTTCATTATAGTTTTTCTATTTATATTAAGTGTTTATCTTATTTTTGAAACCATTTAATTTATCTCTATTTTATCACTTACAACATAAGTTATCAGTATACACTAGGTAACATTACAATCTTTGGTATGTGATTTTGGGCCTACATTATGATATACATCATGTAGATTTTCAATAATTTAATTATTTTCATCATCCATGTTTGATGTTCTTAGTCCTAATGTGTACATTTTAGGTCTCATCTTAATTACTTTTATCAATGAAAGAAATAATTGACATCTTTGACTATCATACTCCAAATTATGAAAGAAAGCATACCAAATTTGTTGATTCGGTCTTCTTGAATGGTGATCAAACATTTTATTATGCATTGGTTCTAAAATATTTTCATCGACTTTAATTAATTACTTGTCTTTTCTATGCACAATTCTTGGAGGTGTTGGTAATGGTGGAATTTGTTGAGAGGGTGTTTTAAAATCATTATTAATTTCATTGTTTAGAGGTGGGATGACATTTTATTCATTATTAATTAATTCATTATATGTTTCCATGAAATTTTCTTGATGGTTAATTTCATCATTATTTGTTTCCATCAAATTTTCTTCATTCATGGGGGGTGAAGCATCATACATAGACTCATCATCAATAAAATCAAAAAATTGGACCTTGAATGTGAACTTCCAACATTAACTAATTCATTATTATTAATTTAATCATGGTAAATTTAAACATTATTCAATTGATTATAGTTAATTTCATCAGTGTTTAATTCATTATCATTAATTAGCTCATTATCTATGGCATTTGGTTCATTAGGATGAGGGTTTATACCTTGTCTACCATAAAGTTTTCACATTCATATCTTATGTTTCTCTCTCAAGTCTTCTAAATCCTTTGGTGTTTTGTTCTTCAACATCTTCCTCTTCCTATTCAAACATGATCTGACACTCATAAGAAGGGATATTTGATAACTTTTCAAAGGTGGGGTCAAGTACACAAGTATCGTTGATCTCACAAAAGTATACAGAGAATGTTTATAGAGTTAAAATTCTCATTTTGGGTTAAAAATAGTCATTGATAAGTGATCTTAGTCTAAAATATGCATAAGGTGATTGCATTATATGTTGTACAAAGTTTTGTTCCATTCAACACATTCAGAAGCTTATATTAATAATAATGTGATTGTATTATATTTATAATGTGGTTGTGTTATATGTTGTACAAGGTTCTATCCCATCCAACACGTTGAGAAGCTTATATTAATAATAACGTGATCACATTATTTTCAATATGAGCTTTGGGGTTGGTAATTAGCAATGAGAACTGAGCATTGTCTATGTTAAGAATAATGTGATCACATTATTAAATAACGCAATTAAATTATACTTAATATAGATAAGGGATTATGGATTAGTGATTAAGGCATTAGTGCATAGGGTTTATGGATTAGGGATTAGGGATTAGGGCATGTAGGGTTTGAGTTTAAGGGTGTATATAAGGGATAATCCCTCTATGTCATGTGTGAACCTAATTTTTACTAAAAATGATGTTAATTGGGACTAAATCATTTGGTAAATAGGGAAAGATTTTGGTTTGAAATTTAGGGTATAATGTTTAGGTCTTAGGTTTAGGGTATACATGGTCAATCGCAAAAGATAATTCTTAGTCTAAATGATTTTATTTTGGGATTAAATGATTGGTTCAACATTTAAAGAGTTTATATTTATGGATTAGAGTTTAGGAATAATGAAATTTAAGCATTAGGGCTTGGGGTATAGGTTTTAGGGTATATAAAGTACAATCATGATGGTGATCAAGGAAAATTAGAGTTAATCAACCCCCAAATCATATTTTATAGTCATGTAACTAAGTTGAAGGGGCTCAAAATAGCCCCAATTTACTTCAAATGCACAATTAGATTGGTATTCCAAAGGCTATATTTTGGCCATAGGTTTAACAAATGTATTTTATGACATCTCAGGACAAAATTAGTTGTCATAAGGTATGTATCTTTGCAGCATGTAGTAAGCATTAGGAAATAGGGATTACAATGTATTTTTTAGAGATTAGGGATTAGGTCATGGAGTTTATGTTTAAGGACATGTATATGATTTGTCTAACTTCTCTATGCCATGTGAACCTAATTCTTACTACAAAGGATGTTAATTGGGACTAGATCAATTGGTAAATAAGGAAAACTTATGGTTTATAATCTAAGATATAGTGTTTGAGGTTTATGGTTTAGGGCTTGGGTTTTAATGTATTTATAATTTATGGTACATAGGGTCAATCACAAATATAATTGAGGATAATTTGAATCACTTGGACCCATTTATGACTATACAATGTGTTTTTGGGTTGTCATTATACCCTAGATGTCATCGTGTAGATTGAGTGAAATAGTCAAATGGGGCAATTAGTCATTTGATTTAGGCCAAACTTAGCCCTATGAACTTAATTCTTAGTCTAAATGATGTTAATTTAGGATAAAATTATTAGTTCAAGGTTTAAAGCTCATTTATATTTTTGGTTTAGAGTTTAGGGATTTGAAACTTTAAAGATTAGGGATTAGGGTATAGGTTTTAGGGTATATAAGGTACAATCATGTAGGCAATTAGGAAAAAAATGAGATCTTAAACCTATATCTGTGAGTAAAAAATGTGAATTTAGGATCAATTATCCCCCACATCATCACATACTGAGCCTATGAAGTTAATTATGGAAATGAGTGATGTTATTTTAACCAAGTTCATCACCGTGAACCTAATTTTTAATGTAAATATAAAATATGTTAATTCAAGCTAAATTTATTGGTTTAGGGTTTAGGGATTATGGATTAGGGTTTAATTTAAATGGTATAAGGTTTAGGTTTAAATTTAAATGGTATAGGGTTTAGGGTTTAAGATATCAAATACAAGATCCAATCACTAAGGTAATTAAAGACCATTTGAGCTACTTGTTCACCTATTTATGACTAGATTACCTTCATGTTTGTATTTTTGATAAAAGTACGGTCAATTATGCCATATACATGTTGAATGCATGTTATACAATCAATTGAGCCATAAATTTGGTTTAGGGGCTCAATTTTGCCCTGATCACGTATGAAATTGCATAAATTGATAGAATAGATGAAGTCATGATAGAAGATTGATCTTTTGATTTTGACCTAAATCATATCTTGCTATTGAATTTGTTCAAATTGGCCTCAAATGCCTCCTCAATTAAATAAATCAAATATATCCTCATATTTGGTTAATTAGGTTGAATGGGTTCAAAATATCCCTAATTTACTTCAGATGCATAGCTAGATTGCTACCCCAAATGATTTAGCCACAGGTTTAAAACATACATTTTATGATATCTCATGATAAATTTAGTTATATTGTAAGGTATGCATGTTTGTGGCATGTAGTGGGAATTAGGACATAGGGCTTATAATTTAAGTTTTAGGGATTAGGGCGTAAGGTTTAGGTTTAAGGACCTATATTTTAATGTCTAATCACTCTATGCCATGTTTAAACCTAATTATTACTACAAAGGATGTTAATTGGGACTAAATTAAAATTCGTAAATAGGGGAAGTTTATGGTTTACAATTTAGGGTATAGTGTTTAGGGTTTATGGTTTACAACTCCTAGGTTTTAATGTATATACATTGTTTAAGGTACATAGGGTCAATTTCAAAGATAATTGAGGATAATTTGAATCACTTAGACCAATTTGTGACTATAGAATATGTTTTTGGGTTGTCATTATACCATGGATGTCATCGTGTAAATTGAGTTAATTAATTAAATGCGATAAAAAGTCATGTGATTTAGGCCAAACTAAGCCCTGTGAACTTAATTCTTGGTATAAATGATGTTAATTTAGGCTAAAATGATTGGTATAAGGTTTAAATTGTTTATATTTATGGTATAGAGTTTAGGGAATAAGAACTTTAGGCATTAGGGCTTAGGGTATGGGTTTTAGGGTATATAAGGTATAATAATGATGGTGATTGGGGCAAATTTGAGCTCCTTGAACATAGATATATGAGTAAAGAATGTGAATTTAGGATCAATTATCCCCCACATCATCACAAATTAAATCTAAAAAGTTAATTATGGTAATGAGTGATGCAATTTTAACCAAGTTCATCCCTGTGAACTTAATTTTTACTATATATAAAAGATGTTAATTGGGGTTAAATTGATTCTAGAGGCCTAATAAGCCTCAATTTAATGAATTTCATCCATATTATATCAATTGAGGATCCAAGTGCTCACCATATTAAAAAAAAGTATTCTTTCTAATTTGATATGCAATTCGGTACAAATGAGCCATGTGTAAGGAATTACATTCATATATAATGGAAGTTGGGGCTTGATTGGCCTTGATTTCATACTATATTAAACCAATCGAGTTTTTTATTCTAGATGATACATAATTGGGGCCAATCGAGGCTTGCCCAAGGAATTTTGTTAACATAATTTTAATTAGGGCCCTAATTTCACACCTTATTTAAATAATTGAGTGTTTTATTCAATTTGATATGAAATCAAGACCAATTGAATGCTATGTAAATAATTACATAGATATAATAAAAATTAGGATTATGATTGTGTACCAAAATAAATTGAAAGAATATATGGTTTAGTATGATATGAAATTTAGTCTAAACAAGCCTTGTGTAAGAAATTTTATCTTTCTACTGTTAACAAGGGGCTTTGTTGGTCCCAAATACATAACATATTGAATCAACCAAGTATTTAGTTTAGTTTAATACGTAATTGTGGCCAACAAAGGCTCATGTAAGTAAATGAATACATATAATGTCAATTATAACTTTGTTGGCCTTGATTATAAACTATATCTAGCTAATCATGCATTTGGTTTTATCTTATACATAATTGGGTCCAACTGAGCTTCATGAAAGTAATTATGTCCATTTAATGTTGGTTGGGTTCCATGAGCCCTAATTACACACCATATTAAACCAATTCAGTATTTAGGTGCAATATGATATATAATTGGGGCCTCTCAATCCCCAAGCAAGGAATTACATCCATCTAATGTCATTTGGGGCTCTAATTACACCAGGTTAAATCAATTGATATTTTTCAATACTATACACAATTGGAGACAACCAAGTCCTTTGTAATTAACTACTTCCACCTAGAATATCAATCGAGGCATTTTTCACCCCATGTAATGAATTGTGTCCATCTAATGTCTGTTGTGAATATTTTCCCTAATTGCACATCATATTTAACCAATTGATTATTTTATTTAGTATAATCTATAATTAAGAGTAATTAGTTCCCATGCAAGGAACTCTTTCAATATAATGTCATTTAGGGCTTAAATATCATACCATATTAAACTAATTGAATATTTAGTTCAATCTAATACACAATCGGGGTTAAATGAGCATTAATAAAGGAAATATGTTCATATGGTGTCAGTTGGGTCTATAATTACACATCATATTATAACAAACCAATTATTTAGTTTGGTTTGATATGTAATTGAGGCCAACCAAGATCCATCCTATGAAATGTGTCCACCTAATGTCAATTTGGGATCTATTAGCCTGATTACACATCATATTGGGATGAAAGGAACAATAAATTGATTCATAAGTTAATACATCTCCAATTTTTATTCAATATTATCAATTCTTGACAAAACCATTGGTACCAAACAACAATCTTATTCAACCAATACTTGATCTTAAGACTACTAGGCCTAATGGATCCTATTCTAGTTTTAGGGTGTTGAGAATATGTAACATGATCATGTTATTAATACGATCACATTATTAAGTAGCATGATTATGTTAATAACACAGTTAATAATGCAATCATGTTATTAACACAATCATGGTATATGATTTTAAATTCAATTCCCACACCTTATAGATTTTAAATGGCTTGGATTCTCAAGCCAAAGGCTTTGATTATCAATGTATAACCGAGTATTGAAAGGTATGAAAATAAAAACAAATTTCAACTTTGATTGTTAAATACACTAATAATTTCAATGTGAAAATTTAAAAACTTGATACCACCACGACTATCACACTCTCTTGTTTCCAAAAATATGATTTTTATACTTTTAGGACTAACTTAAGGTTTCAAACTATGTTGATTTTTAACTATGCCTTGTTTAGGCCACTACATGTCGCAAACATACATGTCTATACATGTTCATTTAATGTATTTCATTGATCGAAGTGAAAAAAAATTATATGCTAACTAACTAGGCCTAATTCTACACACATTTTTTTTTTTAAATATTTTTTTTGAGGTAATTAGGCATGTCACACAAATGGCTATCCATTTTTTTTATCAGTTTTTAGGATCTATTTAATTGTAAAATTCATAAAAAAAGTATTCATTTAAAAAATATAAAAATATATAGGTTAACTACTAAAATATCTTATCTAAATTTTCTCCTAAGGGTTTCAAATAATATTAAATGCTACTAAAAAAATGGTGCACAACATGGCCATCTATCTACTACATTTTCTCAAAAAAGAGGTGTTCTTGTTCAAATTTTAGATGTTTGACCTAGTTATACTTGATCATTTTTTAAAAAAAATAATGTTTTAAAAACTAGACTCAAAATTCTATATTTCATATTCCTACACCATATTCAAATTTAGAGTATAGATATCTCAAATTATCTATAAAAGTTTAGATTTCTGAATTTTCAGAAAAATCATGTCCATGAGTAGGCCACTTTTTGTCCTCAAAATTTATGCACTTACCCTATAACACTTTTATTGCTCAGAGAGAAATATAAAATAATCCTAGCTTTTGACAAATCAAAATCTAATCCAGCATGTGAATAATTATTCTCATAAAAATATATGCATGTTCGAGATAAACTAGCATGTCACACAACTATAAAAGAGGAAAGAAGAAGAAATTAGACCAATGAAAAAAACTAGTCTCTGATACCAATGTTAGACAGAATCATTTATTAATGGAATGATAATGAGTAATATTTGGTGTAAGCAAAAATTGTCTTCATGATTCAAATTGAAACAGAGCAAAGCATTACAATAAATAAACCAAGAAAAGGTTGTTCACTTCACATTCCCAAATGACCATTTTTATTCTTACAAGAATAGAAACCAACTTATTACAAAAAGATAAAAGCTACCTAAAACACCTAAAATTAATAACAATTATGTATAATATTATTACATATCAAGCCTATATGACAAATCAAAGATAAGTGCCATGAGATTTATATCTTTTGATCTTTTTTAGATAGATTTATTTAAAAAATATATACAATAGTTATTATCTTAATATGACATAAATATGCATATATTAGAAAAAAAAATTTACAATATATTAAGAAATATAATTATTAATATTTTTTAATTTTTAACTTGTTTGTCTCATAGAAATATAAAAACTTGTCTAGTTGCCCCAAACTTTGAAGGTTTTATTTGTGGCTCATGAATTTTGAAACATAATAAATATATATTTTCATTGTAATGTGATTTCTTGCTCAGCACCCTGTAATGGTTATAATAAATATATTGTTATCATTCTATTAAAAAAATTGAACTCGTATATTTATTTATTTGTTATCTCAAAATATTTTGATTTGGGATTTATAAATAATCCATAAAACTCTTAGGATATATTATGGCACACACACACACACACACACACACACACACACACAGATATATATATATATATATATATATATATATATATATATATATATATATATATATATATATATATATATATATATATATATATATATATATATATATATATGAATTTTTTTCTCTCTCGATAATCAACAATTAACAAGAATGCACTATCTTATTCTTCAATAATTCTAAAATGTATGCTCAAACAACCATTCCCATTCTTTATACATGTTCTAAATTTGAAGTCACTCCATAAAATAAATGTATATGTTATCTACTTCCTTTACAGTACCCACTACCTTGGTTCTCAAGTCTCTTGATTATTCCCATTCCAAGGTGGTCTCCTCTTCATTTGTAGTAACCACTACCTTGGTTCTCAAGTCTCTTGATTATTCCCATTCATGGTCAGTGTCTATGATATCATTCATTTCATTCAAAACCCTCTAATTTTTAGACTTTTTCTCTTCTAATCGAGGTCTACTTTCTATCAATATTTTTGATGTTCATAGGTAGCTTTATCTTTCTATCATCAAAAACATTAATTTTACTCCATATCTTATATTACTTTAGTTCCCAATGAATTTATACAATCCTTTTATGCTATCTACTTTATTATTTTCCATATGTCCTCTTACAAGATTAATTTTGGTCTAGTCTCCAAGGTTATCCTACCATTCATTAATATCTTACTGGTATGTATCCTCCTCTTTCCTTACATTTAATTACTCGATATCAGCCAAAATTGGCATGATAGCCTTTTACACATCCAACATGTCCAATAAAAATATAAGTCTCTTTAAAAAATTCCTCATATTCCCCTAACAAACAAGTCATATATAGTTTCAAATGTAACATTTCCATTCATGAAAAACTTAGATATGTACTTGTTAATAGTGGTTTATTCCTATTGATCGATATCACATATTAGTTCTATATCTAGATTTTGCAACCTTTACAAATTTACTTCATTCCATTTATATTTTTATATTATGTGAATTCAAAAATAATAGTGATTGAGCCTTGGCAACCATCTTGTTAAATATTTAGGTGACTCACACCAAAAAGTCACATAAATATCACCATATCTCTAGGTGGTAATAATTTATTGTACATGAATCTAAAATTTATAGTCTTTTTAATGAACTCCACTATTTTGTCTTCCATCCACTTTTCATGATCTCTTTTACCTAACATCATATTTACATCTTTTGGGTCCTAGAAATGGTTCTATTGTTAGTAGTAGTCTTTAGATATCCTCAATAAGACCTACAAGTATTGTATTCTATAAGTTTCTAAATGAATTATGAGATAAGGAATGAACCATTAAGCTAATTTTAATGGTTAAATGTGTTGTATCCCATATTTATTCCATTTTTCTAACTCAACTCAACTCAGCTCAAATTAAATATATTGACATGATTCTATAAATAAAATTTAACTTGTAAATCCACAGGGATATTTATTTATTTCTTCTCTTAAAATATTTTGATTTGGAATTTTAAAGTAATCCATTAAATGGTTAGGATATATTAGAACCACTATATAGATATTAATATTTAGTAATTTGTTGTCTTTCTTGGTAGTCAACAGCGAACAAGAATATAGTATCTTATTTATCAAAAATTCTAACATTTACGCTCAAATAATAATTCCCATTCCTTATATGTGCACTATAATTGAAGTCACTCCCTAAAATAAATGTATACATAATCCACTTCCTCTCTGGTACCCACAACATTTTTTCTCTAGTCTCTTGATTATTCCCATTTCAAGGTGATCTATTCTTCTAGATTGGTGTCTACGATATCCTTATTTCATTGAGATCCCCATGATTTCTAGACTTTGTCTCTTCTAATCAAGTTCTACTTTCTATCGATATTTGTGATTTTCAAAGGCTAATTCTACTCACAATGGCCTTTATCTTTCTATCCTTAACAACATTAATTTTACTCCATCTCTTATAGTGTCGTAGTTCCCAATGAAGTCTACAATCTTCTTTGTGTCTTCTACTTTATTATTTTCCATATGTCCTCTTACAAGATTAATTTTGGTCTAGTCTCCAATGTTATCCTATCATTCATTAATATCCTAATGGTATGTATCCTCTTGTTTCCTTGTTTAACTACTCCATATCAGCCAGAATTGGCACCATAGCCTTTTACCCATCCAACATCTTCAAAAAAAAATAAGTCTCTTAAAAAAATCCTCTTATTTCCCTAACAAAGAAGTCGTATGCAATTTCAAATGTAGCATTTTCCTTACAAAAATACTTAGATATGTACTTTTTAATAGTGGTTCTTTCCCATTGATCAATATCACATATCCATTTTGTATCTAAATTTTACAACCTTTACAAATTTACTTTATTTCATTCATATTTTTATATTATGTAAGTTCAAAACCAATAGTGATTGAGCTTTGACAACCATCTTGTTAAATATCTAGATGACTCACACCAAAAATTCACATAAATATCACCATATCTATGGGTGGCAATAATTTATTGTGTATGAACTCAAAATTTTATAGAGTCTTCTTAGTGAACTCCACTATTTTATTTTCCATCCACTTTTCATTGTTAGTAGCGGTCCTTGGATATCCTCAATGAGACCTACAAGTATTGTATTCTACAAGTTTTTAAATGAATTGTGAGAAAAGGAATGAAAAATTAAGCTAATTTAATGATTAAATGTGTTGTATCCCATATTTATTCGACTTTTCTACCTAAAATAGAGTGATTTAAATCTATACTTCACAAAGACAATAATTTTTACCTGAATAACCATGTAAAACTCATAAACCTATCATTTTTTTATTCTTATCATTAGTTATAAAAAATTCTATGGTTAAGCATACATTTATTTATGAGAGAGACTAATTCCTAAAACTCAATAGATAATAATAACCAAAATAGTAATTATATTATATTTTTAAGAGTGCAAGATATTTATAGAGTTGATTGACTTGGTCTAGATCCGTTTGATTTCTACACTTGGTATCTTTTTATGGAAGTCTACTTATTTCTGATCTTTACAATGTTCTTTGGCTAATTCTATTCATAACTAGCTTCAGCTTTCCATCCTCAACAACATTCATTTTACTCCATCTTTTATATTTCTATGTTTACTAATGAATCCCTACAATTTTATTTATGTATTTTGATTTATTTTTTTCCCATATGTCTTATTTACCATAGAGGATTAATTTTGGTCTAGTCTCCAAGGTTATATTATGATTCATTAATCTCCTAATGGTATGTATCCCCATACTAACTTATTTTACTACGTGTATCGGCTAGGTTTGGCACAATATCCTTTTACACATCCAACATCTTAAACAACACTATCATTATCTTAATTATTTTTTTTGGTTTATTCTGCTAACAAAAAAGTGGAATATAATTTCAAAGTATCCTTTCACATTAAAATCAAATATGTAGCTATCCATAGTGTTTCTCTCACATTGATCAATATCATGTATCTAGATTTTGTAACCTTTTCAACTTTACTCAATTCCATTTAAATATTTGTATTATGTGAGTTTGAAAGTAATAGTTCTTGAGCCTTGACAACCATGTTAAAATTTCAATAAAATCACATTAAAAAATCTGATAAATATTGCCATATCTATGGGTGGTAATAATTTATTATACATGGACTCCAATTTTCACAAATTATTCTTTTTCAAATACACATATCCTATCTTACAACCATTTTTCATGATTTCTTTGACTTGACACCATCCAAACATCTTGCAGGTCCTGGCAATGTATCCATTGTTAGCATTAGTCATTGGATATATTCTCATCAAGACATGGTAATGTTGTAGTCTACAGGTTGTTGTAAGACTTACAAGATAGAGAATGAACCATTATGGTAATTTAATGGATAAATGTGTGTTAACCCATACTTATTCCATTTTTCTACCTAAAATGGTGTGATTTAAACCCAGACTTCACTTAAAGAAAATAATTTTTTCACACATAACCATATAAAAACTCATAAACCTACAAATTATTATTCTTATTATTAGTTACATCAAAGTGCTATGATTAAGGATACATTTATTTCTTAATTCCCAAAACTCAATATATTAGAATAATGGCATCATTCTAAGGAACAAGATTCACAAGTTTCAAAGAAGATACTTGAAAGATAAAGTAGATATTGATTGAAGAAATGAGACTCATGGGAGAAAAATTATGAAAAAACATAGATGCACAACTTCATCAAGCATTTTTTTAAAATGCAAATATGAATTTTGAAGGTATGTCAATTATTTTGATAGAATATTTAGGCCAATTAATTCTTATTAGTGATAAACTATCATGTAATAATAATAAACGTGCAAAAATATTATTTAAAAAATTAAAAATATATGTTACTTTTTATAAAACATTTAAACAAAAATGAAAAAGTGAAGACCAAAAAATGTTTCATCGTCTTCTTGCAAATCTTAAAGATGCACAACCAGAAATTTATAATTGAAAATTATGAATAAAATAAGCTAATACTATATTTATAAATATTAAATATAATGACACCATTCAACAAACAAAATTTAACAAGAATATTTATTTATTTGTTCTCTTGATATTTTGATTTGGGAGTGAAGTGATCCATCATATCTCTGGGATAAATTGACCAGTGTATAGATATGCATATTTGATAATTTGTTTTTTTCTTTCTCGGTTGTCAATAGTTAACAAGGTTACACAATCTTCTTTTTCAACATTTCCGAAATTAGCGCTGAAACAAACAACCATGTCTTCAAGGCGGCGCTGAGGAAGAAGAAACCTGCAAGACAAAATAACGATTGAGTGGATAAATAGAGAGTAACAAATAACCAATCATAACAAATAACCAATCATATGCTTAGGAGTTATTTATTTATATTTTAACAACGATTCATATACTTATCTATACATTGAAACGGTACAAGCAGTCAACAGTAAACACGAATATGCTATTTTATATTCCAGCGTACAGCTCACTTTCAAGTTCAAACCACAAACGTGTCCACAAGAAGAGTCTTTCAATTCAAAATAACGTTACTTACACGGCAACAATTTCCCCATATAAACACACACATACATTCATTCAAACAGCACAAGCACTCACAAATTCAACAATTGTTATCAATGGCTACGGCTATGGCACTTTCGATTGCACTCACAGCAACATTTTTGATTTTCCTCCAAGGTAAAATTTTACATTCAGCATTGCCTTGTCTTTTTAGCTATCAAAGTAGAGTAATATGTTAACGTAGTGAGTGCATTGCATGCAGGCGTGAGAGTGAGAGTGGAAGCAGCAACGTTTGAGATCACAAACCAGTGCACAGACACAGTGTGGGCAGCGGCACTTCCCGGTGGAGGGAGCCAATTAGCAAAAGGGCAATCATGGAGCATCCAAGTTCCCGCCGGAACAAAAAGTGGCAGAATTTGGGGCCGCACTGGCTGCTCCTTCGACGGCAACGGTCGAGGCACCTGCCAAACCGGTGACTGCAATGGCATGCTCAGCTGTCAAGCTTCTGGGCAGGTTCCTACAACTCTTGCGGAATATACCCTCAACGGAGACGGGAATAAGGACTTCTACGACATCTCTCTGGTCGACGGATTCAATCTGCCCCTCTCCATCACCCCCTCCACCTCTGGCTGCCAAAAAATAGGGTGCCTGAGCGACATTAATTCTGTGTGTCCGAATGAGCAGAAGGTGGCTGGAGGATGCAAGAGTGCTTGCGCTGCATATAATAAACCAGAATACTGCTGCACAGGGGCCTTTAACACGCGCGAGACGTGCCCACCCACCAACTTCTCCAAGATTTTCAAGGATAAATGCCCCCAGGCCTACAGTTATGCCTATGATGATCCCTCCAGCACCTTCACTTGTCCTGCCGGTTCTGACTATAAAATTGTCTTCTGCGGTTAACAACCGTCTCCATTTCTCTTTCTCTGTGCTCCGCATCGTGCGTCCGAGCTTCCATGTTATACATTAAATAAAGTAAATAGGAAAAGACCCGGCTCAAAACCCAAGCCGGAAGGAAATAAATAAATAAAGACGACACTATGTTATCCACTAGTTTTATTTAAACTCGTACGACATTCTATCAAGATATAACCTTGGTTTAGTTGTTGATTTATTTTCTTCTCCTTGTTTTCTTGGTGAGAAAATGTGTATTTTTAATATGATGAATTACAGATTGTGATTTGAAATGTTGATTTAAAAAATCTACAATAAAGATAAAATGTGAATAGTTAAATTTCAAAAATAAAATGAAGGATAAAGATGAAAATTGGATTTAGAAATATATTTTGGATATATAAAGATTTCTTATAATAGTGGAAATCATGGTCTTTTACAAGACAAATAGAAGATTTTTAAATATTTTTACACTCATTAAAATCAAAGGGCTTAGATATTAATTTTGTTCAATGCGTTTAATTTTGGGATTGTTTGATACCTTTTTTTCACTAATAATTAATTATTTTGTGAGACTGTAATTTTTCACATTAAATTGTAATGTACTAGGATGATTGACGTGTGTATATATATATATATATATATATTAGTAGATTACAATAAGATTACTTTTAAAATAACAAATTACAGGGAAAAAAGTAGATCAAACATTAAAAATAATAAGAGTTAAAGTTGTTGATAGCCTTCACTTAACAACTCTATCATTGATATATTATTAGGTCTTAGAACTTTTATGTTTGAGATTCAATTATTATATGAAATTATAGGTAAAAGATAAACAAGGAATTTAAGATTTATTGTGTCAGTTTTGTTGGAGATATAAATCCAAATTTGAATTTTGATATGGAGTTACTATTGGAGTTTGATTTTGATAGCTTCAAGTGTACACATACAATATAGTTTGTATAGGTATATACATAAAAATGTATGCGTCATGCATACATATTTTAACATATATATGCATTATGTATATAAATTCAGGAATTAAATAATGGTTACTATTTCATGTGTTTCACCTTTGTGTGAGCTATATCATGACCAATTTTCACTTGCAGGTTCATGGTGGAAGAATTTTTACATGGTTTTATTTTATCAGTAATGATTCCTAGAAATAATGAAGGAAAGGCTCTAGAGTACTAGTTATGTCTCCCATACACAATGGTTTTTCACCATGTTTTCACACTACCACCATTTTATTTGGGTTTATGTAGCTTTTATTTAACATTGATCAAAGTTTAGTTTCCTCTATTTTGTAAATATACCTTTTCCAAGTTATTTATCGAGCACCCCACATGAACTTGCATTGTGAGATAATCTCACTCTATCGGTAGAAACAATGGCATTGAAGAAAGCTTGAAAGTATATGTCCAATATATTTAATGAGGTTATGTACCCCCTTCTCAAGATAATTATCCTAATGTTTTGTTAGATATTCATGAGTTTGAAAGTGCATGAAAATGGATTAAATATCAAACCATTATTGGTTGTTTTTTGTGATGTATACCCTTTTGAGTTTATGTTCAAACATTGGCTTCATATACAATGGAATTCTTGTGGCATCAAGCTCATAAGGGTATGAAGCCTGGCTAAGGGTTTCTTCCTTTGTAAGTTATAAAAATGTAAACATTGTGCCACCATTCATAAACATGACTCATGCTATGTTGGGATTTTTTTTTGTATTTTCCCCTTGGAATAGAAACATTGTTATCTTTGATAAATCCAAGCTCAAAGTCCTGGTGTTTGTAGAATTCCCTATTCTATGTATGCCATTGTGATCATTTATGGATAAATTTAATAAAACCTTTTATGATTTAGTTTTCATCAAAACTAAAATGTTTTATAAACATGCTATGCCATTCCAAAGCATTTATTCAGATGTTGACCTCACACAAGACATCCATGAAACCATTGATATTAAAATTGGTCGGTAAGGGGAATGTTTCGACTTAAGAATGATATACATTAATATTTTAAACACTTTTTTTCCATTGTCAATCATCAAGACATGATATTAATGATTCCCCACTCATGGCCACTAAAAATAGACTTGCTAAGGCCACGTTCAAGTAAAGACAATTCTATTTGAGGGTAATCATCGCTAAAATTTCATGGGTCAAAAGAATAATCATAAAAATAGGTCCCTTGCCTCAAATAATAAGCCAACCCTATTAATATTAGTAGAAAACTTACCACCAGAGACTACTCAAACATGGGTTACATAGGCCACTCCAACTCGTGAACCAAACACTAAGCTAGTCATGGTGAGTAATCAATATGTAGCTAATATGAATTTAAAAACTAAGGAGTATATGGATCTAAGTTTTTATTGATTTTAGTCATGAGATTCACCTAATCTGATGTTTGTTATATTGGTTCTAAAGCATTGGAAAACTATTATTTCTCCTTGATGGTAGACAATATGACATTTTTGTAGTCCCTCCTCCAATAGAAATGAGTAGTATTGCTTGAAGAGAAAGTTGTGGCTTATTTAAATTACATAAATTCTCACCAAAATTCAACTAAATCTCTAATGGAATAAATAATTTATGCTATGAAAAAGTGCATTAGTGTGGTCCCTTGTAAGTTTAATCTAGGCCAAAGAATAGCTTGTGGTAGATCTCTTTCTATTGATGAGCTACATAATACTTTAATCAGAATGGATCATAAGAAAATCCCATGACAAAGCCTCGTGAATTGATGGTTTTCTCTATGAGTTCTATCAAACCATTTTGGATTGTGATGGGCCTACTTTGTATAAAGTCTACCTCAAAGCTATGTCTAATGGCTCCCTAAAAAACCTCGTTAATAAAATAAATATCAAGTTCATCTGCAGCATTAGATATCCTAAATTTCAAACCAATAACCCTATTAATTGTGCCCTAAAAGATCATATCCAAGGCTTTGGAACCGAGGATCATTTATCTCCTTCCCTTAGTCATTAGGCTTGATCAAATAATATTCACTCAAAGTATATATATTATT
Source organism: Torreya grandis (assembly GCA_037957365.1). Lineage (NCBI taxonomy): Eukaryota > Viridiplantae > Streptophyta > Pinopsida > Cupressales > Taxaceae > Torreya > Torreya grandis. The sequence goes on along the minus strand of JARHVA010001681.1, from coordinate 957,855 downwards.
GATTACATTATTTCAGTTTGGTAGGGGATGGAATGATCTCACACTTCCTAACATAAATATACTTTTGTCATTAATTATATTTATAAATCCTATGATAGTATTGAGTGGCCCTTCATTGTTGCTATGATTAATACCCTTAATTTTTGCCACACATTTTTTCATATAGTTTAAAAAATATTTAGAAATGCCTCTACTTGTCTTTATATTAAAGGTCCCCAATCTAAAAACTTTGGCCTCTTAATATATACTAGTTTATGCTATCTATTGGCTCCTTCTCTCTATATCCTAGTTGTGTAAGGGTTTGGATACTTATTATGGGATTATGGTTTTAGAGGCATGGTGAAGGTAATTTTCTTACCCCTATCTCTTCAAGATAAACTCATCAACAATAATTTTTGATGATGGCTACTATCTTATATTCCTAGAATAAGAGATTATGGTTACAAGCATTCTAGAATGCCCCTAAATTTTTCATCTTACATCTAGTTTTATTATTCAATGGTTTAAGAATCAATGTTATAAGCCATCTTATGTACCTAAACATAGTTGGATTGATGATTATACATGGAAATGGATCTCTCATGACAAACTGTTCAAATTTTAGAGAACTCTGTTTACTCTCCAATCTCCACAAGTGGAATCATAAAAATGTGATGTCTAGAGAGTGAATAAAAATGTCGCATAATAGATAACTATGTCCCTTTACCTTACATGGTAAATTTGTATGTTCTCCAAGGTTTTATAACCACTCATCTTTACTTCTTGTTGGGATCCCTATGTAGCTTCTTACAATATGTTAAAGCTATCAATGAATTTCATTTGGGTCAACTTTAAAGGCTAAAAAATATTTCATCGAGTAGATTATTAATATTCCCAAGAAAGGAATGGATCTTTGTGCCAAGTTGATTCCTATAGCTATTAAAGCTAACTAGTTTTGGAAAAAAATTATCAAACATTACATATACACTGGAAGTCCTTGAGGAATAGGGGCCTGGAAAGATATAGACTTCTAAATGCTAATAATTAATGATGCTCTTATAAAAAATTAAGGTGCTTTTGTCAAAAAATTTATCTAGAAGGCTTGGGAGATGAACAAGCCATGGATTTTATGGAAACTGTAAAACTTCAAGTTTAGGTTATCTTTGAATTCTCACTCTTTATGGTGTTCCTTTGGATATGCTAAAAAAATGGTGGAATTTTAGTAGCTTCCTTCTATTAGAATAGAGGATTCTAAATTATTTAGTTTGGTGTAGTTGAGCATAAAAATATCTTTTTCCTTAATGCATTTATTACAAAGGATTACCAGTGGGTGATATATTGGTTCATTTGAGGATTTATCTCCCAAGTGTCATGCTTATGGAAAAACTAAGTTTCTCTAGAATATTTTGTGGTTTTGTGTGATAGCTCAAAAAGCTTAGAATTGGATTCACTCCTTATTTTAACCATTCAAACTAAAACATTTTTTTGACACATGGTATTATTGGGGGATTATACTATGCTTCCTTCCAAATTCTAGAAAAATTATCATATTTTTAAATTGATATGCAAATAGTCCTATTGGGACATTTTGTACCAGTAACTTATAATCTTGTTCCTTTCTTTCTATATATATAACTTATTTATTAGTGGTGACATGTGACATGTAATCTTTTCATGATGTTATTTGTGAGTTGAAGACCTCAACTTTACTTTATCCATTGAGTTAGTCTCGATGTGACTTTTGATGTACATTTTTTTGAGTTTCAATTTCATGATACTTAACTTGTCTATCATTCATATAATATCTTTTAATTCTTTCAAAATATAAGGCTTGGTTTTAATTTAACAAACAAAAGTTTAAAAATATAAGTTCCTATTTTTTAAAATTTTAAAGATATAAAGTAAATATTTTTGGTCAATTTTTATTAATATTTTAAGTATTATTAGATTAATATAGTTGTTATTTTTATTTTTTTTATTTTGTATTTTTGAAAAAATATATATAATAATTATACTTTTATTTGGGTGATGAGATAAATGTTTTCTTTTTTTTTAATTTTTATTTTAGTATAATTATTAAAGAGATACATTTTTTAACATGATATATGTATTAAATTTAAATATAACTAGCACATGTATGTTAAATATATTTATTTGAAAAATGTTAAGAGACATAAATTTTAAGGTGCTTATATCAGATTCACAACATGTCATACTGATTAATAATTTTATTATTTTCTTTGAAAATTTTATATTGACTCATAATAGATAGCCTTAATCTCACTGTACCATTGTGTCAAGATTGTAAATTTTGTTTAAAAAAAAAAGCTTCAACCTACACTGTGTTCCTTAAGATATCATATTTTTCGATCCCCTTCTTAAAAAAAAGACATAAAACTCATGTATGATGTTCAAATAGACATCAAATTTAAGATTATAATTACCTTATAATAATAAAATAGGTCCATCAAATATAAGTTCATATATTTTTATTAGCATCTCACACTATTTCACTTCGCAACCATCATTGGATGCCATTATAATTTATGGCTATGGCATAATTACTCTTTATTGCAACACAACACTTATATTACACAAAGTTTTTAAAATAATAACACTTATTTTTAAATAATGATATAATAAATAGGTAAACTAAAATAAACTTATGAACAATTTATACACTTAATTACACACAAATGCATCTCCATCGCAAAGAAAACAATAGACTTAAAATAATTTAATAACTAAAATACAATACTTTTATAAGATACAAAATAAAATAATTAATTTTAAATAAATTATAATTCTATAATATTTTATCTCAAAAGTTTTAAAACTTTTTAAATTTGAGAATCATGATTGGCTCAACTAATTTACATAGATGGTGTGTTCTTGCAATAAAATTTTGAAATTTAGCCAAGAGGAATGGTACAATGTTAAAATAAATTATTTATATTAAGAATAAATGTTATATATTCCAAATTAACTAGTTTTTACTTTTAATGCTTTAATATTTTGATTAATTTTTTAACATGATCTTTTAATTAAATGAATTCATTATGGGGTAGTCATGATAAGGGATCCTAATGAAAGGATTTATTTCACTATGCAATCGATTAATAGTCTGACTCTACCCCTTTCTTAGTGGAACTCTAATACTGATAGTTAAATAAATTAAAAAAAATATGTATTCAATTTAAGGTACACAAATTTACAAATGTATGTGTGTTTGTGTGTAGTGTCCATAATTCAATGCTAGTGTCCTCACTAATAGAAAGGAATCTTTTTGAATTTGATGATGGGAGACAAATCATCAGATGGTCCACTTTTGCATGTGTATTACTCATATTTTATTTTTCTTCGGTAAATAAGCTAATTATTATTTCAAATTTTATAATATTCTTTGACATTGTAGTTTCCTATAGTTTGCATATTTTCAAAGTCAACATATTTATTTACAATATTAATTATATAAATATAACTAATTATCATGCTCTTAAAATAGATTATTCATATTTGATCAAGTTATTCTCCCATTAACCCTAAATATAAATTTGAAAGAGGGTTAAACATTTGGTAAACCTAACCTTTAAGTTTTCTTGTGCAAACCCTAGCTAGCCCAAGGTTTTCTAATTTCTTATTGTTGTAATTATTTTTTTAATTATGTGATTTTTCACTTTTCATTGACATCTTTGTTTTCATTTTAGTAAATGCAAAATATTACCAACAACTATCATTTTAAAATTGAAGATAATAAAGTATTAATCAATCATCTAAATAATAATTAGGAATTAACTGATGTATTTTTGTATGTTACAAGAGATAAAATTATTAAACATGCTAATAATAATGTATTTACATCTAGTAATGGTGAATATTTAGGTGATACTACCACAAATTCAATCTCAATATCTCACCATTCAAGCATAACATTCATTCTTGCATCTATTGGGGGCACAAAATATGTTTTCAAACCATTTTTCTTGGAGGACCAAATTCCTATTACTACATCTTCCATGGGGATTCAATTCGAATACCATTTTCAATGCCTACACAGCACAAAAAATGTTTTCATCCCATTTGGTGACTTCTCAATTATCAAATATTAATCCCAATGGGTCTACTATGAAATCTCTTCTCCAAGTTATAAAAACATTGAAAGACAAGGTTAACAATATTAAACAAAATGCTTTAAAATCTCTTCATGCTATTAATTCCCAATATGTATTACATAATCCACTTACACTAGAGATATTTTTGCACCCTCTACCAATTCCAAATGTGTGTGGTATGGCAATTATTTTGAGAATAATCATAATTTTATTCAAACATTTATTTAATTTTATGAAGCCATAAAATTTTAGTGTTAATCATCTCATGCACAAAATTTCATTAAAATGTCAGATTAATTATAGACTTTGGTAACATAGGTTCAAGATAAACATTTTCCTACTACATTGTACCATTAAAAATAATTCATTTTTTTGTAAAAATATTTGTGTGTGTGTGTGTGTGTGTGTCTAAACATATAAAAATAATAATTATAAATTTAAATAATTATAAAAACATATTCATTTTATTGATAGAGCAATGATAAGGATGTATGTGAAAATTTGAGTATATCACATGACGAATATGTTTTGTTTAACATGTTTATTTCATCCAAAAAATAATGGTGCAAAAAAATTTATCTTTTATAACTTCTAATCTTATTGTAAAAAAAAATAAATTTGAAACAAAAAATTTATGTTCAACAATTAAATTTAAACTTATAATACTACAAATCAAATAAAAATAACTAGTGTTCTTTAGTTTTAATCCTTCATACAATAATGCTTTAGATATTATCATGAAAATTTAAATTTAAATTTCCCACTCTTATTCATAGAGTTTAAATGAGTGGATCAATTTCATCCCTAATGAATTATGAAAACTTCTCATAATGGAGGATGAGAGATCACTCTCTGTATTATGGAATAGTATTCAGCTAGAAATGACAATCAAATCTTTAAACCTTATCAAGGTCTTAAATAATTTGTTGAGTATTAGTGGTAGAATTAAATATCCTCAAACTTATGCATAATCTCCTCTCATATGACATGTAAAGTGGTATATTATCTCATCATCAAGACTTATATAGAATCTTATACCCTACAAAAATAGGTTGAATCAACATTGCTATTCAGCTTCACAATACTTTAAAGGAAAGATTGGGCTAACCAATAGGGGATATGTCCTAATAGGACCTTAGTTGAGAGATGAAGGTCATCAAATAATCATGAGACTAAACAAATGCATGTTAGTGATTTGACTTCTTTTCCCAATTATACTGTGAAGCAAAATCATAAACCATCCCATGGTTAAGTGACCTAGGATTTGTAAAATACATTTTTTAAATTTAATGGTAGGTGTTGCTTGAAAGGGAAGTATGTAGCCTTCATCATCACTAAAACTTAAGTTATGGTTTCACTTACAAATGGGTAAGATTATTGACCAACCATTTAACAAACTTAAGGAATATATGGTATACCTAAATGTGGATGATCAATAAGATTTCTATCTTCAGTATTGGCATTGGCCTCCTTAATTTTAGGATTAAATCCTTGATACTACATGTTAGGTCAATGAGATATATCTTATTGTGCAAGTAAATGATGAGTAAAACAACCTACACATCACATGAACAATAAATAGGACACATTACATAGAGATTACATGGAAACCTTGTAATGTGCAAGGAAAAACCATGGGCAAAATAGTAGCTTCTAGACTTCATTAATATAATTATCATCACTCTCTTCTATAAAATATCCTCCATAGAACTCCTTTAATGATTTCATACAAAGCACTCAATGTTTCCACCTTAATCATTTGGGTTGTGAATAAAGCTAAACTAGCCTAAAGGATCCAACCTCCAAGCATGCAATCCCTAGGCTTTCATGGATCCACTAAATGGATTAATTAATAAATGAAAGCTCATGTTATTAAATAGAATTTATAACATAGATAGAAAATAGAGAGGAAAAAATTATGCCACACTCCATGTGGGAGTAATATTCATCAATAGGGAATCTTGTCCCCTCATGTGCCAAGCCACGCCTTTGAATGGTATATCATTATGCCCACTTGACCATTCCATGTGCACACCCATGTGCTCTCCCATGTGTTACACACCACTCCACATGTGACCTCAATATAGAATAGTTATCTTTATCTACCACTTTCCATGTGCACACACATATGAGTCAAAATATTCCAACTTTTGACCTCACCAACTAGGAGCCCACAGATAATTGTATCTCCACAACATATGCTAAAGTAGAAACATGTGATACACTATCATTATGTCCTCACATGATTTCCATAAGACAAACCATGTGACTTAGTGGATAAATGCATACCACTTTCTCTGACCTCCTCTTTTGACTTTCAAAGATGCTCTATGGGCCATAACACCCACTGTGGGTCATGCCAAGTCATCACCTAGTCACATCACTAACCATCCACATCACCATCAAGGTACATCACCATGAATAGTGAATGTAAATAGTTAATTCACATCCTAACATTTTCCCACTTAAAATAAATAGACACAGGCCTTTACCACACTTGGGTATTTTGCAACTAGTTTCTCATCCGTGCCCTATGCTGACCTAACACAAACCTAGTAGAAATTTTCTTACACTAATCAAACTTCTTTGTCCTTACTAGATTTGTCAACATTTTCTCCTCAATAGAAGATTATTGCACTGAAGTGACCAATCACTTCTTCACAAATAGACCAATCTTCCAATCAAGATTTTTCCATAAATATCTCATAACTCCTACTACATGGGAATATTCAGTCTAATGCTCACCATGGCATCACAAGGCTTCCTACACCTGATGAATCTAATACATAGGTCAATAACATTTCTTCTCCATGTTATAGGATGCTCTTGAGAAGACAAAATAATAATGCAATAAATGAGCCATCAAAATAGTGATTATATTGGGGCCTATATTTAACATGTCACAACACACATAGGCTCTTCATGAAGGTATTGAATATCTTGTACTCCCTCAACACATCTACTAGAAATCTGTATAGTAACTTCTTGATGAAGGTGAATTTTATGGATATTATTAAAGTGTTTTATTTTTCCATATTTTAAAATTTTAAAATCATTATGTATGTAAAAATTTAAAAATCATAGAAATTTAAAAAAACTTAGTCAGGTGTTAAGTTGACAATAGTTGTCAGAGTCTAGAATGTTCAAATTAGCAGATTGTGTTGATAGTGTTAAGATAATAAATAATCCTAGATAATTCATATTTAGAAGTCTAGGTTTGGTATTTCTTCCACAATGAATGGATGGGTTTCATCTTGGATAAAAATGATGAATGGTCAGTATAAATTTTAAAAACATTTTAGTCTACAGGTTGGGTGTGTTTTGAAAATTTAGATTATTTGAGATATTGAATAAAATAATATATTTATAGAAGTATATTTTTTTTGTATGAACTTAGGGTGGATTAAAGAGGAGAGCCCTAGATCCTAGCCAATAGAATCACTCAAAATTGAAGAAAAGTATTCTATTTATGAGAAGAATTGGGTGATGCTATATTTTGTAATTCTTAAATATTATTCAATGCATAATCTATTTAGGTAATAAATTTAGTATTTACTATATAATTTCTTATTACTCAACTTGAGTTGAAAGTTGAAGAAAAGTGATAATTAATGCATAGATACGGATGGGAGTTTCTATTTACATGATTAAGAGATTGGTGTGTTATTATTATTATTATTATTATTATTATTATTATTATTATTATTATTATTATTATTATTATTATTATTATTATTATCAAGTGGTACCAACCTATTTATAAATAGACATGCATGCTTTGTAAGTAATTTGGAAAAGTATTTATGAACATAAAATATTTAATGGTCTCTTTATTTCTAAAAAGATTGAAAGAAAGATTAAATGTGGAAGTTGGTATTTTATTGTATCTTATGCTATGCCCTATAATTTAAATCTATTGAATTGATCTAAGTGGCTTGATGTAAATCACTATCTAAGATTATTTATTGATGAGTGGGGTGATGTATTTTCTTATGTTGTTTGGAACCTCAAAAGGATATAAAGTAACTTGGATGGGAAGCATCATATAGACATAGAGAATTCTAAATCTAGATTGATTTATGACTGAGCAAATCTTCTTCTAAGACATTTTTAGTATACGATGAAATAAATTAAATATTTTGTAATCCTTAATGCCTATGGTAAATGGCATATTAATGATATATGGATCAAATTACCTAATGCACTTAGAACATTTATAAGGATGATGAATACAGTGCTATGAGAATATATTGGTAATTTTATGGTTGTTTATTTTTATGATATTTTGATATTCAGTAAGGCTGAAGAAAAAAACTTACAATATTTGAGAATGGTAATGAATTTGTTAAGAAAGGAGAAGTTGTATGTAAATTTAAAGAAGTGTAGGTTTATGCAGAATATTTTGGTATTTTTTGGATTTCTAGTTTCAGTAGATGGTGTGAAAATAGATGAATAAAAGATAAATAAAATTTTTGAGTGGCCTATTCCAAAAATAATTATAGAGGTAATAAGTTTCTATGGTTTAGCAACTTTTTACTGAAAATTTAGTAAAAAATTTAGTTAAAAAATTTAGTAGTATTATGGCACCAATAACATATTGCATGAGAGGGAAGGAATTTACATGGACTAGATGAGCAATAGAAAGTTTTGAATTTTTTAAAAATAAGATTATAGAAAGACCAATTTTAGCATTACCAAATGTTAACAAAGTGTTTGAGGTTGATTGTGATGCTTCATTTGTGGGAATTGGTGTTGTGTTGAGTCAAGAAAGAAAGCCAATAGCATATTTCAGTAAGAAATTGAATGAGGTAGTAACAAAGTATTATACTTATGATGTTTAACTTTATGTAATTATGCAAGCATTAAGACATTGGAGTCATTACCTGGTGCCTAAGGAGTTTATCATATTTATAGATCATGAGGATTTGAAGTATGTGAATACATAGAAGATGTTAAATAGTAGGCATGCAAAGTGGGTTTCTTTCTTACAGGGGTATACTTTTGTGTTGAAGCATAAATCAAGAAAATAGAATCAGGTAGCTAATACATTGAGTAGGAGGGCAGTGTTATTAACTACTATGTTGAGTGAAGTAGTTGGATTTGAAGCTATCAAGGAATTATATGATACTAATCCATATTTTGGCAAGATAGTTGAATAGTGAAAAAATCTATTAATAGGTGGGACAGATATTATCCATGATGAGTATCTTATATAGGAAAGTTATCTCTTCAAAGGGAAACACTTAGGCATTCTAGTTGGGTCTCTATGAGACAATATAATAAGAGAATTACATAGTGGTGGTTTGGTTGGACATTTTGGTAAGACAAAGATAATATCTTTGATAGAGGAAAATTACGTTTGGTCAAATTTTAAGAGAGATGTGACAAGGTATGTTTCGAGGTGCAGAATATGTCAGGTGGATAAAGGACATGCACAAAATACTAGATTATATATGCCTTTACCAATTCTAAGAGGACCATGAATAGATTTAAATATGGATTTTGTGTTGGGATTACCAAGCACATAAAGAGGTAATGATTCAATTTTTGTTATTGTAGATATATTTTTAAAAATGGTTCATTTCATTGTATGTAAGAAAACCAATGATGCCACTAGAGTTACAAAATTATTTTTTAAGGATATTGTGAGATTACATGGTTTCTAAAAACTATTACTTTAAATAGGGACATGAAATTTCTAAGTCATTTTTGGAGGACTTTATAGAAGAATATGGGTACTAAGCTACAATTCAGTAGTTCATATCACCCACAAATTAATGGATAGACAAAAGTTGTGAATAGGAGCTTGGAAAATTTATTGAGATGCATAGTGGGAGAGAAGCCTAAACAATGGAGCGTGGCTTTACCACAAGTAAAGTTTTCATATAATAGTTTAGTGAATAGATCAATAGGAAATTCATCTTTTTATGTTGTTTATGGGAGAAATATTATGGGTGTTTTAGATTTGGTATAATTATCAATTGCAGATCAAATTAGTGATGATGCAGAAGCATTTGCAGAGTATATACAATAGTTGTAAGGAGTAAGAAGCAAGTTATAGGAAAGTAATGAGAAATATAAACAACAACAGATGTTAGAAGAAGATCCAAGGTATTTAAAGAAAGAGATTTGGTAATGGTTTACTTGAGAAAAGAAAGATTTTCAAAAGGCACGTACAATAAGTTGAAGTACAAGAAAATTGGACCATGCAAAATTATGAAGAAAATCAATGAAAATGCTTATGAGTTGAGTTTACCACAATATATATATATATATATATATATATATATATATATATATATATATATATAGTATTTAATGTTTTATATTTATATAAATTCCATGAGTAAAATGGTAAAGATGATGGAGATGAAGAAGTAAGTTGGGAGTAGCAAGTTCCAAAGAAAAAGAAGAAAAAAATAGTGCAGGTTGTGGATATGAAGATAATAATCACAAGGCAAGGGAATTATAACATATATTTGGTGTAGTGGGAAAGATTAAATCAATAAAACAACACTTAGATTATAGAATAAGATTTTAAAGAGATTGATAAGGAAAAATGGTAGAAGTACAATCAAGGCAACTCGTAGGAGCTTAGTTTTTTTCAACCAGAGGAGAATGATGTAGAAAAAATAGGCCAGCCTTCCAGAGGCCATAAATTTTGACCCATAGCTCCATTTGAGATCTTGCACATGCCAAAATGACCATATCAAAAATCTCAATTCTTCCCTAAGGTGATCTATCCCCTTATATTTGATTTTGATATTTTTAGAGGCCAAATGTGATCATTTGAGGGTTTGAAATTAACATTTAATTTTTTGGGGGTAATTTTTTATTTTTAGAAATTATATATTTTTAGGACTAGATGTCAAATTCATTTGAATTTCATATGATAGGCATTTAGGATATTTAGGGAATTTCTTACAATGCAAGCTATAATGAAGTGCTAATTAAATAAATGAAACACTGCCCAAAATGTAGATTTCCAAACTAGAGAAATTAAATACTAATCAAATTTGAATAAAAATATTACCAAAATTATTCAATAAATGATAATGTAATAATATAATAAAAACTCGTAAATCATGGTAAATGTAACAAATACTCGAGAGCCTTTCCCTCCTTTCAAATTACCCATAATGGTTTTTAATAAATGGTAAAAATGAGGATTTTTAAAAGGAATCCACCCTATAAGCAATGGAGAAAATGATTTGACAAATATATTTCAAAAAAATTCCTCTACTAGTGGAAAATAAATAAGCCTAAATTAGAAACTGGAAAACTTGGCCATGCATGCCAAATAAAACAAGTCTTCCCTAAACAACAAAATAATCATACAACAACAAAGGAATGATTGAAAAATAGAAAATAAAAGAAACCTAAGACCCTCCAACAAGGTTTTACTTATGAGGTCTGAGGGTCATATTCAATGGATCTAATCCCTTATGTGCCTTCCCCTTCTTATTACTAACAATCATCTAATCCCCACCTCCCTCCACTTCAGGAAAGATAGGAAGGGCTACTTCTAAGACATTGGCCAATTGAATATACTTTAACAAAACCTGAGCCATAACCTCCTCTATGGTATCAAATGATTCTAAACCAAATTCAGCCTTTGATAGGGATCTTTATGAGTCAATTTCCTTCCCCTTAGCTGTGGATTCCACACAAGAATTACTATTTTTTTGACTGGATCTGAGAAATACACTGGTGTTTCCATAATTTGACTTAGATTATCTATATTTAGATCCTCTTGAGGACTAACACTGTCAATTCATAAAAGAGAATACGCAGGGAGGGCATATTTCCACTAGGATATCCTCTTCTTCCACTTAAGATTTTTGTAATAAATAGCAATATGTCATGTTTCAAAACATTTTTTGCACCAAAAAGGTAAACTCTCATAATTGAGAGAATGCTTCCAAATATGATCTTGAACTTTCAAATCAATAAAATCAAGGAGATATATAGATACATCTAAGCTGACCAAGTTCCTGAGCAATAATAGTATGAAAGAGATAATTAGGGTCCACAAATAAGAATTTTCCTAAATAATTTCTTATGGCTTTGAATCATAAATCTATTCAGAACTACAAAGGTAAAAAGGGAAATATCACCCAAATCAGTTTAACATTGATGGCCTTAGAGTGATGATCAAATGACAAAAACCAAGGTTTGAAAGTAAGAATGCTCTTGTTCCATGACTAATGGGATTATGAAACATGATAGTCAAATCCTCTATGAGATAAAAAAGAACAATAAAAAAACTATTTCACAGGGGAAAATTCTCAGGTTACCTACCACCAAAGGTAACTAATTCTCTATAATCCACTTTTTGATATTGGGAAGAATAAGACATAGGTTGGAGAAGAGACAAATCATCCCTAAGCTTGACAAGTTATGTTACCTTTCTAATAAATCTTTTAACTACTCTCCTTCAAAAGAAATAGATTGACTTTCTTTGGGTGGGACCAACAACTTGAATCCAATAGATTTGCGCATGGTAGAAACATCATCAAACCCTCTTCTTTACATGACTTCACCAAAGTAATTTCATCGATCCTCCCCTAAACTTTGGAGTGTAGCTAAAGCTTAAAATTTTAATTTGCATATTTCAAATTATCCATAGTTTGAATTTACCTATCTATCATAATTTTGGAGTGTTGTTGAACTTTAAAATAAATTGATTTAAAATTAGACTTTTATTAATATAAAAATATATAATACAACATTGGTCATAAATAAAATATGGGCATAAATGTCACACCAAAAATCAAAGTCTCACCGAGCTAAACAAGCCTCAAGAAGAGTACAAAATTATAAAAGGGCCAACCCAAGGCCACACGAACAAAAGTTAAACTGACTTAAGTACACATCAACCAAAAAAGGGTAAATAAAATCACAAACAATAAGGAACTCATTAAGTAGTATCAGGAAACATAGAGGTAGGTGCAGAAGGAGACCATCCCCATCCCCCTTGAACAAGGGGATCCTCATCAACTTGTAAGGGATCCCAACCATCATTTTATTACTTATTTTCTGATTCATCTTATCTAATAGTTTAAATGGAAAGATACAACCAAAAAAATATATCCTAAATAAGGGGGGCCCAACCTCCACCTCCATCACCATTTCTATTGGACCAATCAATCTCACTATGGGGTGATGATTTCTAGCATAAGTGAGGAAAGGGGTTCTTTCGACTATGAGACTATTATCTATGAGATTATTGATGCCAAACACCATGTCCACACCCCTAAGAGGGAGAGTGGTTGTGTGGGAGATTGGGAGGATCACGACCGATAACACACTAACCATTCCCCCAATGGTCTAAAAGAATTTGAAGATGATGCAGCTCTAGCTAAACATTATCTTTTTGACTTTGGATTTGGAGGGTAACATTAGAAATCACATCAACTTTTATATTTATAGAAAACATCCTTTCCATATCTTCATGATTAAAACATGCTTTATTTCTATTTTTCTAAATCTAAAAAAGAATGTTAGCATGGAAAATATGCCAAAATATATTGTATATTTCAAAATCAAGGTGGAGTCACCCAAGATATCCATTTTCCAAGTGAATAATTCATGTCAGAAGGGATTGAATAGAGCGTGAATCCATCTTCAAGTAGACTGAGCATGAGGACAAAACTAAAAAAGGTGTTCAAGGGTTTTTGGGTGTTGGCAAGCATGGAAGATGGGGTTTGAAACCCCCATGTGCTTTAGTTATTCACCAATAGGCAAACCCTAGTAATGAATACACCAAATAAAATGGGATTTTTTAGGCTGAATAAGAGTTACCCAGATATTAGAAAACCTTCTATACCATACATAAGGAAGAGATCTAAGATTTCATTCATGGTTAATGGTTTCAATTTGAATGTGTTGAGGAGAAAATAGATTATACCCCAGATAAGGAGACTAATGACTAAAGGGTGTAACTATAGGCTAGTTCTAATCTTTCCACTAGGGTGTAATGAAAGTAACACTAAATTTGTGTAAGTACTCATCAGGTGTGTCACTTTGTAGCTCTTTAATAAACTCTACATCTTAATTATTAAGATTAAACATAACCTTCATAATATTCCACAAGAGTCTGTACTAATTTATCTTGTAGATCAAATATATAATCATTTTAATACCCTTTTTGAACAGTCTCAAACCTTTGATCCAAATGACCATGGCAAAGGGAAATTTGTGATAATTGATCATAAGATACCACCACAGTGAATGAGAATTAGAAAAATACCACTTTAAAACCATTCCCCCACCAAAATGAGGTGAGGTTTAAGCCTCTCCCAAGCCTTCTAGATGTTTTGCATAATAGAAGTACCACTGATTGTAACAAGAACAGGGGTAATGAGAAGGCTGTATAAACCAATCCCTTTTTAGGCCTTTCTTCCAAGGGGGAGTCCTTAATAAATGCAATGTCTCAACAAAATTTTATAAGCATCATCACTTTCCAAACCTATAATGATCCACTTGACACTGAGGGAAAGACCTTGGAGTTTATTGTCAGTCAACCCATGCCCACAATCTTTTTTAGGTCAACAACAAATGGCCCAATGACTCTATGAAAACCATGATGGCCTTCAAATTTGGCCCATATAAAGTCCCTTAAGATTTTATCCAACTTAGCATAGGATAAAAAATAAGAAACCCAACAAGAAAATTAATAAACATGAGTAACATCTAGGACATTAGAGGAAATATGAAACTTCCCTTCTGAAGTCAAGGGTTTGGTAATCTAGAAGGATATTTTGTTTTCAACCCTTTGAACCACATAACATCACAAATCAATAGGCAAGGATCTAAATGCAAATGAAATATCAACGATTTTAAATTGAAATCTTAGGAGAATCCAATTTCATCGATATCCCTCCAACCATGGAGGTTTGGGAGAAAGGGGCTGGCAATAGCATTGAGACTTCTACCATTGGATGGAAGACCCAAAAGCAAGGTAAAAAGTGTCAAGGTAGTCTATATAATTTTTAACACAATCTTCTTCCTCTTGAAGTGTAAGAAAGGATTCATCTATAAAGTACCCATTGATAAGATAATGGTCTAAATTAGGGAGGGAAATACCCTTCACCAAACCCATAGAAGCATAATTAGCCAGTAGATAACTAAATCCCTCAATAGCTAACACATAAAGAAATGGAGCTATATGGTAACCCTACCTAATAATCAATGAATCTCAAAGCACCGAGATTGATTACCATTATTATTAATATAGGCATTAGCATCCTAAAAAATCATATTGACATCTTGCACAAATTTGGTGCCAAACCTAAGAGCCTGAAGCATTATCATAATGAAAGGTCACTCAATTCAATCATACACCTTATCAAAATCAATATTGGTAAATAAGGCCTTCTGATTAGAAATCCTAGCCCATTCTATACTTTTTGAGATAATAATGACATTGTCTAGAATGTATCTATGTTAAATAACCCATGTTTGCTCAATTCTAACAATTAAGGGGAGGAGGTGTTTAATTATTAGGGCAACATCTTTATCAATAATTTTATAAGACACATTAATAAGGGCGATGCGCCTCCATTTGGTAATAACTTCATGAACTCTATCCTTAAGAATAAACTTAATGTTACCTTGATTAATGAGAGAGCCTAAAGAGTTGGATAAAATAATTTCATAATAGACTTTATGAAGATTAGGACCAACAATATCCCATAAGTATTGATAAAAATCACAATAAAAACCATCAACTCCTAGGGATTTTTCATTGGCCATCTACATAATAGCCTCTTTAAGACCATTAAAGATAATAGGTCTATTACAAGAAATTCTTTATGCTTTAGAGATCTTGCATGGAATAACATCAAGGCATTGAGAGAGCATGGCTTCATGAGACAGGAGTGGAAGGTTGGAATGAAAATATACCATGATAATGATTTATAGAAGCTGACAGGATATCAAGTAATTTGATAAATATAGTTAAATCATATTTAATGTCTTTAATTATGTCAATAGCTTGTCTAGATTAAACAAGAGAAAATAATTCATTGGTCACTTTATCTCCAACTTTTAGATAATGCATCCTAGCTCTGAGTTGTGCTCCTCTAGCTTTGTATGCCTCTTCAATTTGGAGTTTATGTCTCTAAAGGGTTGATTGAGCTTAAAGATGAGTATTAAAAGGTTAGGCCTCAAGCCCCTGTGATACCTGAAGGTCCTCATAGTTTGTGGCATGATGCAGACATTGTCAAAAGATGGAAACTTGATTACCATATATTTGAAGAGAAGTGGTGGTGCAAGCAATGGAATTAACCCACCAAGCAATCCAACTAGTATCTCTAAAGGGTTTGGGAACCACGTTCTAAATTTGACTAATCTTCAAAATAGTTTGCTTATGTCTAAGATGAGCGATATTGAGATAAAAATATGATTTATGGGATTTAACCTAAGGAGTGGTCCATTCAAATTTGAAGCAAATAGGATAATGGTCTGACAAAAGGGTGTCTAAGAGCATAGCTACTGGTAGACCATGCATGGGAGCAAAGAAAAAAAGGTCTTGTGCAACAAATAAATATTGATCAAGACACTTAGCATGCTATCTATGTGGTGAAAATTAAACTAGATGAACTAGGGGGAATCTAATTCTCTCTTCTGGTGGTAGTTAGAATCAAGCACCCTAATTTTGTTATGCATGTAAAACCATGCCTCCTGCACTCCAACACACTAGTACATGGGAAGACATCCTTTTTTGTCTTCATGGGGCTCAACCTTGTTGAAGTCACTGCATAAGATTGAGTGACCATATAGAAGTGAACCAACTAACCATATCTAGAGTAAAGTGTGTTCCAACACATCATTAGATGTATATAGGTTCACGAGACCAATAATGTGGTTATCAAAATCAAACAATGTCCATTGACTTGATGGGTAGGATCTTAACCCCAAGAAATAATATTTTGAGAAAGCATAGACACCAAAAGAGTAACAACACCATCACAACCAAGCTCATGATAGGTGGCCTAACATAAAGCCCCAAGCCAAATAATGTGAGAAGTGGACTGAAGGAGGAAGTTAGATATATTGACTTCTTGCATGAAAAAAAAATCATATTAAAAGAAAATTGACAACTATTCTTGACCATATACTTGTGTGCTAGATTAGTAAGGCCTCGAACATTCTATAAATAGACTAACATTGGGAACATCAAGATTCATATGATTTCTATTTTAAAGGTCTGAGAGGGATACAAATCTATTGAAAGCCACATCATGTGACATAAAGTCTTCTAGCTTGAAATGATATCATTTATTTGGTATATACTCATCATCTGTGGTGGGTGAGGGGTTACACGAGCACTACAAAATAGATTTATAGTTGAGAATAATGAGATTGATCTCAGAATTTGAAATTATAACCCCTGAAGGGGGTTGTGAAGGAGTTGAGCTAGCAGAGGGTGGAGAATAAAAAAATTATCAACCACTTGAGGAGAGAAAGAAATAGGAGGTAACACCTTAACTTGAGAAGGAGTAAACATTTTTCCAGCAGATATAGAAGAGCTAGGACCTCTTGTGGGTTGATACATAGTAGGATGGGGTTTTGTATTACCCCAGACTAAGTTATTTTTCTCATTAGTAATTTTGGTCCATCTATCAAGATTTCTATTTGGTGTTTGGATTCAGACCCACTTTTGTCCTAAGGAACAGGAGAAGTGGAGAGCATTAAAGGGCACTCTCAAATCATATGGCCTAAGGATTAGCAATTGAAATAAGTGTTTTTTAGGTTAATATAAATCACACGCTATGTGGATTGATTATTTTTAACTTAAATCTCAATGGTCTCCTTAAGATCTTTGTATAGGTCAATCTCCACACAAACCTTTTTCTTAGGAGGTGTTGCATATAACTTTGATTATTCATGGGAGATGAAACATCCTATGGGTTTAATGAGCTGGTCGATAAATTTCCAAAAGGGGAGAGGCAAGCCAAGGAATTCTATCCATATCGGTATTTTAAGCTTGGCTAGTTCAGAGACTTCAGAGTCTTAGATCTAATGGGAAAACACCATCAATGTGTTAAGAATAAACTAGGGCCATGATTAATAATATCTCTATAGTGTTTAGGGTTAGTGAAATGAAACATGAAAAAACCCTTGGTAAGGTTTTAGAATCCTTCCAATTTCACACCATGGCATTGCCAACGATTATAGACCGACTACTTTAAGAGGGACTTGACCCATAAAGTAAGCAATCAGAGTGAAATTTTTAAAATGGTTACATATTCTATCAAACTTAGGTAAATCAAACACAACATCAAGGAAAGGAGAGTTTGAGTCAGAACCAATACCTTGTGGTATACCTTTGGAACAAATTTTTGTGTTTGTTTCAATGCCATTATTTCTTAGACTCCCAATGGCTATCCCTACATCAAATGATGTATAAATGGTAGCGGTGGTCATTTAATAAATGGTTTGAAAATTTATTAAAAGCGCAGAGTGCTATCTTGACTCATCGCAATAAATGCATAATTAAAACAGAATAAATCTTGCCTAGATCTAAAAACAGATTAGTAGTGTGACAGGGAAGGAAGAAATCTTAAATATCTACAAACATCTAATGCTCCATACAACTCCTCCTTCACATCTAAGTCTCACCGAACTTTAAAATTTTAATTGACATATCTTTAATTTGTTGGGTTCACTTAAAAATTTTGTAGACTTTACCGAAAAGTGAAAGCTACATATCAACATAAATTTAAATTGTACATATCCAACTTCGTTCAAAATTTTCTCAATGTAGTGAATCCATTATAAACTTCCAAATTTGTAATGAATAACAAATGTCAAAGTCAAAGACTCCATAGAATTAAGAAGCCTAGTGTTGCCTTTAACAAGCGTTGAGAAAGTCTTACATAGGTGGATGATCCAAGTTAACAACGTATCCCCAAACCAAAATACAGATAAAATTTAAATTACACCATATAATTAATTGAATCTCTAAATAAAATAGACGAAGTCGTCTTTTTTTTGCCTATATCCATAATATAACATTCTTTCGGAGTTGGCCTAGGGTGTAAATTATGTCGAAAGGGATGGGATAAGAAACCCATTATTATTCTTCTGCATGATTCTTCCATGTTGTATAGTTTTTAAATAATTTTTTCACTTCTCTTCAAAGTGGATAACGTGACACTCTGTATTATTATAGCCTGTCCCATTTACCAGCAAGCACTCTAATCTTTTCCCTCCGTAGCCATTGCAAAAACCAATTAATAAATTGGTTTTATGATTATTTTTTTCCCTCCAGACCTTTGCTCTCCACCTCAACAATTTAATGATACACAGTTTTAAGGGAAAAAAATGTAAATATATATTATCCAGAGGATCTCCTATTAGTAACATCTTAACCAAAAACATTTAAAAAATAATGATATATATTTCATGATTTTGGGTGTAAACGAACATGGTTGAGCTTGACCAGCATGTATTACTGACATAGTGCGTGTGTCACCCATACTGGGCCCACTACAGGAAACCTTCTCCTTTGGCGGTCACCCCAACTAAATCAATCATAAACTAGATAAAAATTAGGGCTACTCTTTTTAGTCCCTTTATTACATTGTCCAAATTTATCGTCTTAAGTGTCAAAGTAAAACTTAAAAATATATATAAATAAAATTTAAAAAAAAAGTTTTGAGAGTATATAATTATAGTTTTATAGGGGTCATTCTAGATACAAATCTTATTATTATCATTTTGAGTGTTTGGATCAATATGTTGTCTAGATTTCATTGGGGGTAAATAAGATAGGGAATTTGTGGTCTCGCTTGATGTTATATCAAACTATCAACAATGTGCTTGATAGGTCATTTAGTGGAAGGCTAAGTTGATCAGGGTATAATCATCTGTTTTGCAGGTTGATCAGTCTCAAAATTAGATAAAAACATCATTTTTAATTATTCGTCTGATTTTGATTATACATTGAATTGACGTGTGTCTGCAGGGCTTATCACTCTCAAAGCAACATATTCAAAACTACTAACATTCGCTTTGTAGGTTGCCTCTTCAAACTTCTCAGTTGAAACTACTAACCATTTGTCTTGAAGACAACCTGTCAAAGACATTTTGACATCTTAAAATAATTTAATTTGGCTAAGATTAATCTTTTTACTCACTTTGTCTAAATTATTTTAATTGTTTTGTATATATCATCTTATGTATATATCCCACTTCGTCGCCAACTAAATCTCCACCTCCGGCTAACCCACCCACCATACACCCATGGTCTCACCTTGACTGCCAATTCACCCCCAACACCACTACAAACCATCACTATCACTTCACTGCCAACTGAAGTGTTGGGTGGCCATAAATGCGTCTCCAACCATGTTTTTCCCTTGTATTTCTCAACGACCATGCATTTGATGAACATTTCATTCCACATTACCTCCCCTACATTTCTTAACCATCACGCATTTGAACATTTCGTTTCAGTTGAAGAGGAGGAAGCGACATCTTGACCAGCTAAGAATCGGACTACATCACTCCACTGACTAAACACAGCAGCACTGCATGAAGAGAAATGTTTGACTTTTTTTTAAAACCCAGTTTATGTCTTTGCAACATATATGTCAAGTTATGGAAGTGAAGATTAACTTCAGACTGTTGGGCATAAGCTACACTCCTTGAAATTCCGTCCTCTCCATTTTTATCGCTGATTTAGGTGGTGGGTTCTTCTGAGTTGATGAGCTATCAGTCTGGATAGTTTTTGCATAGGTTGTATGTATCCATGAACTTTTATTCTATTAAATGTTGTATACTTTCTGACGGTCAAGAAATTATATTAATCATATAAATTTAAAGCCATTTTCTCCTAGAATCACAAAATTTTGTTTTCAATGTATTGGTACTTTAGCCATTATCTATTGTTTGCCATACATATTAGTGGGGAATCCGAATGGTGTAATAATGATTTGACAATATTAGAAAATGGTTTTATATGGAGTAAGAGCATTTCAAATTGTAAAAATAAGAAGTATAGATTCAGATAATTCAAAGTAGTTTTCATATGAGTAAAACACTACAATTTCATTTTATTGAAGTTCTAAATTAAACATCATTTTATATAATTTTGTCTTACTTTATACACATTTAAAGATAATAATTGACGTCCCTGGGATAAAACATCATCCTTGAATGGAGATAATATGTTTGAATCTTTGACTTGGCTTAAAATGCTCAATATCATTAATATAAATGGTACAGTGAGATTACTTGAAAACACTACACCAATTTGTTATATGAAACTTTTTATTAGTAATGGGGCATTCCCAATTATTTTGTTGCCCCATATGATGGCATCATTTATCTAATAGACTATGGTTCATAGCATTTAAAGAATTTTTCATATGTTAATATTGTTGACTTGTTTAAATTAATTGTTCCATTCGATTCCTTCTAGTTAACCCAAAAAACCCTTTTGAAGTCTACTTGATGCAAAGGAATCCTTGGGGTTTATATTCCACAAGACAAACTTCTTTAGAGAGACCTAAAACCCTCTTCAAAAACTACGTCTATGTGAATGAAAGGTACTAGGGTATAAAATTTTAAGGAAATGGTTATCTAATCATTCAAAACACTATCAATCAAATAATATGATAGTTTTTCTACCCTTTCCAACCTTAATTTTCCATGCAATAAAAAGTGGTTTGTTCTATTAGGTATATTCTAAGCCTAATTCAGGGTTTATTTTAGATATAGTCCTATATATATTCTTTGATTTAGACTTTAAAACTCTAAATACACCTTTATCCTCTTTAGACCACCCCTTGGCATATTCCCACAAAGTTTCAAGAAATTTGAGATAATACTTGGTGAGATATTTGGGTTTCTAGATTTAAAACTCTGAGTTTTCCTTACACCTTATAGGTCTGATGTACACAGTCATTTTTGTAGGTCATATAATGGATATTTAAATACAAACCAATTTAATTTCATGAAGGAGGTCATTTTACAACTATATACCAATTTTTAGATCTTTTGGTGGGGTCTTTAGCAAGTTTACCCTAGGTTGACTGTCAAAGCTTGTAGATGTTTGAGAAAAATATGTGGAATAAGTCTAGTTCCATTTGAGTAAGAGCCAAAGGTTAAAATATGTTGGTTATGTTTATATATGAAGACAAAAGATCTAAAATCTTTGAAAAAATAATAACAATCTTGGGCTAAGATTTGTCAAGCACCAAGAGACCAACTAGAAATGCGAGGAACAAAGATTCTCAATATTTATAGCAAAAATGTGAACTTACCCTTAGAAACTTTTTAAATGTAGCGCTTATAAAATTTTACTATAATGCATTGTATTCACTTATGATTAACAAAAAATGAAAATTCATTTAAGGGAGGAAACAACATTTACCTAAACATTTCACAAGAAAGTCATAAACACACATAGATTTTTACACAAATGTATGGCAAATAAAGAGAAGCTTCCAATATTCTACAAGATTCACCTCCTAGTCATAGTTCCTAAGAATCCATTTCCTCGAGCTACCACCCTGATATGGTAGAAAAAGGGGAGAAACTAGCCCAATGAAATGGAAAGATGGGAAGCAATTGCAATAAGTTAACATTTAATGTATAAACTATAAATTGAGATCTAGATCATATTATGGACAACATATATTTAAACATAGTGGAATAATTGTAAAATATTATGTAATACATATTTTTAATTTTATTTTCTACTTTGAATTTATATCTTGGTAGTGTGAAATTAATCCAGGAACCAAGAAATTTCTGGGCCAGAGTAGGTTATTCTAGTTGGCACTATGAAATTACAAATAAATATAGGCCTTAATCCAATATAAGATTAGGAAAACCACACTTTTATAGTGTGGGTGACATGAATTTCTTAGATATCAACTTCAAATGATAATACAACATAATGAACAACCTCCTCTATATATCCCATGTTTTATAGTATAAATTTGGTGTTTATAATGATAAAATAGGCACCGCTCAATTAGGTCTGCTATGAAATAGATTGTAAAATAATGTTTTCATTTTTTTGTACAGTATTATGGATAACATATATGTCTTGTGTATAGTTGTTTACTATGATACAATCACAAAGTGTTTCAAATATGCGTATATTATTTATGGTCTAAGCAATCAATTGATAACTTTTAATTCTACTATAATTACTAATGGTAAAAAATTAAATTGTTCATAATATGTAGCTCTCAATAATGGTCATATGGCTCTTTATGATGAGAATGTGCATAATGTGGTTGTTGAAATCAATTCTAAAATATTATGTGACCAAATTTCTGGAAGGATTTGTGTAAGAGATGAGAAACTGACCACACCTCATAGACAAGCAATGGTACTTGTGAGGTAGTTTCTTGATGGGAAGACAAAATATGTGTAGGATGTTGTGGATGTGAGAACAAAGGCAAGGTGGGTACACCAAGTAGTGGTGGTGCTTCATCTAGTGTTAATAGTGGGGTCTCACTAATTATGCATTTATAAGACACTATGAATGAGTCTTGTTTTCCATGTGCATAGTCAGAGTTGAATATAAATGATCAACAACATATATCCTCATTTTCACTTCAACCACAACATGATGCCAGTGATGTATTATGAGATGCCAAACATGCAAAACTATTATAGATTATCGGGGAATTGGGAGGGCATACATGTTGGTTTATGGAAACTATTTTTATTTATTTATGGTATTGTCCTTATATGTGTTATGTGTATCATATTGGGGTATTCCATGGGGAGTAAGAAGGAGAAAATGACTATATATAAAATAAATGAAGTGAGGGATCTCTTGGTATAGAGTTATAACAATGTGAAATTGTAATTGTTCCTCTTTGTCAATCATCATTGACTTTTACAACAAAGTTAAAATACAAAACGCAAAATCTCACATTCATAATAATTTTTCATTCTATTTGTTATCTTGATTTACACACAGAGAGAATCTTATTTTTGAATTGAATTGATTAGCTTCCACCTCATTCTCTTCTAATGACTATAAATACATTTCAATCATATATAATCACAAAATTGACCATATAACTAATAATATTTCTTTTTGACAGGCTTACATGTTACTTTGTCAAAAACTTGATTGTATTTATGATCATGTTTCCTCTTTTTCATGTCTATAAATAAGTAGTGCATATGTATAAATTAAGTAATATCAATTATAATACCGTGATATTTACGTAGTGCTTTACCAATATTCATAGTATGGCTGATCAAAAAATGTATGTATTGGTTATTGATTAGTAGAAAGGGAAGGATGTTTATATCAAGTGCATGTTATTAAGTTTAAAAAACCTCTTGATAAGTTTGTATGGTATTTTAATAGAATATTATGATAGTATACATTATGTTTGTTGCCTTGGCTTGATAGATGGGCTTAGCTTATGTTTTTACTTGCATGAGGAGAGAGGTGTTTATGTGGAGGTCAAATCAAAATTTGTTATAAATATGAAAGGGGATAAAGATTTTCAATGAGGTCTTGTAAACTACAAGAAGATGCCACCTTCTTGTATCATTTATTTTGTGATATTGACATTCATTGTTGAAACTAATGTATCAAACAAGGAGTAGTAAGGGAGGAATAAAAGCAAATAAGGGAAATGAGTTTGGATAAGATTGATATTCCTACATTAGAAGACACACCTATAGAACAATACTATGATGTTGTGTCTAGTTTTGAAGTGGATGACATTGTCACCAATGTGTACCACTATCCATTTCTACATATTACACTATTTATGCTCCTTTTTGTAGTTGCACTATCAATTATTTTTAGGGAGGCAATATAAATTTAAAGTCATACTCTCAATTATTTTTGGGGAGACAATGTAAAAATGATTGAATGTGGTAAAATTATATATGGATATGTGTTATATATTAGTCAAAATATAAAAAACTTATATTTGATTGTGCAAAGATGTGGTCTCTTCATTATAATGTTATTATATATTGATGAGAACATTTGCTTGCAATCTGTTAGTAACTATCATGTCATGCATTACATTTATGTAACAATGAGTATATGTTATAATGATGTTTGTATTATATTACAAATATGAATATGTAGCTTATTCTAACATTTTAAAGTAATCCATATCTAAACAATTTTTGAATATGTTTAAAAATATGTGTGTTTAAAATTTTTGTACATGTTAGTAATGCATTATTGCTCATAAATTTCAATTACATGATATGCCCCTTTGAAACATGTGGTAACTATCCAAATGGTTGCATGAACCCTACTTGCCTCATATGTAACCATCATAGAAGCATATGCAGCCAAATTCTGTTGAGGTAAGCATGCCCTTATCTTCTACCTATTGAGGTAAGCATATGAATAAATTTATCACTATAAATTATATTCATTTGATTCTTGTGAGGTAATTTACCATTATTTGTAATATAACATTACCTTATTCACTGGTATATAGTCCCAAAACCCTTTTTTGCTTCTATGTAGTTCATAGCAAAAATAAATGCACGTAACTACAATCCAAATGTTGATTGTATGAATAAATTTACCAACTTCATAATTATTTTTGTACCATAGCCACTATGTTACA
Source organism: Torreya grandis (assembly GCA_037957365.1). Lineage (NCBI taxonomy): Eukaryota > Viridiplantae > Streptophyta > Pinopsida > Cupressales > Taxaceae > Torreya > Torreya grandis. The sequence goes on along the minus strand of JARHVA010001681.1, from coordinate 932,171 downwards.
TCCTTCATTTCAGTATTCCAATGGGGTTAAATACAATCAACACATGGAAACATAGTAGTTCAAAGATAGATATAGAAACTGAGGGGAAGGATTATTGTTGTATTGACTCATTTTGATACATACTAATAATAATTGCATTTGAATAAATTTATCACTATAAATTATATTCTTTTGATGTCCATGAGGTGATTTTCCATTATTATTAGTATAACCTTACTTGATTCATTGACATATAAGCCCAAAACCCTTTTATGCTTCTATGTAGTTCATAGCAAAGATAAATGCACATAACTACAGTTGAAATGTTTAATATAGGGATAAATTTATAGACTTCATAGTTACATCTATACCATATCCAAACACATGTGTCATACTCAATCTGTGTTACATACTTCATTTTAGTATTTTAATGGGTTTAAATAAAATTACCAAATGGAAACGTAGGAATCAATTTTCAATCATTATTTGAATTTATTCAATGGAAATAGGTGTTAATCAATATTGTGCATATCGACAATGAATTTTTGTTCATATATTTCAACATTTGATCATTCATGGTATTCATTAGGTATTAATTTTTTTGATTTTTTTACTAGATGTTGGAATAAATGGTAGACATGTGGGATGCGATCGTGCACCTTCCACTATAGAAGGCATTTGATGTTCTATCTAACTGTAGTAATTTTAAGTGGGAAAATTTTATTGAGAGTAATAAGTAAGGCATGTTGGTCACTTGGCTAGCTTCTGATAGGGTGAAGGATTTCATGAAAAAAGAGTCAACAAAGAAGTCATTCCCTACAAATTTTTGTATCTCCCATCACAAGAAAAAGGAACTTCTACCTAACAATCATAACAAGGTCATTGCTACCTTCAAATATGTCATGTATGTGACTTGTTATTCTATATTTCATGTGTGGGTGTATTCATATGTTTTTGTGTTCCATTTATACATAATTTTTGTAGCTAGTTTTCAATTTCATTATGTTTCACATGTCTAACATTTACATACAAATATTAGGTTTGTATGGCCCTATGGATTTTTAGTAATTGGATTATCTACCAAAAGACATGTTAGCAGTGCCAAAGATGGTAAAACATAGCTGACTAGGCCAAAAACATATAAAAAGTGGCCATTAGTGTCCTTTCAACACACATCGAATGGTTATTAGACCTGGTGATGTATCAGTCACATACAATTAGGTAGAACACATGGATAGTCAAAGAAATCATTGTCATGGCCAACAATATATGAATAATTCAAGGGAAAGAAATATTTTTATGTACCTTACATCATCCCTCAAATAAATGAATGGGTTCATAGGCTATAATTGTTAGGAATGTTTGTTGATTCTATCCATATTATATGCCATGAGATAGTGCATGAGAAACTTGTGATGTTTAATGCTAATATAGAGTGGGTTTATTTCCTTAGTAGGGATGATATATACACGAGATAATGGAAAATCAAAGAGGTTACATATGTATATAGTCTCAACAATGTTGAAAGTGTTTGGGAATGTGCACTAGATAATATTGACAACTAGTTTTTCTATCAAGGATATAATGGTGGGGGGACAAATAGGGATGGGTAAATTCCCTTAATACTTGTATCCAAATCCCAAAACAACTAGAATGGTTGTTGATATTTTGAAAGTCCATTTATTGGTGATGGACTCAATGATCAACACAAATGTAATGAAGATATGTTTTCTATAATTGTAACAATAGTTGATAATATAGATATTTTTTAACTTGGAAGCTCAATTGTTTCATATATCTACATATATTTCTAATTGTACACATTAATGGTCTTTGGTTCCTAACACCAAGGACTGCCTTTTGTCTAGGTGATTATGTCATGCTTGTGTATTTTGAACATTATCCAATGGATGAAAATACTTTTGTAGAGAGTACATATGAAAGACAGAGTGTAAATTCAATTCTTTCATGGTGGATGATGTTACTACAAAGATGAAATATATTAAATGAGTATTTTCTTTTTTGATGCATAATATGAAATTTATATGTCTAACTTCATACATACCATGGTTAGGCTACATTATGAAGTCTTACAAAGCAATAATGATATGCAGGGAAATATTCAATTATGAGTTATATTTGTGCAATTGGAATGTGAACCATGCATGGATAAATAATTTTATAGTGAAGGTGCAAGAAGATGATGTATGATGTGCAATATTTAGTGAATTGGGTGATATAATGCATAGCTACACTAATGAAGATATTGCAAACAAGAATCTAAAAAAATTGTAGACAAGTATCACTCCACATAGGTAATTTTTGTTGAATATTGGGAGTAGAATTAGCTTCACCATGTGGGAATGTGTTTATAATGTTGTCGTACCCTTCTACATGTTATACAAGAAACAAATTCAGACATATACAGTTACCATTCCCATTTTAAGAGGTTTTTATTGCGCATAATAATCACTTTTGTATATCACATGGTTGATTGGATAATTAACCAACTAACCACAATATGCAAGGACTTTGGATTACATAGGAAATTGAAATTAGAGAGACTTGAAAATGTTTCATGGGTTAGGGCTTTGTAGATTCTATACTACCATGTAACATTCCACAATAACAATCTTTGTACAACATGGGTGTAAAGTTAGATAGATGAAATGTTGCATTATCACATCTACACTACAATTCTTCTATACCGATGTGCAATTGCCCATTTTCACTCCAAGGCTACACTTGCAAACATGTGATTAAGGTGGATCTATTGAGATATTTTATAAGGGATGTGGTTATGCAACACACAATGGATTATGGATGTGAGTGCATTAGCTACATTCATATACAGCATAATATAAGGCTTATTTTTTATTGACGATTTTTTTTCACATTTTTTATAAAATATCAATTTTATGTATAATGTTTATAATGCATAGTGTATAGATAGTATAATAGGATATGTTGTTGAAGGTGAATTAGGTATATATCTTGAATGGTCAAATCATGAATATGAAGTTGAGCCATGTGTGAATATGTGAGAATAAAATTAGCTTGATGCAAGGGAAGTAATAGATCTGGTAGATGATACTAAAAAACATCAAGGGATGTCAATAATGTAATATAGATCTATTTTCATATCCATTTTGGTTTATAGTTATCAACATTTATAATAGGATATGATTCATTATTGGAATAGATCATTGTTACTAGTGAAGCTAACATAATCAATTCCTTGATATGTGAAGCATGAGAAATTTTTGTTTAGTGTCACATCTGATTGCATAATTGAAATGATGTCATTCTTTAAAACTTGTATGCAAGAAGTTTTTAACAAGGTCCAAATTAGGTTGATATCAAGTTCACAACACCCAATGACCCATTCATTCCAACAAGTGCATGATGGGTATGACACTTCCCTTTGTAGAGAGAGAGACTTCATAGAGATAATGAATAAAAGAAGAGACAATAACATGTCACAAGAGAGAACTATTTTCTCAAAGCCTCCTCTAAATAATAGGAAATGAGAATCCTGGAATGAAGATCTTAACATGGAAGTAAAGTGAGATACAGATAGATGGAAATGAGATAATGAGGCTTCATTTCCCACCTTTTTTTATCTTTAGTTATAAGTATTTTCATGGAGATACATCTTTTATATGATACACTCCATATGTCAATTCCATATACATGTTGTCATGTACTACAGAAGTTAGTTTTTGAATTGTAGCCAACCACCTTATTTTAGTTTTAGTTTTTGTGGCCATATACTAGATCATTTCATGTGAAAATGAAATTAACATAAATATAAATACAAGTTTGATAGTCAACCATGTTATCTTTTGTAAATATGATAACACTCATTATTTTAAACAACTTTTATGAATAAAATGCTTACAAATTTTACACAACCTTTTCATTTTCAAGTGAATTTATTTTATGATTTAAACTTTACGATGTAGCCACCTCTCATATAGTTTTTATTTTATGATAAGTATTAGTTTTTCTATATTAATATAGCTCCAAATATGATAATTATGTTGTATCTTAACTATGTTAAATCCTTTTGAAATATTTAATATGCCTACATGTGAACTAATTTGGGTTTATAGTGAATGGGTGAGTACCAATTCATAAAATCAACCAACTATATTCATTTTTGGTGAATAATTTAATCACTTTGTTCATTTGAAGTGCCCTCATAGAGATCTACAAATATTCTTATAAGACCACCCTCAATTGTCCTTGTCAATGGGGTTATAACCTTCTTAGATTGGTATTTTCAATACCAATGAGACAAACCATGATTTTAAATATGGGTTACTAGATTATTCAAATATTTAACCTCTTATTCATCTTATGCACTACTAGGTATTCTAGGTCTTTTTGATCCTTTGTTGTCTAAAAGTACTAATTACTTCCTCAACTTGTCAATGCACCTGAATAGATTTCCATCATAAATAACCTCCTCTTTATTCATAAATTTATAATGATGATAAGGTTTTTATTCTAAAACTAATGATTTTTTATGCAAGTATTCTACCAATTTATTCCATTATCTTTCTTATAATCTCTATCTTTGAACAATTCTAACTTACATAGACACCTTCTAGGTCTCCAACTATGTCTCCTTCACTTGTAAGTTTGTCTTGATTTTTAACTTACAGTAGCTTATAGCCTTTATTTTTATTGGTATTATATATATATATATATATATATATATATATATATATATATATATATATATATATATATATATATATATATATATATATATATATATATATATATATATATATGTAAATATTCATGATTTCCACAAGATGATGAGAATTTATCCCCATATATAATGAACCTTTACCAACACAAAAGTCCATAAAATTTAATTCTTCTCTTTCTTACCTTATTTTAGGCCTAACTAATGAGGTATGTAAAACTCAGTCTAACATATATTTTGATATAGGAATACTTAACCCATGACAACACATTTATCACATAAAAAAGGTGTTGTATCATGTGTATATAGATTTTCAAAGGTTTTTTATGAGATAATCTCAATAATTAACATTTTTGGATTCTTAAACCTTGATTAAAATATGCAAGTATAGGTCTGATATACATAGCCTATTATACCTCTCTCTTAAACATTTTCAAAGACCCAAATAAATTTGGACACTTTAATCTTATCCATTATAACCTATTAACCAAATTTCAAAGGTTAGGAATGAATCAATCTCAATAAAAAGGGATTTTAGTGTCTTCAACCCTCACCGTAGTGTTTTGGCAGGATATAGGACCTGAGGGCACAAAATCAGAGATATTTTGCAACATAAATGTGTTAAAAGACTATTTACACATGTATTTTGATCCATATGACTATTTAAACTATTTAATATACTCTATAGTCTCTCTATTACCAAAAATATTTAAAACAATGTCAATATATCAGATTGTGTATTGAGGAGGCCATGTTCTTATACCCTAGAAATTGAGTGAGAACTTAATAACATGAAAATAATAACAAATAAAATTAATTTATTTAATGTACATACTAAACATTATTTGTGTAATTTAATGAATTCAAAACTTCACTTCTAAAATAACCAAAAATCCAACTTAAGTTCTGACTATTATAGACCCTATCATAATAGACCCAAGAGTAAAATATGGAAAAATATCAAATTTACATTATCTTCAAATTTTATTTTCATTTGTATCAGGACCTATACAGTGTCCATCAACTCTTAAAAACACTTTACAATCCCTATGCTATCAAAAATAAGTAACACTAAGCTAATATTTCAAACTATGTTTCACAGAGTAGAGTTAAAAACCATATTAGTTTGAAAAACATCATCAACATGAAATTAGATAAAATAAAAAACAATAACTCATACATACTCAAGAGATTATTAGGATGCATTAAAAATAAATACAAATCTTCCTTATTCCTAAAATACTCAAAAGTTTATATTTACTCCTCTATAAACTCTTGACAGACCTTCAGACCATTTTTTTTTAGATATGTACAACCAAATGCATATCATGTGAGAATGACATCATCAAAATATGGAAATAGAAGTTTAAATTTTAGGTGTGCTATTTTTTGTAATTATATTAATTCTCCATATTATTTAACAAACTATTATAGAAGTTAAATATTAAGGTTCCATTTGAATATGATGTTATTTTAATTCCATGTGATGTTATATAGCTTATGATAATATTTCATACATTCTAAATTAAAAGTGAGGTAAGATTAATTACCATTAGTATTTTTAATTCCAAAGGTGTAGCTGAATTCTATTGTTTTATGAAATTGATTTGATAAATAGTTTCTATAGCAAAACATGTTAATTTTGGAAGTCATCGCTAAATTTGTTTTCTATTAGATGGTAGGCATGTTCCTTATTATATGTGTTCCTTATGAAGAGAGTGACAGAGATAATATAGGAATTCCATTTCAAAATTTGTAAAAAGTCATATATTCTTGATATGCTCACCACTGAACATAATCTAATGAGCAACAATTTAGCTATGGTGGTCAGTGCCCTTAACTAGCAAGGTCTTGCATATGCAACTAATTTCATAAAACCTAGTGGTATGAGTTGGTTGAATGTTATCCTATGTTACATTCCTAATTATCAACAATAGCACGTACCATTATCAACATTCATGTTTATCACATTAGTATAAAGGCATAGAGTGGATTTTGTCATGCAGTGGTATTATGAATGGCTAGAGGGGGACGTAATATTGTCTAACTTGTGGAATACTAATGTATCCATATCACCTTACATAAGGCCATTCCTACATAAATTCATTCCCACCAAGCTATCCAACAATCCTAATGTTTGCGTACACCTTGATTAGTTGACAAATATATTTATTAGAATGAAGATTATATTAAGGGTGCAGTTTGAATTGTTTAGTGTTTGGAATCACCATTGTGATGCAATAAGAATGTGTCCTAATTATCCCATCAGAGCATTGTGGAAATAGTTCACCATTTCTCATGATGTTGAGTTCCCACTTATCCATCCAAAAAAAAAATTCTATATAACTCCACTTTGATAATCTGTACACATGTCAAAGGTTCTAATAATGACAATAATTGCTCTCCATTAGGTGATTCTAGGGACATGGATAGTTATTAGGATATGTCATGGAACGTATTTTGGTAGGAATTATTTTGTTCATATTTTAGGAGAGAAGCACATATCTAACATTTACATAAATTATGAACATTGTCTCCAAAACATTGAATCTTATGACGTTTATTTTGTATCTTACCTATGATTTCATGTTTTGTGAATATTAGGATCAATTTGTTTTGTGCATATTTGGAATTGCATATTTGAAGGTTCTTTATTTATAATAACCTTATTATTAGATACCTATAAAAAATATAAAGTAAACATAGTATTGACATTTGTTATCTTTCCTTTGAAATTTTGCTTGTGATGCTTTAGAGGTTATAGAGGTATATGTGCAGCAAAAGGCAGATTAATGAATAAATTCATGTTGTGTTTATGATCATCATTAATCTCCATGCTCCTTAATATGAAATTTTTTGGTGTTTTATGCTTTGTGGAATAATATGCATGTCTGTAAAATTGAAATATAGGGGTTTGGTTATACAATCGTGAAAATAAGCAAATTTATAAATACCTTTTATAATATGATGTTTGTAAGGTGACTAATAGGGATAAAGGAATAAGTTTAGATATTTATGAAATTGAAAACAACCTTTGACCATGAATAAGCTTAGACCAAATTTAATATTTGGTATTATAAAACTATTATTTCATGTACATAATTGATATATCAGATTCAATAGATTTTATCAGATGAATGAAGGAAAAAAGTTTAAAGTTATCAATATAATTTAGTAATTTTTAAGTTATTTTTTTGTGAAAGTTATTTTTTTTTACATTTGTTGGGTGATATTAGTCTCCACCATGCATAGTTGTTCATTATTACCCACCATATACAATCTTGGTATTAATCTCATTTATGAGGTTTATTTTTAATGTATGCTTAGTGATTTATATCCTATGTGCTCCCCATCACACCATGTTTTATTTGATGTCAAATTATATTGAAACTACTCACATATATGCCATGTTATATATCTTTGTATATTCCTTCTAACCATTATGTTTAAAACTCATGTATCTAGTTATGTGGGTAGTAGTTTCATCCATTACCTATACCAACTCTAAAAACTTCCTTTTAAATACACAATTATCATCTTCTCTTCATGCAATTTATCAAATTCATAGTCAAGTCTTATGCAATATCTATGTGTAAAAACTTTCATTGGTAGAGTAATCTCTTGTGATTTGAACATCATATAATTTACATACCTAATTTTAAAATATTGTGCATTTTGCCAGTAACTATCAAAGTTGTTATATTTTTGAAGACATCCAACCATGCATTTCATCATTGTACACTACCAATTTGAATCTTTCACATCCTCTACCAAACTTGCACCTACAAAATATCCTCTATGAAAAAATGCAAATAATATAAAAATATTTATGGGGTAATTATTTATATTTTTAGTTTTATGTGTTTAATATAGATCAATATATAGTTTTTAAGTTGGTTTCCATTTATTTTAAATATAGTTGTATTAAATAATAAAATAATGATTATATAGTTTATTTTTATAAAATTTCTTCCCTATTTGAAATCATTAGTTTACATTTTATAGGTAAGCCTATGAGAGTCCTTTTGAACCCTAAGAATTTTATCATTGAAGGAGGAATGCTTCAACTAAATCCATGCAAGGATAGATATAATCATTATAGATTTATGTGTCATTGTCAAATTAAGGTTAGTTTGAGTAATAGATCAGAACTTAGACCATATGAGTTAAATGGAGAACTGAGTGATAGTGAGTGAGGTCTAAGTTATTTGGTTATAATAATATTGTATCAAGAATAAAATATGAGGTCTAAGAGATTAGGAATCATAGTCTTAATGGGCTAAATATAAATAGAAGAAGGTAATTCAATTGAGGAAAGTGAGTGATAAACCTATAATAGAGATTGTAAACTAGAAGTGAGTAAGTGTTTGAAAACCTATAAGATATATTTTGTGATTGAAATATAGTTGGAGACCCACGTAAAGGTCTAATTGAAATCAAAATTGACCAAAATAAGAGCTTTTGAGAGAGATCCTAGGAGCAAGTAGTAATATTCTTGGATCAACTTGCCTTTAGACACCTTACACCTCTTATAAAGCTTCACATTTAATCTAATCTTGTTCCTGTCTCAATGACTTACTTTGTTCTATGAAAGATACTTGATTCTATTTTAGATCTTAAAATATAGTCTTTTAAGACTTTACATATAGTCTATCATATTTTCATCCATAGCCCTACTGATGCAGGTGCATCATAAAAATTTATAAATTATGTGAAATAGGTCCTATATGAGGTATGTAGAGTATATAAGATTCAATAATAATCTTCACATTAGCTTCAGATGGACATACTAGGTCATTAGGAGTCACTTCTTGGTTTTCCCACCAAAAGTGATAGTTCAAAAATTTAAATTATTTATGCATAATTTGAAGGGTTTCTATATGTTTTAAGGGTCAAGGTATTTGTTTGAAGAATATTAGTGGTCAAACTACTTATGTAAAGGTATAATTAATCTAATTACTTATCATAAATGCTTGTACTTATCTATTTTGCCTTGGAAAGGCCTAGCTACATAGGGGAAGTCTAGGATTAGTCTTGTCAAAAGATAATCTAGGGAATTTAAGAGAGTATAGTGGTCAAAAAAATATTATTCAAGTTTATGATATTATTTCAAGTATGTTGGTTTTAAAACATATCAATAGGAGCTAAGATAGAGGCAAGGAGATGTCAAAAAGGATCACTTTATCCATTGTTGAGGTTGGACTATTATTCTAGCACATATTATGAACTATGTAATGACTTTGTGAATGTATTTATGAATAAAATTTGATTTATATTTATGGTTATAATTTTTTGGATTATTTAAAAATTGTAATCTCATAATGTGATTAGAATTTGATCTCATATAGTAAAGGTTTAGGCTTACTGGTTCAAGAAAATCCTTTTTTTCTATTCACAATCAGCAAAATAGGAGAAGTTGGACTTTGATGATATAATCCTAACACCCATTTAATATAGAAATTATAAGGTTTGTATCATGTTTTAAAATAGGTAATATTTATTTAAGGTCTCAGAAATCAAATATTTGGCTTTTTATTTGTTCTTGGGTTCTAACATAAGGCATAAAGGGGTTTTCACACAAATAATACTTTAAATTTGTAACCAACCACTCAAAAACTATGAATGTTTGTGATTAGATTATAAAATACCCTATCTACCCATTTGAATTAATTTTAGTCTTTTAGGTATCTTCAAACATCTATAAATACTGATTATGTTCCTCAGACCTGCCAAAATAACAAAGTAAGTGTTTTAGAAGAATAAAAACTTGAACATATCTTAAGTTAGTGAAGCAAAACTCATGAAAATTGGTCCACATGTGATATGAGGTTGTATCAATAAGATCTAGTTGTTTTAAACCCTTGAAATGTCTTTTTGAAGAAATTACACGTGACTATGTACTGTCAAACCCTATATCGGGCCTAGAATTGAGTTGATATGATAAGATCTTGTCAACCCATGAGTGTTTGAATACCAAATAGGCATGTAGATCATTATAAGTCTTATTTAATGTGTTTTTTGAGATATAATAGGGATCCTCATAACTAAAACAATATTCATAACTCTTCATAGCTAAAATAATGGATCTTTCTAAGAATGTTTTAGAATGTAATAATTTAACGATAAGATCTCCTTGATATTATATGAAAAATAAAAATCATCCATATGTGAAATTACTTAGGTATATTTATTTATTTTTAATAAAAAAATGTAATAATATTTAAAAATATATGAGTCCAAAAAATATTTTACAACTTCAAATTGAAGCTTAAGTTACTTGGTGATATCACACGAACAAAATAGACATTGTAAATTCCAAACTTGATATTATTAGATATGTTTTATAAACATATAAATTTAGATTATTTATTTTGTGATAATTTTTTATGTATTTACCATATATTTTAGTTAGTAACCAATAGATACAAAACTCATATATTAATTGTATTTCATTCTTCCTTCAACATTGTTATAATGACTAAATATATGAGGATATAATAATTGAATACACATTTTTCACAAGTAGTTGCATAGATTTCATTATGATTATTTTTCCTTATCTCATGTGTGTTCACTTATCCCATAAAATTGCGCAAACTTGATCTTGTACTCTGCCCTCAAGAACTGTAACTTGTGTTCATATATGGTAATCATTTCATCCTTCTTCATTTACATGGCCTTGGCAGTGTTACCCCAAAAATCATAGAGTGATTTTGTGTATGCATTTGTGGCTTATAGAATGATAAAAAAAATTTAATCTCCATATTCTCACCCCTCAATGTGAAAAGGGTGTCATGCATCTCCTAAACTAATTTAATCTTCTCATCTAGTGCAATTTCCAACTTTATAATGTTTGTCCTTACACTTTCAAAAAGTTTGGACAATAACATGTTTTCCCTTTTCAGATATTCCTCTTTTAGAAGTGTTAGTGAAAACTTCAAATGGAGATGATCCTCTATTGATAGCACATCTTTGTACCTCATCCATGAAATAAGCTCACCTATATCCTTGAATATTTGAGCAGCTTCACTTTCATCTACATTTATTGGACCATCTATAAAATTACACAACTAAATCACTATATTAATTAATTCTATAAATGTAAATAAACTAAGAAATTAAATGAAATCTTAATATAAACTAACTCAACCTATGATATAACTACAAATGAAAAAAACAACACAAAAGTATACCTTAACACAAAAATAAGCTTCCTTCATTGTGAAGTGAATTTAATTTTCTCTCTTTGAATTGTGGTTGCTCACTCTTCCAATACAAGGGTAAATGGGAAATGTTGGGGTATGAAATCACTTATAATTTTAGTATGATAAGCCTATAACAAAGAAGCTTCTTAGATATGTTGATAGAATAACTTTGTAACAAAGAAGCTTTTTCGTTATAGGTTTATCATGCCAAGATTATAAGAGTTTGCATACCACAAATTTTCACATTTTATCTTGTATTGGAAGAGTGAAAAACCACAATTCAAAGAGAGTAAATCAAATTCACATCGTAATGGATGAAACTTCTTTTTGTGCTAAAGTATAATTTAATCTTTTTTCTTTCATGTGTAGATATATCATAGGTTAAGTTAGTTTAGATTAAGATTTCATTTCATTTATTATCTTATTTACATTTCTATATTTATTTAATACATTTTTTGCATGCTCGATGGGACTATGATTTGGGTTTACATGCCATTTCACCATGTGCATTGTGTTGGGTCCCTCATTTTGTTCCAATCATAATTCTATTCTTATATCCAAACTCCTACACCTATCAGTTAGAAATGATAAAATCATAACATCCATTATTTATTCATCTATTTTATTTCCACTTTTTTAATGACTTTTTCATTCTTTGAAAGGTCATTACTTTGATAATGTATCACAATGACTTCTCAAATAAGGGTAAAATGAAGGCACTTAAAATTAGATACTTTGTATTTATTTTAACCTTCTTTACACTAAATACCTAATCATCTCTAATCATCCTTAATTTTTCTTAATCACTACTCATCATCACTATTCACTATTTATTATCCCTAAATTAATCCAATGTAAATTAACTAATTTTTCTCTAATTAAAAATTCCATGGATTTTGAAAATTCATAATTTTCATAAATCTAAAAAATTATAATTATCCTCACATGCCCTAAGGCTCCACCTATCCCCCACCATTCCAATTTAATAATTCTATTATCCACCATTCTAATTTAATAATCATGTTATCTTCCATGATCCAATTTAATAATCCACCTTTATTCCTATTATCTTCTATTATCAAATTTAATAATACACCTTTATTCCCATTGTCTTCCATGATCTAATTTAATAATCCACTTTTATTCCTATTATCTTCCATGATCTAATTCAATAATCCATCTTTATTCCCATTATCTTCCATGATCTAATTTTTTTATTTAATAATCCACCTCACATCCACTTACTAGTTTTATATCATATCTTCCTCCCAAATGAATTTTATATTAATTTTTGAATCCCACATGTTCTCCAGTCAAATTTTAATTCAAAATTCCCATTATGAATTAAAAATTACCTTTTATTCTTATCCCTTGATCTTCATCTCAAGATGGATGATTCATCTCCATTTCTAAATTTTATAAATTGGATGTTCTTTCTCCAATTTAGCAAAGCTTATTTATTAAAAGTTTATCATGCTAAGATTATAAGAGTTTGTATATCACAACATTTCCTATTTTTTCTTGTATTATAAGAGTGAGAACCATAATTCAAAGAGAGAAAATAAAATTCACATTATAATGGAGGAAGATTCTTTTTTTGCTAAGGTATAATTTTATGTTTTTTCTTTTATTTGTAGCTCTATCATAGGTTGAGTTAGTTTAGATTACTTGATTTTATTTGATTTATTAGTAGACAAGGGTTCTTGGAGGAATTTATACATGATGTCTTTATACACAGGTGATGTCTTGAGAAGGTCTAGGATGGAAATGTTAGTGGGCACCTTCTCAATATGGTCAATAATGTTGTACTTACATTCAATGTGAGATGATGATGTACTAGGAAGTGTAATTTTTGCATGTCTTGTGGTAACAACACAATATTTGGGTTGTAAATTAATGACATCAACATGAATTTGATAATGATCAATACAATTGACTATAGAGTCCAAAGGGTGATTCCCTTGGTTAGCATTACTTGCTTTGGGTTATTCTTGTTTTTGCTTACCTTTTCCTTGCTCATGTTGGGGGAATGGATCTTGATATATATACAAATTGTAATTATTATTTAGTTGTATTTGGAATTGGTGTTGTCTAAGTGGGTTTTAGATTTGTTTGACATCAATCACACCATCACCAATAACATTCTTATTCTTGGTAAAAAACTTTGGTTTTTCAAGTTGTTTTGAAGAATTTTTGTTAGCTTTAAATATCTTTATAATACCTTTATTGATCAAAGTGTGTTTAATTTGGACCCCTTTTTCAATAATTTTGTCAAATGACCTTAGGTAAAGGAGTAACAAGTGATGTCCCAAGTTTGAGTTAAGATTGTTCAAAAATATATCTACAAGTTTAATTTTGTGAAAGGACCATGAAAAATGGCTTGCCAATGCCTATCATCTTTTCAAGAAGGAGGCAAAGGTTTTACCATTGTGTTGTTTAGTGTTATGTAAATCTAAGGTGGTCAAGTCTTTTTTCATATTGTAGTAAATGTGATGAACAAATTTCTAAAAAATGTCCTCAAAATTAAATATGGATCCTTTAGGGAAGCATGAAAACTATTTGAGGGCTTGACCCTTGAAACTTTGTGTAAATAATCGTAACATATACCCATTTTTATAAACAAAATCTATGAATGTATGATATAATTCCTTGAGGTGCTCCCTAGAATCACCCTTGCCTTTGTATTTGTCAAATTTTAGAAGTTAAAAATACATAGGGAAAGGTGTTATCATGGTAGTTAAATCATATGGGTAAGAATAAATTTCTTTGAATTGATATTTCTTTTGCTAAGAAAATATGCCATCCTGTAAACCTTAAACTTTATCTTTCACATTTTGAAACTCTTACATAAATTTTAATGGTATTTTATTCATTTGGCTTGAATAAGGTAATAGGTTTTAGCCTATGAATGGGTTTGGGTTAGTGTGAGTTTGTGAAAATTAGTGAAGTGGTGGATTGTTATTGAATTCATTAAGAGGTGGGTTGAGAAATTTATCATGTTCTGGATATGTAAAGTGATCTAGATTGGTTAGATTAGTGGAAATTTTAAATTATGTTGGGTTAGGATTGGTGTTGTAGTTAAACTATTGATTGTTTGGATGAGCATTAAAGTTACTGTGGATATGTAAAGTGATCTGGATTGGTTAGATTAGTGGAAATTTTAAATTATGTTGGGTTAGGATTGGTGTTGTAGTTAAACTATTGATGGTTTGTTTGATTAAAGTTTAGGTTGGATTGGCTTAGGCTAGTTGCGTTAAGGTTGGTGTTAAAGTTGAAGCTAGTTGGGTTAGGGTTGGTGTTAAAGTTGAGGTTGTTTGGGTTAATGTTAGTGTTAAATTTGAGGTTGGTTAGATGAGTTTGGTCTAGGTTTTGATTTGGATGTGAACAAATCATGTGATTAGAATGGGTGTTAATGTTAAATGGTTATTTAGAATGTGGATTATTGTTAAGTATATTAGTGTTAAGTGATGTCTGGTTTGGATTAAATCCTACAAGATAATGGGAAAATTTATTTTGTAAATTTCTTAAATTTTCATTTGGATTTGGATTGGTAGGCATGCTTGAATTAATACCCAAGCTTGGATTTGATAAAGATTGGTTGATTTGTGAGATAGAATAATTATTCAATATAAGATTATGATTTGGATTGTGATGTTATTGATTGTTGAGCCATGAAGACTTAGATTTGAATAGATTGGTGAGATAGAATAATTATCCAAGATCAGATTATGACTTGGATTGATGATGTTGTTGATTAGTGAGTTGTGAAGACTCTAATTTGGATTGATTTGTGTGATAGAATAACTATTTAAGATTGGATTTGATTAATTATAGATAGATAAATTTGAATAAGTATTACAATTTGGGTTTGATTGATCGATGGGTGAGATTAAATACACATTCAAACTCAAATTTGGACTTATTGGATGGTTGATTTGATGTTGATTAAAATATGCATTTGAATCAAAATTAATTGGATTGAACCCTAGGTTAAGACTAAGATTATTTGGATTTATATTTGTGACCACATTTATCAAGGGATAGATCAACAAAGGCATTTGTCTATTGATAAGTGATATTGCTTACAAGAAAGGCTTTGACTCAAAAAAAAGATTTAAAAAAAGACTTGACACTAGACTATAAAAAATACCAAAGTGTTTAAAAATTTGATTGACAACTAAATGCTTTTGAGTTTGAGTGTAAGGTTATTGGTAAATTTTTAATGAAATAAAATACTTTTTTCTCTCAAGGTTTATTTTAACATGTGGTAAAACATAAGGAAACAATAAATAAATTCCTATTTTAAACAATCAAGTAATTGTACAAAAAGGTGAAAACCTAAGATAAAAGGACTTGAATAATTTATGAGATTTCCATGTCACTTGTTTGTCTATTGCATTAGTTTTGGCCTAATATTTCAAGGCACTAACAATGGAGGATCATACCATTCCTAAGGCTTACTAAGTCTCATTTCAAGGGTGTGCGGAAAGTAACTTCCCTTGATAATATGCTCCTCTTAAGTGTACCATAAATTAGATGGATAAAATGGCTTACCAAGGCTTAAGATTTTTTAAAGGAGGAATTCTTGAGATACCTTTCATTACAATGAGGTCCAAGACTATATACAGAGATGTTAAAACCCTAGGTATTAGAGTATGGAAGACCCTCACATCACAATTTGCTTGTTTAAAATATAACTCCACTTAGGCTTTTAAACTAGTTGATTTTATTATTTATATTCCACTGATATATAGAGTATGGCTTACTATGTTGTGGTAAAATCCATGATCAATAGAACCCCTAGAAAAATAAATAAAAGTTCATACTTATTTTTTATTTTTAACACCAATGTGATACCAAGAAAAGAGCATACACAAGTACAACTTGAATAAAATAAAAGTTATGTAATTACTTTTGATTCTCAAGTATCATTATCAACATGATACCAAGGGAAGAACATACACAATTTCACAACATATATAAAATTCTAGAAAAAATAAAATAATTAACCCTAAGAAATTAAGTGTGAGTTAATTACTAGAAACTGAAAACAAAAATAAAATGAAACGTTAGGAGCAAAATAGAAAGATTGTTTTTATTTTATCCATTTTGCATAATTTATTTAATTAGCATCCTACAAATAATTTTTTAGAGAGTTTGTATTCTCTTAGATTCAATAAAACCTTAAATAAAGTAAGAATAAACCACAAAAATAAGAGAAAACAACAAAAAATAACTGAAAAATGCTTATAAATATAGCTATGATGAAAAGGAGATGAAAAATATGAAAGAATGTTCCACCGAGCATGCCAAAATGTATGAAGGAAATATATAAATGCAAATAAACTAAGAAATCAAACAAAATATTAATCTAAACTAACTCAACTTATGATAGAACTAAAAATTAATTAAACAACACAAAATTATACCTTATCACAAAAATAAGCTTCCTCCATTACGATGTGAATTTGGTTTACTCTCTTTTAATTTCAATTTCTCAATCTTACAATATAATGGCAAATGGAAAATGTTGTAATATGCAAACTCTTATAATTTCAACATGATAAACCTGTAATGAAGATTGTTTTCTAAATTAGAGGAAGAAACTCTAAACTATAGAATTTGAAAATGGATGTGAACCATCCATCTTGAGATGAAGATCAAGGGATAAGAATAAAAGGTAATTTTTAATTCATAATGGGAATTTTAGATTAAAAATTAGAGTGGAGAATATGTGGGACTCACAAATGAATATAAAATTCATTTAGAATAAAGATATGATATAAAATTAGTAAGTGAATTTGAGGTGGATTATTAAATTAGAGAAAATCATATCATGAAAAATAATGGGAATAAAGGTGGACTATTAAATTGGATCATACAAGATAATGAGATTAAAAGTGGATTATTAAATTAGATCATGAAAGATAATAAGAATAAAGGTGGATTATTAAATTATATCATGAAAGATAATAGGAATAAAGATGGATTATTAAATTAGATCATGGAAGATGATAGGTTTATTAAATTGGAATGGTGGGGGATAGGTAGATATTTAGGACATGTGAAGATAATTTTGATTTTTTAGATTTATGAAAATTATGAATTTCAAAAATCCATATAATTTTTAATTAGATAAATATTAGTTAATTAAATTTATATTTATTTAGGGATAATAAATAATGAATCATGAATAGTGAATAGTGAATAATGATAAATAGTGATTAGGGAAAATTAAGGATGATTAGAGATGATTAAATATTTAATGAAAATAAGTTTAAAATCAACATTAAGTGTCCAATTTTAAGTCTCTACAGTCACTAACAAAATTCCATAAAATTAAAAACCACATAATAGACTACAAGAAATGATATGAAGTATGGAAGATAACATGGTAGTAACAAACTATTCCTTGGGGTATGTTGTCAATGGTTCATTAAAGAACATACATTTTATGAAAATTTTAAATGGGAAATTTTTTATTTGTTACTTGTGGTTATGACATCATTTAGTTAGCTTGAAATATTAAATTTTACGAAAGTAAGGGAACCACATGTAACTGAAATAGTAAACAACAATTTATGCCCATAAATAATTCATCATGTGTAATTACAAAGATTGATAGACATTTCATATATAATACATCATTTCATTAATATTTATGGACATTTTAGTGATATTCCTAACATGGTGTACACGTTTCTTATGAAAATTGGGTTATCCTTTTCTACTTTAAAATTTTATAGGCAAAATACTAAACCTCAACATAGGAATTGCAAGATTTCCAAACTATTTATTAACATAGAAAAGCAACATATAACACCATGAATTGTACCTAAAACATGATAATTATGACCCTTTTGAAGTTTTTATTTACTTATCATCCCTCTTCCTCCTCCTCAAAGCATGGTCCACAGGGATTTGGCAATCAGTGAATTGTTTTATTGGCACCGTGCATCAATAAATTTTTGAAATGAGATATGTGGAGGTAAAAGAGAGAACTAATGCACTAAATTATATATTTCACTCCATCCAACCATGGTAATTTGTCAACATACATAGTGAGATGAAAACATGTGCACTATAGTTTTAATATTTGAAACATTGATAACAAAAAAAGGCAAACACATCAACATGATATCTTACCTATCAAAATCATTACATATCATACGTATATAGATGATTGTAAGAGTATATGTGAATTTTATTGCAATAATTAACCATGTACCATTGTGTAACACATCACTATATGTAATATCAAACATCAAAGCATTTCTTAAATCATAGATAAATGACACACTTCTTAGTTGACAAAAACTATAAATGAAATACTTGTATTAAAATTATGGTGATTAAAATATATTTCACATCATAAATTCCATATATATCATGTCAAAGGTATTATTAGCTATGCAATATCCATTTTATTAGCATGGACATAAGACCTCATATCAAGGACACATAATCTAGAAGTATAATACCACTAAATTCAAATATATGCATTTGTGATACCATGAAGACACTTGCATTTTAACTATCTCATTTAAGAATATTGACAAAAATCAAGAAGAAGGCATGAACATAAATAATATTCTTATTGCTTTGTTAAATAAAAAGTGAATAACAAACCTCTAAGAAATGGCCCATAATGCTTTTGATAATACTATGTTATCTCCATCAAAAACCTATACAAAATTTTAATACATGATATAATCGTAATATATAATGGTAAGTTTGAATTAAAGTAATAGGAACAAAGAAGAGTGTGTAATAAATACTAACACATATGCTATCCTTATCATTTCTTACATCGTCATTTAACAAAGTGGTAACCACATGGTGTCATACTTTCTCCACGACATCCATCTATAGAGGAACAAAAAGGAATATTAGATAAACATTGGAAATAAATAAAAGCATAATAAAAATTTGGACAGACATAGGCATTGACTTTACTTACATGAGGTAACTCATGATGCTAAATTTATTTTCTTTGGTCCCCATAAGAAACCCTCTTACCTTTCCATCTAATGCACTCCCTCAAAGTAATGTGTTCGTTATCATTAGAATGTGTATGAGTGTCCTCTCTCTAAATTCGAGATGGTGATTGTTGTAAAAATATCAAAGCTATTATTGAAAACCTAAAATCAAGTTATCATGTACTCCATGAAAACCATTGAATAAATTAAATATAACCTAAGGTCTGTTATTGTTTGAACCTTACTGTTGCTCAACTATTTATCTTTATCACTCAAGTTTTTGATGAACTTGTCATCACCTTATTCAAGCTTTCCTTATCCATGATAAGTTTTTCCTTAAATTATATGCAAGCATCATGTCATTGATATCCTTCAAGGCCATGCCATTGAGATTACATACTTGGGAAATATTATCCCTTACCATCCATGATCATTCTAGCATGTCTCTCTTTCTGAAGCTCTATTTTTTAAGAGTCTTTCTATTGGCCTATGTTACGCTTATCTTTTTATTTATTCTCTTATATTTGGATGTGTTTTCTAACTACTGACATACCCTAGGGTCTCCTTGGAATAGATTGTTGACCATGAATGTTGAGATGGTGAATATTAAGTCTTTATAGTGACTAAAAAAGACAACCACCTTGACCACTAAATGTGTTACATGGAGGCAACATGAAATAGTGAAAATCCCATTTCACAATACCCATATACACAATGCTAAACAGACTTGAAAATTTTCATTCAAAAAATAATCCATTTTAGGTTATATGCATAAATCAAAAAATAAATGACAACATCCTCAAAGACACAAAATTATTCTTACATGGTTCAGCTCGAACTCAGTATAATATTTTGAAGCATCCAGAACCTAGTTATTGTCATTGATATCCTCATCAACCTTCTCTAACTCCTTCTCTTCCTCTTACATTAATGATTAATAAAAGTATATCTCTCCAAACATAAATGATACAACCAACATGTATGACCATGATGAAGGAAAGAATAATAAGTGCAAACAATACACACATATATGGGGATGAAGTCATCATGTAGGTCATTATCCAACTCATCATTTTGGCTCCACTCCACCCCCTCTACCTAAAATATATAAAACTAAAATATAAAATAAAAAGGTTGCATCAAAAGGGGTATAGTATTCACTAGTATAGGTACATGAAAAGAAGCATCTATGAACATGAGAATTGAAGAAAGATTAAGTTTGGCTAGAGATTTCCCTACATCTTGTGAGACAAAGTTATTTGACACTTCATGAACACCCTCATCACCTTGGATATGATCCATCCCTTCCCTCTAAAATATTAAACATGACATAAAAAATCACAATGTGGATGTAAAGTTAGCAAATATTAAATATTATACATATGGAAAGAGAATATTAAATCTAGCATGGCCATTTCATGAAACATCATTAAAAGTAATTGTGTTATCCCCTTGTTTATGTCTACAATAAGAATATAACTGATATCACACTAAGATTCCCTAATGGGATGTTGATTTCTATGGAATGGCTATCTAGGCCTAATGGGAATCCCTCCCCCACTAGTGGGTGCACTATGTGAAACCTGATTATGATCTATGATGAGTTAGTGGGGAGGTATAAACTTATGGAATGCCTAAAATTATGTTTGAATATTGATTTATTTCTACTAAAAGAATCGATGTGATAAGTGATTATCATCAACAAGTAATAATTGAACTAAAAATTCACATACGAGGGTTGTAGCTAAAATTACATACAATCTCTTTGGCCTCAAAAAAAATTTGTTGCAGTAAATTATCTCCTTCCAAACCATCCATCATAAATTTAGACCATTTAATAATCAGATTATTAATTGGAAACATACAATAGTTTTCATATATATTAGTTTATAATATGGCTTACAACATTGACACTTATCTATAAATTAGAAAAATTAACTTCAAAGTAATGGTTGCCACAACACTCAATTGTTGTATAGAAGGGAAAGAGAAACTGATTAGTTGGACACATAATAAATAAATCATGGAATTACTTATGTTTCACTATCCTTTCATCTTCTTATGGGGTATGTTATTGTTTCACATGGTAGTCCTTCATTGGCCATAGGATTATGGGCTAAGAAATCCCTCTACATTACGTGATTCCCTTGGAATATTTAATATTGAAACCAAACACATTATGATTCAAAAAATGAGTATTAAAAATAAAAATTCAATAAGTAATAGGAAAATAATAGACTAAAATTATTTTAAATTTACAACAAATTCAAATGTAGCATTCAACATAAAAATTTATAGACGTTCATGTCATTAAAATGAAACTCTAACCCTTCACCATCAAGAGTTCTCAATAAGCCTATATTGTGTCCATGATGTAGGATCATAGCTTGAATTGTGGTTTAATTTACAAATTTTGGCTTATATGAATCATAAAAATCAACTTCAAAGTAATGGTTACCACGACACTCAATTTTTGTATAGAAGGGAATGACAAACTAATTAGCTGGACACATAATAAATAAATCATGGAATTACTTATGTGTCACCATCCTTCCATCTTCCTATGTGGTATGTTATTGCTTCGCATGGTAGTCCTTCATTGGCCATAGGATCATGGGCTAAGAAGTTCCCTCTACATTACATGATTTTATTCAAATCTTTAATCTTGAAACCAAACACAATATGATTCAAAAAATTAGTTATTAAAAATAAAAATTCAATAAATAATAGGAAAATAACATACCAAAATTATTTTAAATTCACAACAAATTCAAATGCAGCATTCAACATAGAAATTTGTGGAGGTTCATGTCATTAAAATGAAACTCTAACCCTTCACTATCAAGAGTTCTCAAGAAGCCTCTATTGTGTCTATGATGTAGGATCATAGCTTTAATTGTGTTTTTTTTAACAAATTTTGGCTTTCTAGGTCCACAAAGCAGTGTTCCAATCCTCAATTTTTCTAATTTTGTCCATTGAGATCGAAAACTAGTTTTCCCATCAAAACCAAGAAACTTGAAGTTTTTTAATTGGAAAAGGAGTTTCTAGGATTTTTATTCATCTTATTTGGAATTTGATAGTCATTATCCTTATTATATGGTTCAAATCCAGTCTTGTGACATGTATTAAATTATTGGAATGTCTTAACTCTTAATTGCCCATGTCAAACTCAATCATGGTTGACTTTTGAGTGGTCTTAGAGAGTTAGTTAGGAGGTTGTTATAGCTTGTCATAAAATGGAAGGAAAGAATGAAAAAACAAATAAATAGGGTAAGTGGTTAATATAATATACAATGTGGGGGATATCAATAATCCTAAAGAAGCAAATGAAAGAGATATAAAGTCCAAAAAATGAAGGATTGCAAGGATAGTGTGATAGACTATGCAATATAGCAATCAAGAACCTTTTGTTGAATGTTGTACTTTAATTTATAGTTGGTGTTATGTGTAATGAGGTCCATTTTATTTTTTTAAATCCTATTTTTACTTTCTTAAAGGTTAGTTTTATGTAGCATACCTGAAAACACAAAATAAGGGTTTGATAGGGATTATGATAGTCATAAAAATGTTGTTTTCATTTCTTTTAAGATTAGTTCAGGACAAATAACATGTGGAAAATATAGGTATGTATTTTTAGAGTCCTTATAAGTACTGACTCAAATATAATTCCTATAAATTAAATTGTTATTAATTTTCCATGCGTTACTTGTACATAGTCACCAACCCCAAACTAGGGCTTTGAAAGCATAAAATCCACTATAACATTAAAAAGAACCATCCAAATGTCAATAAACTTTTTGGGTAGGTAATTTTTTTAAAAATTTAACCATTTAAAGTGGTGTTAGTTATATCCACTTGGAGGGAAAGTTATTGAAGAAACTCAGTCTATAGACTTGTGAATAAGGTCCAAAAAGTCATATTTTCCTATTTTATTACAAAACATGGTATAAATAAGTGTAATGCATTATCGTTTATCTTAGTTAACATCATCATGGGTATATAAATCCTCTAAAACTCATTAAGTGTGCTATTTGAACCTATATTCCTAAGAAAAAGGTTGGCAGACCTATTCAAGAACATATGTTTTGATTGATTGTAGACAAAAAGTATGTCATGAAGGATAACAATGTCTCAACTACCAAAACATTAGTGGTATTATATTATTTTGCACTTACCAAACTATAACCTATTAAAATTTTCAATTTAAAAATAATTACTAGATGTAGATCAACTGATTATATTATGGATATCAGATGGATTTAAACTGGTAAAATTTGAAGTATAAAACATGTTGACCTTGTAATCAATCATCCCCTCTATCATCAAAATCAATATATTCTACACCACTCATGAGTAAGGAGTGGGTATAGTTTTCTAAACAATTGATCCTTCAAGAGGAATTGCAAAGCATGTCGACCTTACTGGGTTGGAGGGTGTTGCAAAGTAATCAAGTGAATCAAATCCAATAATGAATTGACTAGGATTCCTCCATTTGAAGGTAACTTTTATTCAAGATGGAATTTCATGAAAATTTATTGATGGAAGAATAAATATCCATGTATGAGAACAATATTAACAAAATTGAGGATTTTCTCATTCAAGGAAACCAATAACACTAGGGGCATATCAAATGGTATTTAGAAGTGTGTAACATACAAGGGGAACCTGAGGTTGATCAATATATACAAATGGATGCTAATAAAAGTTGGAGTGTAGGGATGTATTTGATAGTGTTGAGAGATAAAATGGATGATCAACATAAATATTCATAATAAGAAGGATCATATTCTAAGATCCTCATTACAAGTGGTTAGTACACATATGCCATAACTATGAATACACCACGAACTCCACTTCCATAAAATAAGAATTTTCCATAGTTCAATGGTGATATATTTAATAAATGGTAAGAAATTATAGGACATGCATCAAAATATAGAGTGTAAATGAGCAGATAAATGAACATCATTAGTTGTGTTGATTAGAAAGATTGGAGAGAGCTATGGAAGAATTAAATAAGAAATTTAAGGTCTTGGGAGATAATGATGAACTTATTGTTGAAATATTTAATACCAAGAAATATAAACATGAAAATGTGTACATCTATAACAAAAGACTCAAATAATTTTTAGAGAAAACTTGAGAAAGAAATATTTGACAATTTAAAGATGTGATGGTTCTTCGAGGGGCTCATGCTGTCATTATGAAGGAGGATGAAGGTGCTTCCACCTTTATTTCATGAGGATGCATACCATAGATAAAAAAATTTGTGATATTTTTCAAGGGTTTATCATAAAATATTTATAATAAGTGCACCCAAGTAATCTTCACACAAGGGGAAAAATTGACACCACCTAGCATACTACCAAAGCCAAATAATAATGTAGAAAGTGTATCAAGTAGGGACATTTTGTTAGTGGTTTCCATAAAGATAAATATAAAATTGGAATTATATATTGATGGGATGGGCCCATGGACCATAATCATGTCAATATTTTAAAGTAAGTGAATTTCAATATGATTGGTGTATCCAAGGATGATTACATGATTGCAATCACTTGAGCAGGAATAAAGTGAATTACCTTGTCGAAAAATAAATAATAAAATTCTTGTCAAAAAAAGGGTGGAAGTCAAGAGGGATATGATATGTTTTCTCAGTTTTGGAGATAGGATGGATGCCTAATTACAAGGTCAACATGTTCTATACATCCTATTTCCTATGCTTCTTTTACCTCAAGAGAGTAATGTAGATTGTAATACTATGCTATAATTATTTCCAGGAAGTTTGTCATAGAGTGATTTTTTCATAGAAGCATGAATACTATAATTATTTCATAGAATCATTATATCATTATGTTATTATTTTTAATTATTTAAGAGAGTACCTGAAATTATACTTATTCTCAACATGTCGATTAATGTTGATGCCAATGTTCCTGTCAAACATCATGTTGCATCATTACCTGTTAAATTCATCCTTATATTCATATTCAATATTATTATATTTACAACCACCATATATCCTAAATCACTAATTCAACTAATGTATTAAAACTACTACATTCAATTATAAGTTCATCATCTCATCCCATTTTTTCACCATGCAAAATACGTGTTAATACAGCATGGTCACATGGAAGGGGTTGATGTGGGTGGCATAGATGCTTATAATGGTTTTTTTTCAAGGTAGGTATCTTTTATGTTTTGGATGGAATGAGTTTGGTTTAAAATAGAGTGTAGATAATGCAATAATGGTTTATTAACAAGACACTTTCAAGATATTCTATGAACCCAATAAGATCTTTAGGGCTTGCATTGATATCTAGCAGTTATGGTGGTCTTTGGGTATAGATATATAAAATACAAAGTGTTTTCATGAGGGGTATAGAGATCGATATATTAGAAACCAAATCAGTATTTATTATAGATATCTTACCCAGGATACCCATAAGAACCCTCAGTAATGATGGCACAGGGACATTAAAAAATGCACCAACCAACAAGGGAAGGGAATGACATTAGTATAATAAACCACACTTACATCCATATCTATAATATGAAATATAGGGTGATATATAGGCATATAATCTATATAACACCTTTTTTAGGCCATAAATTCACATACCCCTATTTTTAATTCTAGTTTTTGGCTTTCTTAAGCCCATCTCACTACTCTCTAAGCTCTCTAAGATTTATTGTCTCTCTTTCTCTTTAAAGTTTGATTTCCCTTATAATATATTTAGTCTTATCTATTCTTTCCAGGTAGTTTTTCATGTTCCTAAACTTGATTAACCCATTCCATATATCTACAATATATAGGCCTATAATCTCCATAATAGCTTGCCTAGGCCATAAATTCACATAAAAGTATGTGACTTTACATAATAGGGATTTCAAATCAAAATCAAAACCATCGATTTCAAACATTTTCTATGTTATGTAATAGAATAGAGTAATAAACTTCTTATGAGTGATAGTGGCATGTTGTCAAACAACTCGACCACAAAAAATTCAAATTGTAAATGGAAACATTTGTACGCGCGCACGCGTGCGTGTTTTTGTGTGTGTGTGTGTGTGTGTGTGTGTGTGTGTGTGTGTGTGTGTGTGTGTGTGTGTGTGTGTGTGTGTGTGTGTGTGTGTGTGTGTGTGTGTGTGTGTGTGTGTGTGTGTGTGTGTGTGTGTGTGTGTGTGTGTGTGTGTGTGTGTGTGTTTAGTTGTAGAGGTACCTCTTTGTACATCCTTCCAACTAGGATGGAGGAGAGATATGATACTAAATCCCTTCCAACTACCTCAAATTTCAAAATATATTGAATGCATGGGTATTTGCTTTGAAATACATTTTCAAGGGTATGGGTATATAGTTTTTGGAATTTGGTTACAGCATGAATGAAAATTTTGAAATCATCCTAGGAAATGGCATATCATGGAAAGTGGTGTGGATACAATCCACTTAAATTGCAAATGATGTTTACAATGGGGCTGATAGTGAGTTGGTGGTCATGATGAGGGCATGGGTGACAGTTAGTAGTGCACTTAATGGTTGGGTTAGCGAATGGTGGAGGGTTAGTTAGTGATGAATTTAATGAGGGGTTTAAATTAGGGATGATAGCCAAAGGGTAAGGTTGACTATGGTAGGCCTAGTAGGGGAGATGCACACACTATGTTGGTATTGTGTGCTAGTTAAGCATGGCCCAATGTGTACCCCCAAAAATCCCTTTGTATTTTTCTTGATGAAAAAATTCCTGCTAAATAACCAGGTCACATAAAAGTGTATGGATGCATCCATGGCTAGTTTACACTTTGATTGTAAGGATTGTGATTTCCTATCATAAAAATAGTCTCCATAGATAAATAACATCTATTCCATCCCAACTCCAACTCTACGTGCAAAAAAATAAATATAAGTAAAAATCATACCATAGGAGAATGATCAAGAAGTTAGTTTTGAACTTAGGTTAAAAATTTTAGTTGGGATTTTAAATTCTATTCTACAATAATTAATATAATTACACACTCTCTTTTCATTTTTCATATATAAAATATAATAAGGGTAAGTATCTAACAAGTAATTCTCATTGATTAACTATTATTAACATATATATCTTAGATAAAGTTATGTAAAATATGCTAAATTATATCATTATTGAGGATTTTATTTTGATTATATCACAAATCTAATATAATATAGGCATTTCAAGAATAATATGTCTCGATTCCACATCTTTTACATATCTAAAATGTGTATACTAGTTATAAATCTACTATAGCATCTGAAACATATCTATAATAAAAAACATATCATATTATATAATATAATAAAAACTAAATTGAAATTTTATATTTTCTACCAAACACTTCCAAATTTTGTGACGGTGAGTTATAAAAATTTTAAACCTTAAATTTACAAAGCTGTTATAATGACATTTTAATAAATAACTATAATGTGTAAGTAGTTCAAGATGTGTCTAATTTATTTTTATATTTTATTCTAGTCTAAAAAATAGTGAGCGATATAGGTCAATGGCATTGTTATATCCTTATTTAATGCAAAGCTTTCCTCTTATAAAAATTGGCTTTTCTTTTTTTAATTTTTGTTATTTCAAAGAGCTTTTTATAAGTATTGATAGGTAAACATTTGACTATATTATATTATCTTCTCTCATTTAAAATAAATCTTATAAGATCAATATAAATTCAACATGCTTCTATAAAATTAATAAATTTTATCAGATGGATAAAATGGTTTTCTATTAAAATCAATATAAAATTGCAAATGGAAAGGAATATACCTACAAATACATACCACACCCCTAGATTCCATTATAGAATACCTCTCAGTGTAATAATGATATTAATTATTATTTAATTAGGTTCAAAATTTTAACGAATTAAATTTTAAATGTTTGACATTGTGTGTGTGTGTGTGTGTGTGTGTGTGTGTGTGTGTGTGTGTGTGTGTGTGTGTGTGTGTGTGTGTGTGTGTGTGTGTGTGTGTGTGTGTGTGTGTGTGTGTGTGTGTGTGTGTGTGTGTGTTTGTGTATTTATATGTATTGTGTGTGTGGGTGGGTGTACACATATATACATATATATGTACACATAAGTATTTATGTATATGTACGTGTGTCTGTGTGTTTGTTAAATATATTTTTCTTAGATTTTTTATAAGCTCCAAACTCGATCGTATATCTAAAAATCACAATTTTTCATTATCTTCACCAAGAAACAAGTTTTTATTAATTAATTAAAGGCATAACAAATAATTTTATAATATTATACTCTTTTATTTTGGGAAAGATAATTGAGGGTTGAAGGTTCCCTCACCCACAATAAAGATCAAAACCCAAAAACCACCTGTTAGCCTTGGATAAACCATGAGGGAATGTAAAAAACATGAAAAACTATGAACTAATAGCCATAGGTTGGAAACCCAGGGCAGGCATGGGAAAAAAAATAGAACTACAGAAAAAAAAAAAAAAAAAAAAACTCAGAGATAACCAACATAACTTAAGACCCTCTCTCTCCCTTTTTATTTTGTGAATGGAAAATCATGGGAGGGGGATGAAAGATAGAACGCCCTTTTTATTTTTCCTTACTATTGTCCAAACTTCTTAAGAACCCAAACTCCTAGAATCAACTCCAGAAGAAGAGCATAAAATAATGGCAAATTGGATATAAATATCATCCCCACAAGGAAAACCTATACTAATATCCACTATGCGTGTGTGGTTGTATGTATATGTATATGTATGTATGTATCTATGTGTGTGTGTGTGTGTTAAATATATTTTTATTAGATTTTTTATAAGCTCCGAACTTGATCGTATGTCCAAAAATCATAATTTTTCATTGTCTTCACCAACTAAAAAGTTTTTTTAATTAATTAAAGGCATAATAAGTAATTTTATAATATTATACTCTTTTATTTTAGGATAGATAATTGAGGATTAAAGGTTCCCTCACCCAAAATAATGATCAAAACCAAAAATCCACCTGTTAGCCTCAGATAAACCATGAGGGAATGAAATATCATGCAAAACTATGAACCAATAGCCATAGGTTGGAAACCCAAGGCAGGCATAGGCACAAAAATAGAACTATAGAAAAAACTTAGATATAACCAACATAACTTAACACCCTCCCTCTCCCTTTTTATTTTATGAATGGAGAATCTTGGGAGGGGGATCAAGGCCATAACACCCTTTTTATTTTTCCTTACTACTATCCAGACTTCTTACGAACCTAAACTCCCAAAATCAACTCCAGAAGAAGAGCATAAAATAATGGCAAATTGGCTATAAATTCCATCCCCACAAGGAAAACCTTTACTAATATCCACCTTATCCCTAATAGGGTCAACAAAAGAAGACCCAATAATGGACAATGAAATCATAACATGAGGCTCATGTGCCATTTTATCAACCTCCTATTGAGTTTTAATCCCTTCTCTACTAGGCTAAACATGAATTATGTCCAAATAAACATTAAGAAAATACTCACAAGCATATTTCCACCAAGAGGAGATAACTTTATGATTAGATATCTGGTAAGAAGTTTCCATATGACCATTTCAAAACACTTATGACACCTAAAGGAAAGCCCCTCATAATCTAGGGACTAAATCTAGCATTAGTCATAAAATTTTAACTCAAATGTTGTTGGAAAGTCATGAGAGGTATCCAGGCAAATAAGAATCTGAGCAAAGGTGGTGTAGGAAAAGTTAGCAAAAATGGCATCAATTTCAAGCATATTGGCCAAAGAGCCCCCAATCATTGAAAGGCAAGGCTCAGCCTAGAATTGAAGGGGGAGATGAAGTCTCGGTACCTAGATAGTTATAACAAAAAGAGATTCTGAAAGAAGATTTAATTTAAGAAACTAAGGATCTATAGAAAGGAAATAATGTTCCCAATTCCAAGAATTTACCTAAAGAATATTGTTTTGGTATGCAAGACTATTAAAATCCATAATTAAAAACACTTTAGCATAGGAATAAATTTCCAAACTATTTTCCATGCATGGATTCCAAGACTCTGAGATCCATTGATATAGGTGGGAAGACTAGGCTATAAATGGTCAAATCTACACACTAACCCTCCAATCTTGAACCAATTATCACTACTAATAACCTCTTCCAAAGCCACATCTATGAAAAAAATAGAAAGAATATCCTTGGCTATTCCTAATGGTTTGAAAACATGAGGCCTAGGGTTTTTCACCCATAGTTTATCTGGATGAGACATTGCTTTGAAGAAGGATTTACCTAGAGGTTCCCTACCCATAGACAAACCCACGATAGTATAATTTATGACATTTCCACCATGGGTTGAGGAGGATGGAGGTTCACCAAAAAGACTAGAATCATTCAAGAGTTTATATGAAAGTAGCTACAACCTATCCTAAAGAGAATATAGGTAAGGATCATGAGGCTTCTTCGAGTGTCCAAGAGGGAAGCTACCATTTTCACTAAAAACTCACCTAATCATCACTCCAAATAGCCTCACAAAAAAGGCCCTCAGATCCATAGCAGGTAATACTATTAATCACATAATAGACATCATGAAGAGTCTTATACTATCATATTCTTAGTAATTATATGTTAATATCCTTTTTTTATAATCATAAAATAAGGTGACCCATATAGCACACAAGCACCATAACCATTTTTATCATATTTCATAGCTAAGGCTCAACCAAGATCAAATTTTTAAAATTAAGAGTAATTAAAAAATATAAAAATGAATATCGAAGATGATACCAAAAAAATGATAGATGAAAAAAGAGATGAAGAGATAAAATGTTGAAATGATAATGATATCAACATAGCTATTAGACACATGGCCAAATTCACAATTGAAGAATTGGGTTTACAAAATTGATAATATGTAGATATGATGAAAAAATTCATGCATAGACATCTCAAGATGATCAATATATTAATAAGCATAATATAAAGACAAATTATTTCAAATCAACACCCTGAGTCTGAGAGAAAATAAATAAAATAATACAATAATGAAGCAGATCAAAAGTACCATCATTAATCAAATGTTAATGTTGATGTTAATTTTAAACAAGTAAATGCAATATCCATAGATCATGTGCTTAAAACTCTAGAGAATAAACCTCAATATGCAATGGATGTTGATGTTAGAAATAATTATTTACAAGAAGAATTAGTATCACAACCAAGAAGAATAAGACACATGCAAGATTCAAAAAATGGTAGAGAAAAAAATATAATTAATCATAGTGGAAGGCTTGAGAGAGATTTCAATACTTTTTAAATGCTTTTTCGACATGGTTTAGATAATTATTTCACCAAGCATGTGTTATATTTTTTATAGGTGTTACCTTGGAATAAAAGTTTATAGAACACTTAAAGGCCCTATATGTAATAGACATCAATAAGAGAAAGGCCATAATCAATTTTTAGCATCGAAAAATATGGATCTTGGGCCGCAACCACTAGTACTTCATAACTTGATACATGCTAAAGAATGTTGATAACCAATGTCAACCCAATACTAAAATAAACACACACAACTAAAGTTCAATATAAATGTAAAGTATATACAATAAGTTTTTCATAAGAAGTAAAATAAATCGTTAAGGTTTTGACATGCAAAATAGAAGATTTACTGATAATTATTATTCAGAAAAGGGATCAATGTGGAAAAAATTATAACTTTATGATCAATAGAAAACAAGTATATAAGGAATTAATTTATGAAAAAATAGAACATGACAAGTTTTATTCATATGTTTAGATTGATGAAAATGCTCTTACTGAACTTCCACCCAATTCTAATGAAAATTTATTCAACCAATTGAACTTTGTCTATATGAAGTTTTATTTTGATGCAAACGAGATTGTAATTGTAAGTCCATTTATAGATATTGATAAAGGAAATGCCATTAACCACATGACATTAATGGCCTCCAAACCACTAATACTCTAAGAGATGGTAGTGGAGCACAAAGTCTCATGTCATAATCGTGTGTATAAAAACTAAAATAGAGTTGATATAATAAGAAATAAAACTTAAATATAACAAACATAAATAGATAAATACAACAACTTAAATATAGCTAACATAACAAAAAAAATAAAGGTAAAACATAGAGTTTTTAAAATTTAAAAAAAAAAACCAATCAAATAATATAAATAAGATAAAAAGATTGAAATAAAAAGACAAGTGCAAGGAACAAACACAAGTAAAATAAAAATTTAAAGTATGTAATTGCTTAACTTCTCACCAAGTTTGAAATTATAATGGACAATCCCTTTTGATTCAATATCTAAACCTACATAACCTATTTTACTCACCACAAAATTCCTTAGTGCATATTTATATAGATGGTTCACAACTTTGATATTACCAACCACCATTAGTTTCACCAAACTTATCAACCCTTATAACTTCGATGACACTTGATTGGAGATTTGGGACAATTGCCTCCGATTAATAATACATTATCATACCATAATAATATGCATGTAAAATTATTGTGAGAAGAATAAAAAATAGTTGTTATTTTGGATGAGATATTTAGATAAAAAGGAGAAAGTGAGGACCACAAAAGTTTCATCAATTTTTTACAGATTTGAGAGATATAAATCTAAAAATTAATTATTGGAAGTTATTAATTGCTAACAATGCAAGGATTGTGTTACCATCCAATATTCGGATAGAAGTAGGTCTTGTAAATGGAGTCCTAAATTATATTCAAAGTATAATATATAAAATTGGGAGTGCCCTACCAGAACCATCAACATATGTTATGGTCAAATTTGATAATTACTTCGATATACCATTCGAAGATGAAACTTCACATAAAATTTTAATTACACCAATACAAAGGGAACATACATAAAAAAACCATCCTTACAATTGGCTTAGGTATTAACAATACACAAATCACAAAGTTTTAACTCTTTTTAAAATTATAATTGATATAGGATAAAATGAAAGAACACAATTAACATTTATGACTATCTCTAGTGTATAGTTCTTGGAAGGACTAAGAATATTGTCACCATTTACATATGACCACTATAAAAAAAATGATAAAAGGGAAAAAACTTTTCAAATAGAAAATTGAGAAAGAAAGACTAAAATTCTTAAAAGATAAATAATGTCATGTACTTATTACAAATTTCTTTCTATCAATATCAACTGATTCCTTATTTGATATTTTATGTAGTGTGTATGACACAATTTAATGAGTAATAAATTATTCTTTATTTTTCATTTTATCTTATGTATATTACATATTTAAATGATTTACAAATTCATTTAATGTCATTTCTAACTTAGAAATGTAGACTAGAAATTTTTACTTGTTCATTCTCTATTAGTCACAAATTTTTCTTTGTTGTTTTGTCACAAAATCTTAATTTCTATTTTAATTTTAAATCTTCTAATACTCAAATTATATTTTAAAACTTCCTTTTTAATTTTTATTATTCTAATTTTTAAAATTTTAATTAAACTTAATTTATTATTTCAATTTATTTAACCACCGTAAATATTTATGTTACAATTTAATTAAAATCCATATTTTTAAATATTTATGTTACAATTTAATTGAAATCCATATTTTTATACAAATTGTTAACAGGAATTTAATGCATGTTAGGCATTAAACTGGAAAGATACGGATTAAAAAACACAGAAAGGCGATGGGACAGATAGGGCATGATTTCCGCAAAATACAAAGCAACGTTAATTTATTTGTACAGCTCGCCCAAAGTTCAGGTCAGTGCACCTGTTTTCAGGTCGTCGGGAGGTTGAAACCCTGGTATAGAAGCAACTCTCTTGACGGATCTTTTGAGTCGGCTGTTTTGACGCCGGGCAGTGGCAGGCTATGAACTTACGTGAGGTTTACGTTCAACCGCGTACCCAGTCGCTGATACCAAGCCCCTTAAACGCTAGTGTTCGGATATGTTCAGCCGTACGTGTTCGAATGTTACAGGCACAATCTGTTGAAATCAGAAAATTTCAGATGTCGAGCAGCAGTCGGCTTCAGATGTTGAAATCAGAATATTGTCGATGTCTGTTCAACATTGTTGAAAGAATGGAGATCGGATCGAATTCTTTAATCTTAAAAATACGATACCCATCTATTAAAGCTCTTTTGATTTTGATCGATGCTTTTGTAACAGAAGACTTTATCCATGGGAAAAATCACATATTTTTCGAAAAGAAAACACTTACTCCGAGTAATATCATATTTATAGAATGTTGTATGCATTTAAATAGAACTAGTGGATAACATAGTGTCGTCTTTAGTTATTTATTTTATTGTATAACATGGAAACTCAGACGCATAGTGCGGAGCACAGAGAAACAGAAATGGAGACGGTTGGTTACTTGTTACTCCACATATCAAAATATCTTTATTTATCCACTTCCAGTACAAATAAATAAGATCGTTATTTTGTCTTGCAAGACTTCTTTTTCCTCAGCGCCGCCTCGAAGATATGGTTGTTTGAGCGTAAATTTCAGAATCGTGGACGAATAAGATGGTATATAGTGGTCCTGACTCGTGATAGATCCTAAATACATGACGGAATGGATTACATCCGCCTCCCAAATCAAAATATCTTTATTCATCCACCTAGAGTACAAAATAAATAAATATACCATTGAATCTACAAGGTAAATTTTGTTTGTAGAATGATATCAATATATTTAATATTAACATTATAAACAGCAAGCGAAAAATCAAATAATAATGAAGAATACATTTCTTATGTTTCCAAATTCATGAGGTACAAATAAAACCTTCAATGTTTTGGGAAATTACTGTGATTAGTAATTGTTTCAATGGTTCAAGTTGTGTTAGAAGGGATGTGACTTGATATTTTGGTGAAGTAAGTTTTTATAAAGTGAAAGAGTGTAATTCAATAGTTATACTTCGAAACCCATGACTCTTGATCCCATTTCATTTTTTGTCCACACAATATTAAGTAATAATAATCTGATAATTTTGAAGGAGGTGACGGTAGAAAATGAGGTCATGTCTTCATATCGTGTGGCAATGAGCTATGCCAAGAGGAAACATTTCATTCGTGATGAGCTGAATGGTGACACTAAGGGGAAATGATAGGGTATTTGAGTGGATGGATTCAAAGACATCCGAGCATATACACATCCAATGCTCAGCGATATGTCACATAAGCCAATGCAATATAAGCTTCCACAGAAGTGTTTTGATTACCCAATACATGATTGAAACAAGTATCATCTCAATGAAAACAAGGGTCTTTGACAAATTTTGTCAACCACATATTACCATGGCCAATATGTGTTCGAGAATGTTTTGTTAGGTGAAAGAATTTGAGAAGGTCCTCTCAAAATCCTTTTTGTGTGGGGTGTGCATGATTGTTTGGTAAAGCGATGTTTTTAATGAAAATGAGTGTGAATCAGTGCAATACTACAAATTACTAAGAGAAAATGTGGTGAATACTCTTTTTACAATTATGGAGGAAAAGTACATTGATTGTAAATTTAGTGGAAGAGGATTTGGACTAAGTCTTGATTCCTCTTTATTTTTTAATTGTACATATTTACTAGACCCTTCATTCTTGTGTAGTAGTTGAAGGTAAATACAAGGAAGATACGCATGTTGTACAATGATTATACTCTTGATATCAAAATAAAATTCAAACCTTGATGATCAATGTTGATGATATCAATTGACCTTATTGAGACTCATTCACTTTTGCTTTATCTATGGTTATCACCATGTCATCTTAGGTGATATTGTCAATGATTACCCCATGTAATAGAAGGAATTGAAAAATGTGTCATATTCATGATATCTCATGAGGATCCTAAGTATTTTTTGAAGGTAAAAACCACATACATGAGTAAGTCAGGAATAAATATATTATTATTATTATTATTATTATTATTATTATTATTATTATTATTATTATTATTATTATTATTATTATTATATTACACCTTTAATTTATAATATGCCTACAGATATGTGTGATTGACTTGTGGCTTACATAGCCTTTGATATTATTTTATCACATTTATCTATGTTCTTATATTTTTAGTAGGATCGGCCTATGGAATAATCGTGGCTTAATTAGATTATATATAAGAGGTAGTGGTTATTTTTTGGGTATCATATTAAGAACTCTAGTTTTATTGCATTGTTGTGAAGGTTGGCCCCTCAAAATGTCTTAGTCATATTTATCATGCATTCTACTCTTTCATTAATTATTGTTGTGGATATGCTTATTATGCTCATATTTCTGATATATATTATTCCATTGATGTGAATCATCAAATAATTTTATTATAGGTGGTATCAGAGCTTTGATTTGGGTAATTTTTTCAAGTATAGGTTTTTTGAATCCAACATAGTTTTTGTTTGGAGAGCTGAAGGATTGAACAAACATCAATTGTGATAAAGGAAGAATTTTTTTTCATCACTACAGTATTGTTTGAGATTTTTTAATAGGAAAAAATATGGAAATTTTTTTCCACCCTTGTGTAGATTAATAGTCATTAGATTCATCTTGATGAGCTAATCATAACAGTATAATCTTTTGTTATGAATTTTTTTGACCCTAAAACCCTATACCCTAGGGTTTGTGCATCATTGATCCATACACTCGAGGTTGAGAGAAAGGGAAAGACACTATGATAAAATGCCTTGTAAGGAGGACATGGAGTTTGAAACTTTATAGTCTAGGCTTTCTTAGTTGGTTGACCAATTTCAGTCAGATATGAAATACATTAAGGTTTTCCATAAAGTTGGTGTTGTTCCATAACCAACATTACATGTTTAACATGTTGAAATTGTATTCCCAAATTTTTTTATATATTAGGATGCCATCAAGAATACCAACATAAATTTTCTCAAAAAAGGCCTAAAAAAGTGTTCATCAAACTCTAAAATCTAGATGGTGCATTTGTGAGATCAAAAGTCATGACTAAAAACTCATAATGTCCTTCATGAGTTTTGAAAGTTTTTTAATGGATACCATCATCTTTAATCCTAATTTGATGGTACCCATAATGAAGATCTATTTTTATAAAATAAACAACGCCATGTAACTCTTTTAGAAAATCACCAATTACTAGAATATGTATCTTATCTTTGATGGTTTACTCTTTGAGTTATCTGTAGACTGGGCACATCCTCCAAGTATCATATTTATTATGCATAATGACCAATGAGGATGAATATTCATTTTGGCTATGTCTCATAATACTTGCCTCCAACATCTCCAATACTATATTTTTAATTTCACTTTTTTTGGCATATGGATACATGTATGGCCTAATGTTTAGTAGAATGATCATGTCGTTCAACTCCCTAGAAGCAGTTGAATGACACGACCATTTTATCTTCTTGGTGGTAGTCATTTTAGTATGGCACCAAAAATAAATAGGTGGTCATAAATAATAATATGTAGATCAATATGTGTAGACATTTTTGTTAGTTGAAATTATGTGGAAAATAATCATGCTACAAATCCTTCAGTCTCTTTTTTGAGAATATCCATCATCCGATGTGAACTAATCAACTGTGAATATTTTATCAATAATCTACATAGTTCAAATGACCTATCTTTATAATGAAAGTGCATAAATAGTACCTAAAAATTACTATCTATTATGCCTAATATAATGGATGTGTAAAAGGCTATGATGCCAATTCTAGTTAATATGGAGTAGTCAAGCAAGGTAACACGAGGATATATACCATGAGGAGATGAATTAAGGATAAGATAACCCAAGAGACTAGACCAAAATTAATCCTATAATGAAAAGACAACATATGGAAAAAAAATAAATTATAAGACACAAAGAATATTGTAGGGATTAATCAGGAACTACAATAATATACAAGATGGATTAAAATTAATGTTATTGAGGATGGAAAGTTGAATCTAGTTGTGAGTAGATGTACTCAAGAAACATCGTAGATCTATAGAAATTACACCTCCATCAAAAGAGACCAATTATATAAATTAGATGGAAGCAAATAAAATTTATTATATTACAAACACCGACTAAGAAGAAGAGACTGCCATGGAATGGTAATAATCAAGAGACCAAAAAACCAAAGTAGTGGATATCACAAAGGAAGTAAATAAGATTAATAGTTATTTTATAAAGAAAATTCAAATTCAGTACATGCATATGAAATGGGAAGGGCATTGTTTCTAAATCACACTATATAGAGAAGGTTCTAGGGTAGTTCAAGGGTTGTTATTATTTACACCCCTAGTTTAGTTCATTTAATTTGTAGGAATGCATCCCCATATGCCATCACTAATTATAGAAGCCAATAATCCATAAGTATATAGGGAGCTCACAATAAATAAAAATAGGTTTGGGGAATTTACATAAATACTAGAGAGAGACACGCAGTAAGTTTAAAATCAAGTCAAATCAATACATATTCCAAGTGCATCAACCATTAATATAAACATTATAGTATGTTCACAAACATCACTACTCTCACCTAGTTAACCAAGGGTAATTAATCATTTTAAAAGGATAATGTCACTCCCTATTGGAAACTTTGTGACTTTGCAACATTATGATGGGTCTAAGGAATTGGAATAATATTTTTTGAATTATGAGATGAAATGGGAAGCCAACCTTGTGAGATCATAGGAGCACTAATTGACTGAGAATTGGAAATCATCTTCAAGAGTGGTGGCACGACATCATAGTAGTGGTTTAGATGATAAACCTAATAATCTAAACATTTTTTATCTATCATATTTTTTATCCATATATATATATCCGATCACCAACTAAATAAATAAAATAAACATAATTTATAATTAAAAAGGAAAGATAGTTCTTGATCCATGAGTATCCCTATGACTGATTTGATTCGATAGTCTCAAATTCCATTGAAAATATCCACACATTGAATATCTCATCGAGATCTTTCCAACACAATTTGAACATAGTCAATCTTGCATCATAAGCAAAAATTATGACATGTTAAAGTTAAAGGAAAACAAGTAAAAAATATGTGAAGATAAAGTACATTTATGAGATCATCATGATGGTTTATAAATAATTTCTAAGTGGAAAAATCAAATATTGACACATGGACCAATCATAGAGAGATACATGGCAGAGAGAGAACAAATGAGTTTGTTTCATTTTTAGTCTCTGGTCTTCAACAAACATACATGTTTATATGTGTGGCCCACACTATTTTCAAGTCGTAGACCCATCAACTAGTTGAGGCCAACTTTTTGTATGGAGGGGGACCCTACCACGAACTTCATATCACAATGGAAGTGATTTTCTATATAAACGGTCTTATAAACTTCCCCATAATTAATGTGGAATAAATCCTTAAAATGTTTGCAAAGAGAAACCCCTAAGCCACCTTGTGTCATCTAAAGCCTAAAACCCAAGTGTTTCAAGTTTAATGCAAAGGCGATATCCAATACCATGTTACAAGGCAAGAACATGTTATTTTAACCCCATTCTTGTTTCATATCCTAAGCAATATGGGATAATTACCATAACTATGGCATGTGGGATGGGATTCAAACCTAGCACCTCTATTTACCTATTTTTGGTTCTTGACCATCATGCCACACCTTTATTTGGAAAATAAAACCAAGTTTTTTAACCTATATCCTTTATTTTTGGGATTATTAAGCTTTAAATAAGGCATTTTAAGGACATTCAAACCACTATTTGGATGGAAAAAGGATAATGGCTTATCTATTAGTCTAAAGGAGGCCAAA
The DNA here is from genome assembly GCA_037957365.1 of Torreya grandis. NCBI lineage: Eukaryota > Viridiplantae > Streptophyta > Pinopsida > Cupressales > Taxaceae > Torreya > Torreya grandis. The sequence continues at coordinate 891,533 of JARHVA010001681.1, read as the reverse complement.
ACACTATAAAAGGGAGAATTATGTATTTAAAAGATATTTTTAGCCCATTATTTTGGATGGTTAACCCTTTTTAAATGAGAAGGCAAGCAAATAGTGGATTGTGAAGCAAGAAGGCTATTGGAGAGTTATACCAAAGGTCTCCTGAGGCTTCTTAGATACAAAGGTAAAAAAATTTACAGACCAAAGATATAATTTTGGTGTAAAGATTGTATGAAAAGTATTTTTACACCATTAATTGGTCAGTTCGAGTGATTTTTTTGGACCCAGGGATCTAGCCCAATAAGAGTGAACTCTATTATCAAGCTTACTTTACATTTTTTTATATTTTATTCATTATTCTCACTTTTTATTATCAATTTTAAATATAATTTTAATTACTTAAGAAAATTTGTAACGTAAATATGAGAAATTGGTAAAATTTCTATAAGTATTTGAAATTGGTGAAGTCGATAGAGTTTGCATTTACAACCAATTTTAGATCAAGTTTGGTATGAGAGCTATTGATCAGGATTTATTTTATGAGGTTATGGAATTTATAAGTTTCTATTTTGAAAACTAGGTCTAAGTCCAAGCATGGGGAAGGATCCCTTGAAGAGTAAACCCAAAAATTGGATTAAAACATACAACAATGGAATCTCCTAGGGAAGAACCAGACTCAGAATTGGCCTTCCATCAAGATTTTTTAAAGATGAAGAACATGGTTAAAGAGTTGTATCAAGAAAGGAAGAAGAGGAATGAAGGTAGATAAGAGGAAGAAATAATGGTAATGGTAAAGGATAAGAACCTCTTGAGTGTAAGGTAAATTAGTGCCAATATATATTAAGGAAGAATTTAGAAAAAGGTCTTTGGTTTTACGCATTCCCCTTTACACTCAAGAGACTCTATTAAAATACATTGGTGGGTTAGATATTTATTTGAATCATATAATACTTATGTTTAATTCCACTAAACTTGATGAGGTTTGTGTCCAAACTACTTATATTGAATCAAGAGGTAAGGTGACTAAGGAAATTTTCAAAGAGAAACCAAGTAAATCACCTAAAAGAAAATGTAAAGGAAAGGGTAAGATGAAACATACTTCCACAATCAAGAAAGATGATAAGAAACTTCTTTATTCACATATCAAAAAATAAGGTCATGAAGATGCTAAGTGTTAGAAGATCCATCCGAAACTCAATTCAAAAAGGTTCAAGAACAAGAAAAGTAATAAGAAGACTACTATAGTAGTATAACAAGATATTGGATCCAATTTAGGTGATGAGACCAAGGTCACCACTATGGGGTTTCAGGGTTCACCTTATTACTCTTCTAGCACTAAATCTCATACTTCTCAATATTCTTTTAATTCTAAGTCTATACATGATGAAAAGAAAATAAATGACCTTTTCCACATAAGGGTGATTTCTAAAAATACTAAAATAGATACTCTTTTTTATAGTGGATCACAAGCTAATCTCATTTCTGAAGAAGTTGTCAACAAATTAGGACTTAAGACTAAACCACATCCTAAACCATACCATTTCAGTTGGATATGTGATGATGAAAAATTGTATGTCACTAAAACATGTAAATTAATATTTGTAATCACCTCTAAGTTCATTGATGAGGTATATTTATATGTGGTTCCACTTGATATTTTTGAAATTATACTTGGAATTCCATATCTGTATTTTAGAAAATAAATATTCTTTAGGGAATAAAATAAATATTTTAGTGTAAAATATGGGGTTGAATATATTATAAGATCCATTGGATAAATGCAAATTTATCACTTGTATTTGTAGGATAAATGAAAAAGCTTATCAATGCAAGCAAAATCTTTGTACTCATAATTGCAAAAACCAAGGATGATGGTAAATATGAGGCTCTAGAAGGTTGTGATCCTAACATAAACATGAAATAGTTAACTTAATGTCTAACTATGATGATGTTTTTTAGGATCCATAAGGTCAACATTCTCCATGTGGTTCTCTAGTTATTTTGGTGCCAAAAAAAGATAGCACTTGGTAAATGTGCATGGATTTATGAGCATTGAATAATATAATGGTGAAAACCTTCTACCGTGTTCCTTGAATTGATGAATTTTTAGATCAATGAAAAAATATTGTTTATTTCACTAAGTTATACTTAAGAAGTGGCTATTGTATACAAGGGAAAGTGAAGTTGATCTAAAAATCAATCCTAACTCGAAAAAGATAAATCAAATTAGCCCTTCTACTTGTTGGTACATTTATAAAGGTAGGGTTATGACTAATATGGATCCACTAAACCTAACTAAGGGATCTCTTACCACATAATATCACTAGAGAGGGTTTCAAAACCTCTAGTCAAGCAATACCATATAGTAACCTTAGCTAGGTCCTATGCTTTTTATTATCAAAATAAATGACAAAGTAAAGTAAATCTAATCTAATTCTCACTAAAGCATGTGTCACAAAATATGGATAATAAACATAAAAGTAAATATGCAAAGAAGAACTCTCATCAAGTCAATGTAGAGGAAATATATTCATAAGCTAACACATGAAAATATATATACTAATAAAATGGAGCAAGAGTTATGAATATTTACTATGAATATTAAGCCATCGACCCTCAATATCTCCCTTGGTCAATGGTGCTTTGAAAAATGTCATTGTGATTTGTAAGGATAACAAGATAGATCAACTCTAGTCTACGTGACTTCTCCTATGCATCTAAAAGACTTTTTCCACAAGACAAGATTCTTTTCTCCAAAAAAAGTATGAAACCCTAAATAATAGATCCTTAAGTAGAATGGTGGATAAGCAAATGTGCAAATAAATTATTATATCTATCTCTCTCTAATGAAAATGGTAAAAAGGATGTTTTTATATTGTTGAATCTAAAGCTAAATCTTTCCAAAGTTTTAGTCAACACAGTTGGCCCAATCAACCTAGTTCCTAAATAAATAAAGTAGTTAGGTCATGAACTAGGTAAATTGGGCTAACCTAGGTCATTAACATGCTTATCTTAAAAATTAGGGTCAGCCCATGCAACTTTTTTTGATAAATAACTAAAAGAGATTTTAGCTTAGGTAGGGGTTATTTGAGATGGTGAATTGTTTGGAGGATTGTCTAAGTAGGGTGTCAAAGCTTAATAAAATGTATAGGATAGGTTTGTGTTGGTTTCAAGTGGTGGTATAAGGGACAACAATCTTGTGAAGCACGAATGGTCTACCCACCACTTTCTTGATTCACCCTTTAAGGTGTGCACTCATAGAGATTGAGTTTTGATGGGTTCCTATAAGAGAGAAAGAAGATCAATAATTGATAATATTTAAAATTATTTTTCATATACATATGCCCCACTCAAATCTCATCATATGTCACACCATTGTAATATAGGATGGTACTTCAGGAAAAGAACATGGAAACACACAATGCTGAGCTAAGTAAATCTCAATAAAAAGTGAATAAGATAAATGAATGGAAAATTTTGAAAAATATATACCATTACTTACCTTAGTATTATAAAGTAAAAATGAAGTGAGATAAATGTGAAGTGTCTAATATAAATAACATTATGCAAATTTGTAAAATAAGTAAAAATTGAATTTTTTATAAAATATATATGTAATATGTGGAAACATTCTCTATGACATCAGGATTTTATAACATCTTTTGGTTTGGAAAAAGAACTAGTAGAGACAAAGTTATAAGTGAAAATAAAATCTCTTGGTAAATAATTGGTAGGTAAATAATTTTAAATAGTAAATATAAATAGGGTGAAAATTAATTCATTTGTTATTTTTACTATTCTTAGAAAGTATTGCTCTAAGATACCCAATTGATCCCTAAGACTAATCATGGTGAGGAGATAATAACTTTGACATTGAGGATGCCTAGTGGCTATAACCAGTATAGCTCATGTAAGTGATGGATAAATTTCAAAAAAAAAAATTAATTGAAATTAAGTTAGATATATAAAAATAGATATTAGAGGAAATGTCGATATTGAAAAAGACCCTAGGAAATTTTTAGATAAAAAAGGGGTAAAACTAGGTATATTGGGTAGGAAAGAATCGAACTAATAAATTCTTAAGTCATTTATGGTAAATGGTTGAAAAGTCACCAAAACATTCAAATAGAGTCGGCCATGTCAGCTCAATTAGAAAAGGTGAGAGAAGTCAAGGTGGCCAACTGCATAGTAGACGGTTGACTTAGTAGTATTAGGGGCTGCCAACTGCGTAGCAACAAACTGACTTAGTTAGAAAAATAGGCATGGTTAATATAATACATTCTAGTTGATGTTATAAATAGTAAGTGGCCAATATAGTCTATCAAATTAGGTTGAATACATGGTAGGGGTTGATATAGTATGCTAAGGATGGGAAAGGGATTATTTAGTATCAAAATAGCTAATTATGTCTGCAAGAATGGGCTGATTGTGTCTACAAGAATGCATTGATTATGTAGTAGAGGTTCGACTTAGTATAGCAAAGAGGTGATAGCGCTGATTTAGTATTAAAAAAGCTGACTATGTAGGAAAATAAGAAAAATACGCTGATGTATTAGTTAATATTTTTATTAATATTAATAATTCTTAAGAATTTATTTTATTATTATTACATTGAGATCTAATACATTCTCTATTATTTGATATTTTTTTAGAGATGATAGAGATTTTGGCAACTGGTTGATGCATTATGGCTACCAAATATGCTAGAGAAACTATCAAATGTGGGTCAAGCTTGTATAGTTCCCTAGGATTTTGAGGCATCATGGAGATGAGGATGACCTCGCTCAGTGTTGATCTAATTATCATGTTACTAGGAGCATGGGAGTAATTGACCAAAACTTTTTGATGGGAGGTGGAGGCAGATACCATAGTAGTGGGCATCACCTTGGAGGATGATCATGTCTTTCTTGGACTTCTTATTATCATGACTCATGTCATATGTGATGCATCGGAGGGTGGAGGATGAGAGGTGAGCCCTAGCCCATTAGGTGATAGGCTCAGAGAGGATTTATCTTTGGTTGATGGTTAATTTTTTTAATGTGTATATCTCACCCATTCTAGATATACAGAAGGTCATGATAGGACTTATGATAACACATGTGTTGTGTCACTACTCGGATGGGAAGGTACCATTGTATGTAATAGCCTTATGTCATTCCATCCTAGATCAAGGTGAATTGTATGATCTAGGATATCTCATTTGGGTATAGCACATATATGATATGTATAGTATGCTGATGAGTTCATATAAGAAAGAAAGAAGATCAATAATTAATAATATTTAAAATTATTTTGTGTATACATATGCGCCACTCAAATCTCATCATGTGTCTCACTGTTACAATATAGGATGGTACTCCAGGAAAACAACATAGAAACACACAACACTAAGCTAAGTAAATTGTAGTAAAAAGTGAATAAGATAAATGAAAGAAAAAATTGAAAAATATATACCTTTACTTACCTTAGTAATGTAGAGTAAGAAGGAACTGGGATAAATGTGAAGTGTCTAATGTAAAGAACATTATGCAAACTTGTAAAATAAGTAAAAAATTGATTTTTTTATAAATTATATATGTAATATGTGAAACATTCTCTATGACATCAGGATTTTAGAACATTTTTTGGTTTAGAAAAATAACTAGTAGAGATAAATTTATGAGTTAAAATATAATCTATTGGTAAATAATTAGTAGGTAAATAATTTTTAATAGTAAATATAAATAGGTTGAAAATTAATTCATTTATTATTTTTACTATTCTAAGAAAATATTTCTCTAGGATACCCAATTGAGCCCTAAGAGTAATCATGGTGAGGAGACGACAACTTTGACGTTGAGGATGCCTAGCGGTTGTAACTAATATAGCTTAGGTAAGTGATGGATTAGTTTCAAAAAAATGGTAATTTTAATTGAAATTAAGCAAGATATAGAAAAATAGATATTAGAGGAAATGTATATATCGAAAAAGACCCTAGGAAATTTTTAGATAAAATAGGGGTAAAACTAGGTATATTGGGTAGGAAATAATCAAAATACTAAATTCTTATGTCATTAATGGTAAATGGTTGAAAAGTCACCACAAGATTTAAATGGAGTCGGCCCTGTTGTCTCAATTATAAAATATGAGAGAAGTCAAGGTGGCCAATTTCATAGCAAAGGGTCGACTTAGTATTGTTAGGGGTGGTCAACTGCATAACAGAAGATTGACTCAGTTAGAAAAATAGACAAGGCGAATATAGTATATTTTCGCTGATGTAATAAATAATAAGTGGCCAATATAGTCTATCAAATGAGGTCAAATGCATGGTAGGGCGCTGATATAGTATGCTAAGGATGGAAAAGGGATTATTTAGTAGCAAAAGGGCTAATTATGTCTATAATAATTGGTTGATTGTTTTTTCAAGAATGCGTTGATTATGTAGCATAGGGTCAACTTAGTATAGCAAAGAGGTGATAGGGTTGATTTAGTATTAAAAAATATAACAATGTAGAAAAATAAGAAGAAGAGGCTAATGTATTATTTAATTTTTTATTTTTTTAAGAATGTATTTTATTATTATTAAATTTAGATCTAATCCATTCTCTATTATTTGATATTTTATAGAGACAATAGATATTTTTGCCAACTGGTTGATGCATTATGGCTATTAGATATGTTAGAGCGACTATCAAATGTGGATCAAGCTTGTATAGTTTCCCTAAGATTTGGAGGCATCATGGAGATGAGGAGGGCCTCACTCAGTGTTGATATAGTCATCATATTACTAGGATCATGTGAGTAATTGCCCAAAACTTTTTGATGGGAGGTGGAGGGGGATACCATAGTAGTGGACATCACCTTGGAACATGTTCATGCCTTGCTTGGACTTCCTATTATCAAGACTCCTATCATATGTGATGCATCAGAGGTAGAGGATGAGAGCTGATCCCTAACCCCTTAGATGATAGGCTCAGAGAGGATTTATCTTGGGTTGAGGGTTAATTTTTTTAATGTGTATATCTAACCCATTCTAGATATATAGAAGTTCATGATAGGACTTATGATAACACATTTGTTGTGTCACTATTCAAATGGGAAGGTACCATTGTATACATTAGCCTTATGTCATTCCATCCTAAAGCAAGATGCATTGTATGGTCTAGGCTCTCTCATTTGGGTAAAGCTCATCCATGATATGTATGGTATGCTAATGGGTTTCTATAACAGAGAAAAAAGATCAATAATTGATAATAGTTAGAATTATTATGTGTGTATATATGGCCCACTCAAATTTCATCATGTGTCACAACGTTGCAATATAAGATGGTACTTCAAGAAAAGAACATACAAACACACAATACTAAGCTAAGCAAATTGTAGACAAAAAAAGTGAATAAAATAAATGAAAGGAAAAAATTGAAAAATATATACCTTTACTTCCCTTAGTATTGTAGAGTAAGAAGGAAGTGAGATAAATGTGAAGTGTCTAATGTAAAGAACATTATGCAAACTTGTAAAATAAGTTAAAAATTGAATTTTTTTATAAAATATATATGTAATACGTGGAAACATTCTCTACTGCATTAGGATTTTAGAACATTTTTTGGTTTGGAAAAAGAACTAGTAGAGACAAAGTTATGAGTGAAAATAGAATCTATTGGTAAATAATTGGTATCTAAATAATTTTTAGTAGTAAATATAAATAAGGTGAAAATTAATTCATTTGTTATTTTTACTATTCTAAGGAAATATTTCTCTAAAATATCCAATTGAGCCCTAAGAGCAATCATGGTGAGGAGATGACAACTTTGACGTTGAGGATGTTCGTGGTTGTAACCAGTATAGCTCAAGTAAGTGATGGATTAATTTCAAAAAAATTGCTAATTTTAATTGAAATTAAGCTAGATATATAAAAATAGATATTAAAGGAAATGTAGATACTGAAAAAGACCCTAGGAAATTTTTAGATAAAATAGGGGTAAAACTAGGTATATTGGGTAGGAAAGAATCAAACTAATAAATTCTTAAGTCATTTATGGTAAATGGTTGAATAATCACCACAACATTCAAATGGAGTCAACCCTATTGGCTCAATTAGAAAAGGTGAGAGAAGTCAAGGTGGACAACTGTGTAGCAGTAGACTGACTTAGTTATAAAAATAGACATGGCCAATATAGTACATTATGGCTAATGTAATAAATAGTAAGTGGCCAATATAGTCTATCAAATGAGGTTGAATGCATGGTAGGGGCTGATATAGTATGCTAAGGATGGGAATGGGATTATTTAGTATCAAAAGGGCTAATTATGTCTATAAGAATGGGTTGATTATGTCTGCAAGAATGCGTTGATTTTGTAGCAGAGGGTTGACTTAGTATAGCAAAGAGGTCATAGGGTTGATTTATTATTAAAAAAGCTAACTATGTAGGAAAATAATAAAAATAGGCTAATTTATTAGTTAATATTTTTATTATTTTAAGAATTTATTTTATTATTATTACATTGAGATCTAATACATTCTCTATTATTTGATATTTTGTAGAGAAGATAGATATTTTGGCAACTAGTTGATGCATTATGGCTACTAGATATGCTAGAGCGACTATCAAATGTGGGTCAAGCTTGTATAATCTCCTTAGAATTTGGATGGATCATGGAGATGAGGAGGACCTCGCTCAATGTTGATCTAGTCATCATGTTACTAGGATCATGGGAGTAATTGACCAAAACTTGTTGATGGGAGGTGGAGGGGGATACCATAGTAGTGGGCATCACCTTGGAGGATGTTCATGCCTTTCTTGGACTTCCTATTATTAGGACTCCTTTCATATGTGATGCATCAGAGGTGGAGGATGAGAGGTGAGCCCTAGCCCATTAGGTGATAGGCTTAGAGAGGATTTATCTTGGGTTGAGGGTTAACTTTTTTAATGTGTATATCTCACCCATTCTAGATATACAAAAGGTCATGATAGGACTTGTGATAGCACATGTGTTGTGTCACTATTCAGATGGGAAGGAACCATTATATGCAATAGCCTTATGTCATTCCATTCTAGAGCAAGGTGCATTGTATGATCTAGGCTTTCTCATTTGGGTATAACTCATGCATGATATGTATGGTATGCTAATCTGAGGGTACAATATAATGGGCCCTAATATTTTGTTAAGTATTAGATTTACGAGAGACTATATATGTATTGGCTACCTAGGTTGCCTCATATAGTTGATGATAGGTTACCTTAAGTGGTAAAATGTAGGTAAGATCATGCAATGCATGTCATGCCCCATATCCTAGTTTTATAACTATGATATGAGGGTAGATAGCATGGTAACCTTACACTAATAGTAAAACTATATTACTAAGGGTTTGATGATTGGTACATGTTTTGCACATTCCTTCTCTCCTTTCCATTGTTCTCAATGCCTCATATTACTCTACTTTACTCATCTCTACCTCAATGGATCCTATGCTTCAAGTCATGCTCAGAGAACCCCTATTGTGGGTAGAGGAAACTAAGACAAAAGTGGTCTTTAGAGGGCATGTATCCAATGCACATCTTTAATAAATTTTTGTCATTCAAATTGGTAACGTCATACAAAAAATAAGAGAAGGTCCAAGTGGTGTTGGATACTATTTATAGGGTAAAGGTAAACTATTTGTTAGAATTAACTTTCATTGGCAATTTCTTACTCCTCTCAAAAGATAAGAAACAAACATTAGTAGTTGTTAGTTGAATTATGTGCCCAACATTTAGGGTTAATTTGGAGGATGCATTGGAGGTCTTTGTTAGCCACAATCATCACTCACTCCCCTTCTCCACTCACAATGAGCTAGGGTTATTTCCTCGATGGACATTTTATGAGCTAGAAGCTAGGTTTTGTGTGGTGGTTGAGCATCTAGAGCATATGCAGTCATGTCTGAAGCACCCTAGTCCAGAGGGATGCTTTATTCCCAAATTAGACCTATAATAACTTTGTACTCCCATGGATTTAGTGGTGACAAAACTAAGATAGAGATATTATTCCAAAGATGTCGCAATAGTTAAATTCCTTCTCAAGATTTTTGATGGACCCCTTTAGTAGGGTCCCCCTTCAGGAGGATAATCCAACTACCAAACTCCTCATAGGGTGTTTCTTGTGCAAATTAGAGCCCATTTTTATGGCATGAATGCTTCTCCAAGTGTGGGAGGGGTTTTATGAAATGCAAAGTTGGTACGCCAAGGCATCATTGTTGGAAGATGATGTCCCCAAGGGAAGGAGGTGATGGGCATGCACCAAGTGGGAATGTAGCTAAGGTGGACAAGTTCAGGGAAGGACATGGCAAAAGGGTATTTCTCCTATCTTGGTGGGAGCTGGTGGCTCCACCACTGTTGGCGGTGGTGACAATGGTGAAGTTATAGTATGTTTCTAATTGGGGCATAACCCTTTATTCTCGTTATTGCCCTTTTCTTTCCATAGTAACCCTTCAGGGTTTTTTTGGTTGTTTTGTTGTTTGGTGGCCCTATGTGGCCTATTATTTTCTTTTTAATTCCTTCTTTGGAAGGTTTCTAGTGGGTTTTTACCCATTTTTTGTAATCTTGTTATATTTCATTTAATAAAAGGGAAAGGGACCTTGCAACCTCATCTATAATAATAATAATAATAATAATAATAATAATAATAATAATAATAATAATAATAATAATAATAATAATAATAATAATAATAATATTATTATTATTATTATTATTATTATTATTATTATTATTATTATTACACAAATATTATATCAATATTATTATATATTATAATATTTATTTTGTATGTTAATATTTTAATAAAAAATAATAATATATTATAAATACATAATATAAATATTATTAACATATTATAATATTATGTATAATATATTATAAAAATAGAAGAGATTTAGTTAAAAACTTATAATGTTATAATATATAGGGAGAAGTTGGAAACTACCATTCGACCCTTGATATTTCTCCCTTAACCTTACACATTGCAATTTTAAGTGCTCATGCACTACAACAAGCAATTAGGTTTACAAAATAAAAGCTATATCCTTGTTAAAATGGAATTCCCATTATTTGATGAGATGATTTTTCTTCAAACAAATTTAATGTTATGTTGTGCTAATGACCTTCAATTTTATGCAATTTGTAGTGGAATTTGATGACTAAATCCATGATAGTTGTTATTCCTTGTCATTTTCAATCCACAAAAATAAAGTGATTGACACTCAATAATAAGCTCCTACCATTGGTTCAGCTACCAAACATCATGATGACTCAAAGCCTCGTAGTAGTGATACAACAGAAAAGCCTTGGTAGGTCTTGAACACGACAAAAAAATAGACAAAAGCCATGAATTCAGCAACACAATGTCCATTTTGTTTCCTCCATGATGGCAATAATGTCCATGCAAAAACTATGGTCTTGTATCCTTGCCTCTTAATTTATAACATAGATAAAAGGATGCATCTACACCATAAGGTGATTGACTTTCTAAGAGAAATATAACCTTCCATGTTTCCCTCTAACCTAGCTCATGTGTATGAAATAAGTAAGCAAATATTTGCTGACAAGTTTCTTATTGGTAGGCCAGAGGTAACAAGTTATATGAAAATTTCAAGGGAAACCCTATTGAAGAATGTTGATCTTGCAATTAGGTGAGGGAGTTTTCTTAAGGTTGGATTTGCGCAAAAGGGGATTTTTCATCAATCCATACCTTATCTGGCCGCAAATATGTAATATTACTCATTAATAATATTTTGTAACTGAATTTTAAACAAAATGCCCTGATAGGACAAAACTTCCTAACAAAACATGAAAAAGTTATATTTTTTGAGAATTTATTATTTGCCAAAGGATTTTTGCAATTGTTTTTCATTTAACCATAACGAATTTTGAATCTTTCAACTATAATCTATTAATAAGTAAAACCAAGGATCAGTTCCCCTATGCATATACAAAGACTATTTGAAATCCTTGTTGCCTTAGCATTATCACTAGTTACCATTTTTCCTAATCCTCCCTTTCTTTTGTTGGAAGATGTGGTTATGTTATACATATTCACATAAACTTGAATTATACATATCTAATTTCATTTAAAATGCCTTTAATGTAGGGGATCTATTATAGTCTTCCAAATTTATGACGCGGAGATTGAACTTCTGTGAAGCCAATATTTTTTATCTTATTTGAGTTCTCGTTTATATCAAAATAGCAGTCTCAAAAAATTAATTTTACCATAACCACCTCTATCTAGTTAAATATGTTTTCATAACTTTTCAAAAATTATATATAACCATCTAAGAGTTATAAAAATACATTTTATAACCTCCAAAAGCTCAATCTCCACATTAATTTGTAATTTATACCAAATGTCTCCGTCAAAAACACCATAGAAGTAGGAAGTCTAGCGTCGTCTTTAAGAAGATTTGAGAAAGTTCTACATAGGTGAATGATTCAAGTTAAAACCGTACTGCCAAACCAAAATACAGATAAAAGTTGAATTAGACCATATAAGCATTTTCTCCTTTGAACAAATTAGACGAAGTCATCCTTTGTTGGCGATATCCAATATAAAATTCATTCACAGTTTACCTTATGGTGTAAAGTATGTCGAAAGGAATGGGATTGAAGGAATTTCAGCAATGAATATACAAAGTTTTGCAGGAAAATAATGTAATTTAGTATTGCTATGAATCACTATCTAAACTTTGTTAAAAGGTTTTTAACCATGAACATGGAGGCTGCTAATTGGTTGTGATATAGTTCATACGAAGGTGAAATGTGTGATATTATTTATATATATGGTTTTCAAGAGGGACTTGATTTATAAAATAATTAAAGTGAAAATTTGAAAAATATTTATCGGCTTTATCAAATTTAAGTAAATCAAATACAACATTAGATAAATGAGAGTCTAGGTCAGAATCAATATCTCGTCATATATTTTTGAATAAATTTTCACACTTATTTTTATATCATTATTTCTCAAACTCCCACCAACTATTCTTACATCAAATAATGCAGAAATAATAGCAACATCTATAAAATAAAAAAATTGTAAAACTACCTTTAAAAAAAAGTATGTCACATTAAAAAGAAATAAAAACCCTAAAAATCTGCAAACATCTCATACTTTGTACGGCTCCTCCTCCACATCTAAGCCTCACCGAACTTCAAAATTTTAATTGACATATATTTAGCTTGTTGGGTTGACTAAGGATTTTGCAGACTTTACAGAAAGGTGAAAGCAACATATCCACATAAACTTGAATTATAAATATCTAACTTCATTTTTAAAAAATCACAATGTAGTGGATCCACTATAAACTTCCAAATTTGTAATTAATACCAAATGTCAAAGTCAAAGACACCATAGAATTACGAAGCCTAGTGTTGTCCTTAACCACCAGCTTTCAGAAAGTCTTACATAGGTGGATGACCCGAGTTAACAACGTATCCCCAAGCCAAAATACAGATAAAAGTTGAATTAGACCATATAAGTAATTGCATCTTTAAATAAAATAGACGAAGTCGTCCCTTGTTGGTTATATCCATAATATAAAATTCATTCAGAGTTTGCCTAGGGTGTAAAGTACGTCGAAAGGGAAGGGATGGGATTGAAGGAATTTCAGCGACACTTTCAATTATTATGGCCTGTCTTGTTTACGAGCAAGCACTCTGATCTTCGCCCTCCGCCAATGCGAAAGCCAATTAAGAAATGGGCTTTTTAATTATTTTTTCTCTCCAAACATTCGCTCTGCATCTCAACAATTTATTAATACATACAGTTTTAAGGAAAAAGATATAAATATATATTATCCAAAGGATTTCGTATCAGTAGTATGTTAACCAAAACTTTCAAAAATATATATATACATATATATTTTATGATGTTTTAAAAATGATATTTTTAGATATTTTTTACACATATTTTATGATGTTTTAAAAATGATTTTTTTAGATATTTTTTACATAAATTTATCTGTGTATATTAATTATAATTTTACTATAATATCTGAAACATATTTATAACAAATATCATATTATATAATAAATTTTAATGATGACATATTAAAATGTTAAAGAAAGCATGCATAGCCATGGGGGCTATAAATAAGGGAGCATATTCAAATGATTGAACAAGCAAGATAATAGCAAGGCAAGACATTAAAGGAAGTGCATAAATAAAAACATAAAAAATCAGCATAAACATGTCATAATAGTCCATAGATCAAATGTGTTAGGAAAAAATGTCAAGTGCATAGCATATCAAGTACCCTATGAAAGATATAATCATAGATAAAAACATGTGTACATATATATATGAACTCAAAACATGATAATGTAAAATGATGATAAAATGATATAACCTAAAAGTATCATGATCATAGAGGTGGATGCGCCCAATGTTCATATAACATGAGTAGAGGAAAGGCTCAACATTCGACATAGGAATAGATCATGTATCTGTGTATGTCTGAATCATATTCAAGTAAAAGTGTGACACACATGTGTGTGTAAAAGTAATTTATATGCCATCGATTAACATCAAACTAACACATAGATGCCAAGGAGCCAATAGCGTATGTATGTTTCAAAAATGTGTTTTTGAATTTTTAAACATTTTCTATTTTTGGGTATTTTTTGGAATATTTGAAGAGTACTATCTAAAGATATTGACAGGATAATCATTATCGATGAAAAGTGGTACCTGAATATCATGTCCTAACCAACATATTCCATATTTGTGCATAAAAGCACTAGAAATTTTATCATATGCTTTTGGTCAATTTATACTTGGTGCCTTTGTTATGGTAATATTTTTCTTTGATGTTAGTAACCTGGTTTGTCTATTTTTGCATTATATTTAGTAAAAAATTGACTAATATGTAATACAATAGAGCATGATTTGGATCAAAGTGTTACAATACATTTAATAGATCCAACACAAAGATTGGATGCAATAACTTTATTCACATGTTCCATGCTATATCCCAAATATGTAAAGATTTCCCAAGTATATATATTAAATTCAAAACTTGGGTCAAGTATGATATTTTAACTTTGTTTTCCATATATTA
This sequence comes from Torreya grandis, assembly GCA_037957365.1. Lineage (NCBI taxonomy): Eukaryota > Viridiplantae > Streptophyta > Pinopsida > Cupressales > Taxaceae > Torreya > Torreya grandis. The sequence continues at coordinate 876,481 of JARHVA010001681.1, read as the reverse complement.
AAGGCTCAATGATTTGATGCTTTGAGGAATGATTGTCAATTTTTTCATATGAAGGCACATGTCTAATATTACCCATTTTAGGTACTTTCTACTCTTTCTATACTTTTTCCTTTTGTATCATGTTCAAAAAATTAGATTTTTCAAGTGTCTCTTACTTTTGACCTCATGTTAGAAACCCTCTTTTAAGAATGATTGTTTGATTTTATTGATTTTGATTTTGTACCTTTTGTTCTTTCTCTTTTTGTAGCATTGCCTTTGGAATCTTTTTTTGCTCTAATTATTACATTTGTAAGTTTTTTTTTTTAATTAACATTTTGATACATTTTTGGTTATTTATGGAATTGTTCCTTGTGTACCTCATTTTCCCTTGTATATTCTTTCTCTTTTATATTGATAAAATATATATTTGAATGATTTTCATAAGTATTGCCAATACAACTCAAGCCTTAATTTTCATTTTGGTCATATGTAGAAGTAGGATGAATAATGCCTTGGGAATGTTTACCAAACCCTTGACCATGATAATCAAAGTCTCGTAATATTTTTGGCTTAATTTGTTAACTCATTACATTGTTTAGCACAAGTTAATTAGTTCTATTTTAGTTTTGCATAGGTGTCGATCAATGATAGTTTTATAGCTATTTCTACATTATGTGTATATATATATATATATATGATTTTGGGAGCAATTCAAATATCAAAGTTTCATTCTCTATTTCACACTGGTATCAAAGCTTGATACGGCATAGCATAGTTTCCTCAAAAATTCATAGTAGAAGCATAAAAGAAAGCATGAAGATCTGACAGAGGTGACTGATTCCTATGTAATAGTTACCTGGGAAAGACTTTATTCTACTAGAAGTAAAGCAATTCATGAAGTTGTAAAGTGTAAGCCTATAAAAGTTCAAAGCCTGCTTGAGGCTGAAGACATCTATGCAACATAAGGGAAAATCATGTTATTTTAAGCATTCAAATCTCGTAGAAGAGATCCATGACCTATAAAAAAAATTGTAGTGAAGTCTACATTCAAACCCCTGACCAAGAAATCAAGCAAAAGTCTAATGTAGCCAAAATGTGCCTTTGATCGATGCATCAGTGTTTACCATATCAAATTACAAGCCTATAACGAAGGGCTATTTCAATAAGATACATTTCAAATATAGAAAATTTGAAGCTTTGAAACAATAATTCTTGTTCTGGCTTGTATTTTCTTATAAAAGTAAAGTAAGAAAACATACAAAAATGTCTACACCTAAGTTGTTATTATCAGATGCCCAACCCTTGAAAGGGCCAAATTTTTATGCCTAAAAGATGAAATGAAGATGATTCTTAAATTTGAAGAATGATGGAGCATCATCACTGGAACAATGACCCATCCTACCAGACTAGATGAGCATAAGAAGTTTGAAAAGTTAGATGCGAAAGCACTGATGCCAATAACTCTCAGTATTACTGATGAAGTTCAACCACATGTCTGTGATGCACAGACATAAAAAGAGGCACAGGACATTTTATCCATAATTTATGAAGTAAAGAACTAGACCATAATCATGCATCTGCAATCACTTCTTCATACACTCAGTATAAAATTAGGTGAAAATTTTGAGGTGTTCTTATGCTGGGTTGCAAAACTATGAGTAGAACTTGTTGCACTTAGAGAAATGATCAAGGACAAGATGTTGGTTTTGATCATGCTGAGATCTCTCTCATATCAATTTTTCACATTCATTAAGACACTCAACATTACCAAGAAAATAGTGTCTTTTGAAGAACTGGTTAATTTGCTTTAACAAGAGGAAGTAATTTAGTCCGTGTATGAAGAATTTGAAGACAAAGCCCTGATCTCTAAATAATGGGGTCCAAAATTCAAGAAGGGACCTTAGAAGTAGCCACAATAACATCAACAATAGTAGAACACTAAGAAACTAAATCAGTGGTGTTACATTTACAAAATCCACATGCACAATGCTAATCATTGTTGGTATAATGCCTTGGTTCAAGGCCAATCTAGTCAAGAGGGCTCTTCCAGTAAAGAATATTCAACAAAATCTAAAATATGTCCTTGATAATGGAAACAAAAAGGGAATGTAGTATCACAAAAGCAAGGAGAGAATGTATCTGATGATGAAGTAGTAGAACAATTATCATATGTAATCCATGATGATCTTGTACTAGTCTCTCAAACCTCGACAATAATGAGCAAAGTTTGGTTAATAAACTCTAGTGCCAATTAGCACATGACTGGATGTAAGGAACTCTTTATTTCACTGATAACTCGCCCAACTAGAGATCAAGTTTAAATTATTGATGATAAAGAGTACGTTATAGAAGGAATTATACGTGTCACCATTCCTCTTGGGATAAGACACTGTGTTCTCACAAAAGGTACTCTATGTCCTTGGTTTGACAACAAATCTCTTATCTATTAATCAACTATTGAATCACAAGATAAAAGTAGAGTTTCTAGTCCAGGAAGGAATCAAATCATGTCTCATTTCTTAAGAAGCTCAATTTATTTCTAAAGCCTTCTTGAAGGATCAATTACTAACCTTAGATGTAGTTTTAACTAGTGAAGTTGCACTCACTACCTCTACAGCAAAATCCACTACACTTTGGCACTACCATTATGGGCATCTATTTGTTGGTTCCCTCTTATAGCTTAGTTCTAAGGTATTGGTGTGTGGAATTCCTCATATTTCCCATTCTTTACTGATATGTCTTGGTTTTCTTATGGGAAAATAACATCAGGATCCATTTGAACCAAGTTCCTCTCATGCTAAGGAATGATTTGTTATTGTACATTCAGATATATGTAAACCCTTACCAGCATCCCTTTAAGGATTCAGGAACTTTCAATTGTTTGTTGATGACTTTTCTCACAAGACTTGGGTGTTATTTCTCAAAAAGAAGATTGAAGACCTTGCACATTTCAAGGCCTTCCATCATCATGTTGTTACATAATTTAGGAAGTGACTTCAACTCCTTCACTTAGATCAAGGGGGGAATTCACATCAAAAGAGTTATCAACATTCCTAAAGTAATATGGCATCAAATAGACCTGACTAATCCTAATACGCTTCAGTAAAATGGAATAACAGAATGATTTAATCACTTAGTCATGGAGATGGCTCAATACATGTTATCCACTACAAAGTTGATAGCACAATTCTAGGCAGAAGTAGTACAGATGGCTATTTATATTCTCAATAGAGCACCAACAAATATATTATTAGATAAGACACTAGAAGAGGTATGGAGTGGTTTTAAACCATAAATTTCCCATCTTAGAGTATTTAGTTGTACTTCTTATATGCATATTCCAAATAAAAAGAGGAAGAAGATCAAACCAAAGACCCTCAAGTGTATTTTCTTAGGGTATAGCACTACTTCTAAAGCATACCATCTCATGGATCCTGAGATGAAAATTTATAAAATTTGTGATGTGGTTTATGATGAATCATCATTTGACTCATTAACATAGAAGGAGATAGACGATACCACCTCTCACAGACTTTTCCCATAGTTAGATGATGAGGATGAATAAGGTGATCTGCAAGAATAATTATTCATTGATCTTGGTAATTTGTAAGGCAATTCTTCATCAAATCAATAGCCACATTGACATCATAAATGGCTAGATACCATAATCAAGGACTCACACCTGAGCTCTCCTCTAAACACTTCGTTAGGAGTTCAAATAAGAAGATAGGTGAGAGATGAAGTCAATATTGCACTGATGAGTTTAGTGGTTGACAACACTGAACCAGAGATAGTTCGATAGTCCTTAAGTTAACCTTAGTAGAAGAAATTTATGGATGTTGAATATGATTCCCTCATCAAAAATGGGACATGAAAACTTATTGATCTACCTATATGGAAGAAATCCATTAGTTGCAAATAGATTTTCAAAACAAAGTACAAGGTAGATGGATCCATTAGAAAACACAGAGCACGACTTGTTATAAAGGGTTATACTCAACAAGAAGGCATTGATTATGAGGAAACCTTTTCACCCACTATGAAGATCAAGACCATTATATTTGTTTGCACACTAGCAGTACAATATAGATGGAAAATTTAATAGATGGACGTCAAGAGTGCTTTCGTAAATGGTGATCTCAAATAAAAAGTATACATGACCCAACTAGAAGGTTTCATCGATGATAAACATCCACAAAAGGTATGTCACCTAGTTAAGTCACTTTATGAACTTAAACAAGCACCTCAGGCATGATATATAAAAATAGATGATCACCTATTGCATCATGGTTTCATTTATAGCCCCTCTAATTCTAATTTATGTATCAAGATGGTTGGTACAAATATTGTCATTCTTGTTTTATATGTGGATGATCTTATGATCACTAGTAGTTCAGATGATCTTGTTTATCTAGTAAATAATGATCTAAATAAATCCTTTATATGACTAATTTGGGGCTACTACATTACTATCTTGGCTTGGAGATATGGTAGAAATAGAATTACATCTTTATCTCCCAGATGAAATACACCAAGACACTCCTAGAAAAGTACATAATGTCAAATTATAAACCTCTTTCAACACCAATGGAGAAAGGTTTACAACTCTCTTGATTCTAGGATTCTCCTCAAGTGGATGCAACTCTCTATAGATAGCTCGTTGTGAGTCTCATCTACTTGACCTACACTAAACTATATATATATATATATATATATATATATATATATATATATATATATATATATATATATATATATATATATACATATATATATACATATATATATACATATATATATATATATATACATATATATATATATATATATATATATATACATATATATATATATATACATATATATATACATATATATATATATATATATATATATATATATATATATATATATATGTTTTATTGTGAGCTATCTTTCTAGATTTATGCAAGATCCACATAAATGTTACTAGATTGTAGCAAAACCTATTTTAAGATATGCATGAGGTACACTTGAGTATAGTCTGGAATATATTCTTCTTGCAGGGGTACACCGGCTCAAACTATGTTGGATCTGTTGATGAGAGAATATATACTTTAAGATACATTTTTCATCTCAGATCTAAACCCATTTTGTGGATTAGTAACAATAAATTAGTATTTGCTCTCTCATCCATAGAAGTAGAGTCTCACATTGCATGAGGAGCTATGTGTGAAGTTAAATGGATACGTCACATTTGTCTAATATAGAGATTCTTGAAGATCAAGTAGCAATTCTATTTTGTGATAATTAAGGTGTGTTGAATCTTGTGAAGAATCTAGTATTTCATGAATGAACCAAACACATTGAGGTTCAGTGTCGTTACATTAGAGAACAATTTTTAAACCACCATATTCAACTCTAGTACTCCCTGAAAGATTTACAGATAGCAGATATACTCACCAAGTCTCTTGTCAAGGTGAAATTTGATCTATCTTGGGGGTACATTTATAAAAACAATGTAATAAAGGGGGGAATGTTGGTGCAATTTGTTAACTCATATTACATTGTTTAGCACAAGTTAGTTAGTTGTATTTCAATTTTGCATAGGTGTCGATCAGTAACAGTTTTATAATTGTTTTTACATTATATATATATATATATATATATATATATATATATATATATATATATATATATATATATATATATATATATATATATATATATATGGGAGCAATTCAAATATCAAAGTTTCATTCTCTATTTCAAATACTTCATTCCAAAACCATACTCTTTGGAAAAATGAGTATCATTATTGTAAGGTAAAAAAGGTAAATCTTTATTAGTTTCTTGATATGATTTTTATTTTCAAAGATTTTCTTGCTCTATGTTTGATATTTGTAATTATTTTGGTTTTGATTTAAGAATAGTATCACCACTATAATTATCATTTAGAATTTTAACCTATTATTATTCCATGTTGACCAAAAAAGGGACCTCGCATGGCTTATTTTATGGTAGTTTTAATATCATTGGGTCCTTTGGTAATTGTATATCATTTGTCTTTTTTTTTTTTGAAATAGTTGGTAATGGTATTTACACTATTTCTTTGTCCTTTGAACCTTGTAAGGTTGACTCAATGTTTTTAGCCAAGAAAGATGTATGGTCTATGTGAATTGTTAAATCATTTTATGTGCATAACTATTTTTTAAATAAGATTAGTACTAATACCCATGGTTGTTAGGAATTTTATGCCACAAATGTTTAGTCCTTATCTATTATCAATGTGAAACCTTTTGATCCCTTTATTTCACGTAGTCATGTGTATGAATAAATGCAAATTTTGGTCACTGATATATTTGGATGGTAAATCTATTGGATCAAAGGTAAAGAGGTTCGCAATGTTCTTGAAATATTTCATGATATATTCAAAATAAGCTTCTCAATATTACTTAGAACTTGTGTCTCATGCAATGCCTCATATAGGATATCCTTATAAACATAAGATTGCTTTAGGAGCTTAAGGATTGAAATTTTAGCTTTTTTATTTTTTAATTGGTTAATAATGTCATAACACTTAGATTTTATTACAATTTTAGGTTTAGGGGCACCTATTATATATTTATAGGTGGTAGAATAGGTTGGAAAACCTTACCTCTTTAAGTAATAACAACATAGGCCACATAAACTAATATAAGTCATGGATGAATAATGGGTGCATGATGGTAATTATCACTCAAATAAGATCTAGGCATAGCAAATGGTTGAGAGAATACGTGTTGGCATCTAGACAATGGCTCTATAACATTACAAAAAAAATTGAAAAGAGATCAAATTTTGTTTTCATGTAAAAACCTATCATTATTTGTATGAATTTGCTTTATAGATTTGACAAAATAACTAACGTAGCAAACCATAGCAACTATGACAAATTAGAACCCAAAATGGGTGATAAATGCATCCATGTTATACATATTGTATAAAAATTGACTTCACTAGATATTTAACTCTAAATTAAATAAATATGGGGTATTTAGGGTTAATAGGTTAGAGATACCCTAGGGCACAAAGAGGGTAGACTATTTTTAAAGAAAACCAATTAATTATAAACTTAGATAAATATATGTTGAATTCATTATGCTGAGATAAAATAAAAATAGTAAGTACAACTATGCAAGATGTGGAAATGATAAAGAGATAAATTACTTAGTTGGTTATGATCTTGACACAATTCTAGATCTAGAACATGCAAGAAGTAGACTAGAAGATGATTCTAGAATAGTTACCAAATTTTGGATTAATTGCCTTTGGAGCTATAGACACTAGTGTCAGCCTTGGCTATTACGTTGATGCTACTATATGAACTTGATATAGGTATTTTAGACAAAATATCTACTGAAAAAAGATGTGACCACTTAGATAATTATGGGTTTGTCTTCACTTTCACTTTGGTGCATTCAAATCTGGGTCATAAACTATTACTTCTCATGAAATTATTAAACCCTAGTTTTCATCTTCATAATGACCTTGAAGAAAAAATGGCTTGGTGGGAACATGGTATCAAGCTAATGCCAAAGATCCCTATGTTAATAAGCACTACCTACATACCCAATCTTTGAAGAGGACCTCATATTGATGTACTTTCATGTGTTGACTTGTGTGTGAATCATGCAATATGTGGAAAGCAAGTACAATAGTGACCTAGCATGTAACTTGGAAAATATATCTCTTGGGTTTCTCCTTCAGTACTTCAGACTTATGTAAATGGTGTCCCTATGAGTGATATAAAAATAGGAGAAAAAGAATTTTTTTTCTTTATCGAGTGCTTAATTGAATGCATTTAATAGGTTGCTTTGGTCTATGCTAGGTTTTGTAGGTGAGGAATGAATGAGAGTTGATCTTATATTAATATCAATCCTTTAGAGAAGTAACTTGCATTAAATAACTTAGGCCAACTATCAGGATACATTTCATTTATAAATTAGATGACTTTAGGGAATTAAACACTTGCATCAGAGCAAGACACCTGCATCAACAGAGGTGTCTATCTAAGAATCAAGTTTCAAGTGAGCAGGAAAATAGGTACAAGCTCAAAACTTGAAGAGACATAAGATAAACAAGTTTTAAGCATTTTGGGTAAGATATAAGGCACGGGTCATCAACATAAGATTGGTCGAACTAAGAGATAGGACAATGGGCACAATAGAGGTAGATGTGAGACTTGTGGAAGCAAGAAAGGTTTAAAACTAAGAGGAACAATCAAGGTCTGAGTTTGCCAAGTGTACAAAACTGAGGTGTTATATAATAAATGAATATCATCTACACATTGATACTTCTTAGAAAATAGTCACCCAATCCTTAAAGAAGACCCTCAATTTATTTTCCTTGACACTTGAGGATAGAAATGTTTAGATTATTAATGTAAGAACCTTGAATTGCAATGTGTAAAATGAGAACAAGGAAGTTAAGAATAAAATTAGGTGAACAAACCTAGAAATTTAGATTTTACTCACATAAAATTTACTAGGAATAAACTTTTCTCCTTTTGTAACCTTCTATTATCAAATCCAAACTTTAAGGTAGATTTTCTAGTAGAATTGGGTGGGTGTTTCCAAATTTAGATTTTGACAATAGATATTTTACAATATTCAACATAAAATATATGATTTCTATACCTTTGTATATCCTATATTTTTCCAATATTTATTAATTAAGAATTATTAATGTATTTTATATGTAGTATGAATGATTAACTAAATATAATTCATTTATGTTTTACACCAAGACAAGGCTTATGACTTGATTTTAAAAAAATACTTATCTTGGCACTTGTAGACACCTAAAAATGGCCTCAATGCATTTAATAAGTGTTATTCCATGTACTTTCGGAGTGATCGTTTAGTTTTTTATTATTGATCTATATTATAGGTGTTATTGGCTTGTTTGTTGATTTTAGATGGTTTTCTCATCTTTTTTCTTTACTAGCTAGACCTCTCTTTAATCTCTCATGTGCTTCTTAGGTTCTATTGTATAAGTTCCTCGGCTCTCTTGAGATGTATTGAAAGTAACCCCGGTACTTTTAGTCCCTTTTGTTGGTCTAAACTATATTAGGGTGCACATGTCCATCATAAGAAAAACACATGTTTTCTCACTAAAAGAGAGATAGGGAGAGGAATATAAATAAATAAACAAATAACCGTTATATCTCAAATATACTCCTTCAAACTTCTTTCAATATAAGACTCCATTTTTTATGAGGTAGTGAGTTTCCTTGAGCCTTAAAGCTCTTCTCTGCTCCCTAGTTAGCCCTGTAGGATAAGTTCCATTAATTAGTAAGTGCACAATGGAGTCATACCATTCATGAGCCTAGAAGCTTTGTTGATCAACCTGCATAATACTCAACTTAGGGCTGGTATTGGAAATCATTTGAATCAAACCCTATCACCTTATTAGTTTTGTAGTTTTCATCTTTATGTCATATTCCTAAAGGATAGACATCCACTTACCTCTTCACTCTGAAAGTTCACACTAGATTAGCATTAGCTTAGTGTCTAGGTTTGGTATAATGGCTTGCACTTTATTACTAATAATGTAGTTCCTAAATTTATTGATAGCTTTAACTAATGTAAAGGCTTGTTTATCAATTGAGGGTAGTTTAACTCAACATCCTTCAAATTAGTACACATAAAAGTACTTAAATGTTCAAATCCTTCTATTTTCTAAGTTAAGACTTTAGAAATAGTGTGGTCAAAGGAGAAAAAGTATAGGTAAAAATCCTTTGAAAAGTTAGGACTTATCAAGAATGGATGTTGGTTGATTGCACTTTTGATGTCCTCAAAAGCCTTCTTGGATTCCTCATTCCATAAGACTTTATCATCCTTATTTATCATATCATTCAATGGTTTGACAATCTCTAAAAATCCAAAGATGAACTTTCTCACAAAATTTATTTTTCCAAAAAAATGATTTTAATTATTTTTGACTATTAGAAGGCTCTATCTTGGATATAGCTTTCACTCTTTCAGGGTCTATGAAAATGCCATCTTTAGTGATAACATGGCCTAATAGTTTACATTTAATAACACAAAAAATGCTCTTCTTAGGGTTAAGGGAGATCCTATACCTTCTGTACCTTTCAGAGTTCTTTCAATATAAACACACATTTTCTCACCGAAAGAGAGATAGGGAGAGGCATATCGTACGAGTTAAAATAAAACTAGTGGATAGCATAGTGTCGTCTTTATTTATTGTATTTTATTGACACGAAAGGTCAGACGCATAGTGCGGAGCACAGACACAGAGAAAGGGACACGGTCGTTAGCCGCAGAAGACAATTTTATAGTCAGAACCGGCAGGATAAGTGAAGGTGCTGGAGCGATCATCAAAGGCATAACTGTAGGCCTGTGGGGCAATTATCCTTGAAAATCTTGGAGAAGTTGGTGGGTGGGCACGTCTCGCGCGTGTTAAAGGACTCTGTGCAGCAGTATTCTGGTTTATTATATGTAGCGCAAGCACTCTTGCATCCTCCAGCCACCTTCTCCTCATTCGGACACACAGAGGCACCCTATTTTTTGGCAGCCAGAGGTGGAGGGGGTGACGGAGAGGGGCAGATTGAATCCGTCGACCAGAGAGATGTCGTAGAAGTCCTTATTCCCGTCTCCGTTGAGGGTGTATTCCGAAAGAGTTGTAGGAACCTGCCCAGAAGCTTGACAGTTGAGCATGCCATTGCAGTCACCGGTTTGGCACGTGCCTTGACCGTTGGCGTCGAAGGAGCAGCCCGTGCGGCCCCAAATTGGCTCCCTCCACCGGGAAGTGCCGCTGCCCACACGGTGTCTGTGCACTGGTTTGTGATCTCAAACGTTGCTGCTTCCACTCTCACTCCTGCAGGTACTCACTACTGTTACACACTACTCTACTCTGATCTAACATTAAGCATTAGTAATATTAACACTATCTAATACCTGAATGTAAAATGTTACCTTGGAGGGAAAAAAAAAATGTTGCTGTGAGTACAATCGAAAGTGCCATAGCGGTAGCCATTAATAACAATTTTTGAATTGTGAGTGCTTACGCTGCTTGAATGCCGTGCAAATAACGTTATTTGGATTGATTGACTCTTCTTGTGGACACGGTTGTGTGAATGTGTACGTTGGAATATAAAAAAGCTTATTCGTGTTAACTGTTGACTGACTGTGTTTTAACATATAGATAAATAAGATTGGTTACTTGTTACTCCTATATCAAAATATCTTTATTTATCCACTTCCAGTACAAATAAATAATATACTATAGAGTGGTCTTGGCTCGTGATAGATACTAAGTATATGATGGATTATTTCCGACTCCCAAATCAAAATATCTTTATTCATCCACTTGAGTACAAATAAATAAATTTACCGCCGAATTTATAGGGTAAAATTAATTTGTAGGATGTGTATGCATGCGAGTTAGTATATGTTAAACTATTCACTCGACTCTTTGAGGTCCAATTGAAGCAACCGACATAATGGATGGGCTAAGGATTTGAGGCAACCGACATAATGGATGGGCTAAGGATTTGGTTGATTATTTGGTGCAACGGGATTTGGGATAGGTGGTAGTAATTAGTTTTTATAATATAAACCAGTGTATAAATAATTGATAATTGAAAATTATGAATAAAACAAACTAATATTATATTTATAAATATTAAATATAATGACACCATTCAACAAACAAAATTTAATAGGAATATTTATTTATTTGTTTTCTTGATATTTTGATTTGGGAGTGAAGTGATCCATCATATTTCTGGGATAAATTGACCAGTGTATAGATATGCATATTTGATAATTTGTGTTTTTTCTTTCTCGGTTGTCAATAGTTAACAAGATTACACAATCTTCTTGTTCAACAATTCCAAAATTAGCGCTGAAATAAACAACCATGTCTTCAAGGCGGCGCTGAGGAAGAAGAGTCCTGCAAGACAAAATAACGATTAAGTGGATAAATAGAGAGTAAATAATAACCGATCATATGCTTAGGAGTTATTTATTTATATTTTAACAACTAATCATATAAGTATCTATACATTAAAACACTACAGGCAGTCAACATTAAACACGAATATGCTATTTTATATTCCAGCGTACAACTCACGTTTTAAGTTCAAACCACAAACGTGCCCACAAGAAGAGTCTTTCAATTCAAAATAACGTTACTTACACGGCAACATACACATACATTCATTCAAACGGCACAAGCACTCACAAATTCAACAATTGCTATCAATGGCTACGGCTATGGCACTTTCGATTGCACTCACAGCAACATTTTTTATTTTCCTCCAAGGTAAAATTTTACATTCAGCATTGCCTTGTCTTTTTAGCTATCAAAGTAGAGTAATATGTTAACGTAGTGAGTGCACTGCATGCAGGCGTGAGAGTGAGAGTGGAAGCAGCAACGTTTGAGATCACAAACCAGTGCACAGACACAGTGTGGACAGCGGCACTTCCCGGTGGAGGGACCCAATTAACAAATGGGCAATCATGGAGCATCCAAGTTCCCGCCGGAACAAAAAGTGGCAAAATTTGGGGCCGCACTGGCTGCTCCTTCGACGACAACGGTCGAGGCACCTGCCAAACCGGTGACTGCAATGGCATGCTCAGCTGTCAAGCTTCTGGGCAGGTTCCTACAACTCTTGCGGAATATACCCTCAACGGAGACGGGAATAAGGACTTCTACGACATCTCTCTGGTCGACGGATTCAATCTGCCCCTCTCCATCACCCCCTCCACCTCTGGCTGCCAAAAAATAGGGTGCCTGAGCGACATTAATTCTGTGTGTCCGAATGAGCAGAAGGTGGCTGGAGGATGCAAGAGTGCTTGCGCTGCATATAATAAACCAGAATACTGCTGCACAGAGGCCTTTAACACGCGCGAGACGTGCCCACCCACCAACTTCTCCAAGATTTTCAAGGATAAATGCCCCCAGGCCTACAGTTATGCCTATGATGATCCCCCCAGCACCTTCACTTGTCCTGCCGGTTCTGACTATAAAATTGTCTTCTGCGGTTAACAACCGTCTCCATTTCTCTTTCTCTGTGCTCCGCATCATGCGTCCGAGCTTCCATGTTATACATTAACTAAAGTAAATAGTTAAAGACGACACTATGTTATGCACTAGTTTTATTTAAACTCGTACGACATTCTATAAAGATATAACCTTGGTTTATTTGTTTATTTATTTTCCTCTCCTCTCTCTCGGTGAGAAAATGTGTTTTTTTAATATGATGAATTACGGATTGTGATACTAAATGTTGATTTAAAAAATCTATACTAAAGACTAAAGATAAAATGTGGATAGTTAAATTTCAAAAACAAAATAAAGGATAAAGATGAAAATTGGATTTAGAAATATACTCTGAATATATAGAGATTTCGGATAAAAGTGGAAATCATGGTCTTTTACAAGATAAATAGAACCCTCAAAAATTGAGACAAATAGATGAATTTGTCCGAACTATCAATTGAAATTTTCTGACCTACAAATGTAGATGAACCATTTATTTGAAGTATTTGACATCGATTTTATTTTAAAAAAATGTTCAACATATCTAGGGTTCTAAAACTAAGCTTAATTCTCTGAAACCTGACTCTAACCACTAGGAAATTTTACTTCATCTCCTCAACTTAATTGTGTAGCTAGGTTAGAAAATAATAATGAAAGATAATTAGTCGCTAATATGAACTTCAAAACTACAATGAATTCTCTAAAGTTTGCTTGAAATCTTCAAAGTGCTTGTTGATGCTCAGTCCATTCCTGTGAACAATAAATGCTAATTTATTTCTCTGATGATCTCTATATCCACTTATATTTATGAACTCGTAAAAATATCTTAAATACATCTATCCAAAAAATGTTGAGAGATATCAATCTCAATGTTCTTGTCTTGGATGTTTTACATACCACATTACATAATAATTACATTATTTTTCTATAAATTTTCCACTAAGTAGTGATAAATCACATCAATCTAGCTACACCACTATGTTGGGTTCAAAAATAATATTCTTGAAAAAATGGCCTTCAAACTCCATTGTATGATATATGACAATGATATTAAAATTTTATGATTGAGTTATCTAACCAACAAGGAAAAACGTCAATGTGACATTTAAATGTACGTCAAATTTAAGGTTGAAATTACCTTGTGGTAGTCAAATGGATGTCAAATGTAAATTGGAACATAATTATGAACCACTCATGACATTACACTCCCATTGTCACCATTTAGAATTATTATCGACACAATGACCCATAATTTAATTTAAGAACTTGTTGGCATAAAAATTAAGGAACCAAAACAATGAGTGCACCCTAACTATCTGGGCCCACACAAAACCTTAGGAATGTATACTCCACATTTTTGGGAACCAAATCTGTAAGGAGTACATTTTTAAGAAGACCACTACATGACCATGGAATCTAGAGGGGAGAGAAATGGAAGAGAAAAGAAGAGGGTCAAAATAATAAAACACAAAATGTCTATAAATTTGGGGGTTAAATAAACGTTACTATTTCGTGTGTTTCACTTTTGTGTGAGCTATATCATGACCAATTTTCACTTGTAGGTTCATGGTGGAAGAATTTTTACATAGTTTTATTTTGTCGGCAATGGTTCTTAGAAATAATGAAGGAAAGGCTCTAGACTACTAGTTACGTCTCCCATGCACAATGGTTTTTCACCATGTTTTGACACTACCACCATTTTATTTGGGTTTATGTAGCTTTTATTCAACATTGATTAGAGTTTAATTTCCTTTGTTTTGTAAATATACCTTTTCCAAGTTATTTATAGAGCACCCCACATGAGCTTACATTTTGAGATAATCTCACTCTATTGGTAGAAACAATGGCGTTGAAGAAAGCTTGAAAGTATCTGTCCAATATATTTAATGAGGTTATGTACCCCCTTCTCCAGATAATTATCCTAATGTTTTGTTAGATATTCATGAGTTTGAAAGTGCATGAGAATGGATTAAATATCAAACCATTATTGGCTATTTTTTGTGATGTATACCCTTTGAGTCTATGTTGAAACATTAGCTTCATATGCAATGGAATCCTTGTGGCATCAAGCTCATAAGGGTATAAAGCCTGACTAAGGGTTTCTTCTTTTGTAAGTTATAAAAACTTAAACATTGTGCTACCATTCATAAACATGACTCATGCTATGTTGGGATTTTTTTTTTGTATTTTCCCCTTGGACCAAAAACGTTGTTGTCTTTCATAAATCCAAGCTCAAAGTCCTAGTGTTTGTAGAATTCCCTATTCCATGTATGCCATTGTGATCATTTATGGATAAATTTAATAAAACCTTTTGTGATTTAGTTTTCATCAAAACTAAAATGTTTTATGAACATGTTATACCATTCCAAAGCATTTATTCAGACATTGACCTCACACAAGACCTCCACAAAACCATTGATATTAAAATTAGTGGGTGAGGGGAATGTTTCAACCTAGGAATGATTTACATTAATACTTCAAACA
The DNA here is from genome assembly GCA_037957365.1 of Torreya grandis. Taxonomy (NCBI): domain Eukaryota; kingdom Viridiplantae; phylum Streptophyta; class Pinopsida; order Cupressales; family Taxaceae; genus Torreya; species Torreya grandis. The sequence continues at coordinate 860,986 of JARHVA010001681.1, read as the reverse complement.
ATTTTTTTCCATTGTCAATCATCAAGACACAAGATTAATTATTCCTCACTCATGGCCACTAAAAATAGATTTGCTAAGGCCACGCTCGAGTAAAGACAATTCTATTTGAGGGTAATCATGGCTAAAAAGTCATGGGTCAAAAGAATAATTAGAATAATCATAAAAATAGGTCCCTTACCTTGAATAATAAGCCAACCCTAGTAATATTAGTATAAAACTTACCACTAGAGACTACTCAAACATGGGTTACACAGGCCTCTCCAACTTGTGAACCAAACCCTAAGCTAGTCATGGTGAGTAATCAATAAGTAGCTAATATGAATTTAAAAACTAAGGAGTGTATGGATCTAATTTTTCTTGATTTTAGTCATGAGATTTGCCTAATCTGATAGTCGTTATATTGGCTCTATAGCATTGGAAAAGTATTCTTTCTCCTTGATGGTAGACAACATGACATTTTCGTAGTCCATCCTCCAATATAAATAAGTAGTATTTATTGAAGAGGAAGTTGTGGCCGATTTAAATTACATAAATTCTCACCAAAATTCAACTAAATCTCTAATGGAATAAATAATTTATACTATGAAGAAGTGCATTAGTGTGGTCCCTTATAAGGTTAATCTAGGCCAAAGAATAGCTTGTGGTAGATCTCTTTCAATTGATGAGCTACATAATGCTTTAATCAAAATGGATCATAATAAAATCCTATTGTCCCCCAAAAATATCAGCTATTTTTGGGACAACATTTGAATTATTTTGGTCCTGCAGACCAAAATTATCTCTTCCCTTTCCAAAATTTGTCTTCGGCATTCAAATTCCTCATTTTTTCAAGATTTTTAGAAATCGACGGACTCTACAAATAGGCTCATTTCTACAAGTTCAACGGGCTTCACGACTTCTACAGGTGGGTTCAATCAAAAGAATTGGTTTCTAGCAATTGGTCATTTTTGAAATTGGTTCATCACCTTAGTTCAAACAGAAATTTCCATCAGCAAGTAGCAGCAACAGGGTCAACGTTTGGTTCATCTTTTGGTTCAACGTCAAATGGTTCAAAGGTGGGTTCAATCAAGCGGTTCAACGCATTGTTTCAACATTTGGTTCAATTCTTTGTTTCAACATTTGGTTCATCTGCTTTGTTTCAACTTTTGGTTCAATCAAATGGTTCGTCAGTCAATTCAAAGCTTTGTTTGAACCATTGAACCAAAACTTGGTTCAATGGTTGGTTCAATGAAAAGATTCAACGTTTTGGTTCAAAGACATGGTTCAAAGGCAAGTTCAATGTTCAGTCCAATGCTTAGTTCATCGGCTTGGTTCATTCAAACTGAACCATCGGCTTGAACCATTTTTGGTTCAACCGATTGGTTCAATGTCTTGGTTCAACGGAATGGTTCATCGCCAAAGTTCAAAGATGTGGTTCAATGCAAAAGAAAGCTTCCCAAAGGACAAGTGCCCTTGTGAAGGACACTTAATTGATAAAAGCACCCTTCAAAAGGGTCATTTTCAAGAAAGCCAAAAGAAGACCAACAAACAAACTAAATCCAGGACCTGATTCAATTAACCGAAAAAGGAGGAATGATGAAGATAAGATCAGATCACCGGGTGGATATTGAAAGTTGCAAACTTTCAATAAGCGTGACTTGTTTCCCTACATTAATAAAATAAAATGGGTAAAATGCCCCTAAGTTCTAGCCTGTCTTCTTAACAGTTTCCAACAGAAAATGATGTATTTATTGTTCTCGAGTCCTTCTTGAAGAGGCTATATAAGGAACTCTCTTTTATTGTAATAAGGATCTCTTTTTTTTGACATTTAAAATGAAACTCTACCCAAATTGAGAGGTATCATTGAGACTTTGTGCTCACTCTGTTGATCATATTCTGTTAATGGAATAAGAAAGCAAGGGACTTTTTTAGACTTTGTGTTGTGATATCTTTTGTTGTTGAGGAAACTATTCTTATGTCTATTTCCTTGATTTATTTTTTGTTCCATTGATTTAACAAGCAAGATTAGTAAAATTAGACAGGAAAGTGTCCTGAAGAATCAACTGTGGAGAGACTTTGTGCCCCCACAGCTGCCTTCAGTGTGTTTTCTTTATATTACTGTGTAAAGGACTTTGAAAAGACTTTGAGCTTTCATTGTCCTTCATATATTACTCTTAAGCATTTTAGATAGAGACTTTGTGATGTGTCTCGATTTGCTGGTTACCATACCTTCAGTTACATTCTGCTTTTACTTCCAAGAGTATTCTTGTCGCTGGCTGAATAGTTCTTCTAAAAGAATAGGAGAGTTGTCTGTCATTCCCTTGAGTTTTTCCTTTGTTTTGCATACATCATCTCTAAAGAAAGAGAGATGGATGTCTGGTCTTATACTTGAGTATTATTTTCTATGTATACATATACATATCATATCCACGGGGAACCTCCCCTTGATGAGAGGAGAGAGCAGTCTCCTTCTGATGTGATCAACTTACACATTAGGATGACTAATCTTCTTGCTTTGGCTGATAAGACCTATTTTGTTTACCAATATGCTGATACATAAAATATTCAACCAACAATTTTTGGTGACTCCACTAGGAAAATACCCATTATCTGTTTATAGCCTATTCATTCACCTCCATATCAACTAGGAAAGAATGCACAGTTTAAAGCCTCAAGCTTTAACTAAAGCAAGGTAAATTCATTTCCATTTTTGTTTTACAATCTAGTAGATTCAAGGTATACACGAAGCTAAAGGGCTAAAGGTGTCATTAATCCTATGTTTGAGTTAGTAAAACAAAGTGATTTTGATATATTTCCTTCACCATCTCATCTCCAACGAACCAAGAGCTTTCCTCCTACTAAAGCCAGATCTCCATTACCGGATGAAGTATCTACTTCTGCTGTTGATAAAGCTGTACCTATAATTACCCCTTTGAGATTTGTTATCCCTCCTTTTCAGAATCCTATAATGGTAGTTCAAGGCCCCTGGGGTAATGCTTTTGGTCCTCTCAATCTTACTCCTCCTCTACATGAGCTTTCATGCAGTTCTAAGAAGAATTTCCCTAAATTCTATGGTGACAGGAAAGTTCATCCTGATGAACACATTGCAGCATTCAATATAGCTTGTGGAGTAATTGGGGTAGAGTTTGAAGATGTGGCAGTTAGAATTTTTGTTGAAACACTACAAGGTCCTGCTGGAGATTGGTTTTACCATTTACAGGGTCGATCTGTGACTGATTGGAATACTCTAAAAGCTAAGTTTGAAGCCAGATTCAAACTTGCAGAAGATGCACATACACTTCTAGCTCAACTTACACAAATGAAAAAAGAGCCTCATGAGCCTATGAGAGACTTCATAGCTAAATTTGACAAATTGAGAAATAGAATCCCTATAATTTCTAGACCTATAGCTGAGAATCACAAATGCTTTTTCATTAATTCTCAGCTACCTGAAGTCAATTTTCTCTTGAGACGTGCTGGCCAAATAGATCTCACTGCAGCTCAACTTTTGGCCACTAAAGTAGAAGATGATCTCATCTTAGCAGGGAAAATAAGAAGAGATCCAAATAGAAATAGAGCTTCATCATCTTCTAAATTTGCGTCTACAAGCACCACAGATCCAATGGTGTAGAAATTAGCAAATGAGTTGCTTGCTCTCAAAAAGCAAATGGCTCAAGGAATGTCTTCTACTCCTACATATAGAAGGACATTCCTAAATCAGTCATATCAGGGAAATGTTACCAAAAACCAAGGACAACAAAATTGCCTTCCTCCCCCACAAGGAAAACTTGCCTTGGAAGCTCCTCCAACCAATTCAGCAATGGGATATCTTGATGCAGAATTAGAATTCTCTTATTAGCCTGAATTAAATCAAGAAAATGACGCTGATATCATTGAAGATAGTCAAGAAGAATCAGCTGGTGATTCCCACATTGGTTTTCTAAATTACCAGGATGAACCCAAAAGCAAAGGAGAAGCTTCAGATGGATCATATGTAGTGTTTACAGGTCTAAGAACAAATCAGTCTAACAAGTTGATAAAGAAAAGATAGAAGAGCAATCATAGCTAGCAGTCACAATTGTTAAGTGTGGAACTAATCTGCCTTTTCAACCAAAAGATTTGGTAATCACTCAAAAGGTAAATACATCCATTGTGCCTTCCCCTTCTACTTCTAATTCACAAACCAACCCACCTCCCATCCCTCCTAAAACTCAAAAAATTGAAATACCTTTCTCTGTACCTAGCTCGATTCAGCCATTTGACATAATTGATCATGTCAAAAAGACAAAAATATAGATGTCTAAATTTGAATACTTGCAGTCTAATCTGGATCAACTAAACAAGTTGGTTCAATATGTTAAAAATCAAACCATCCCTGTAGGACAAAAGGCTAAAAAATTAATTATTGACTCTCCAAAGAATACACCTATTTCAAATAATCTGATCATTACTCCTCCAACTGCTCCTGGAAAAATCAAACCCTTCTATGTTTCCTTGTTAATTAATGGCCACAAGCTGAATAACTATATAATAGACTCATGCGCATCTGAAAATGTCATGCCTGCTAAAGTCGCTAAGTCTCTTGGTCTCACACTGACCAAGATGTTTGGGAGATGTTTCTCCATGGAGAAAAAGTAAGTACCATTGTTGGGGTAAATTAAAGATGCCCAATTTGCATTTGTAGCCTTTCCAGACAAGAGGATTAAAATGACTTTCTTAGTGGCTGACGTCCCAGCATCTTATGGTATTTTGCTTGGATAAAATTTCTATAAAGACATATGAGGAGAATTGAACGTGGATCTATCTGAGGCAAGGATCCCTGTCTAAGGCATGATGAAAAGATTACTCCCTGAAAAGGAAGCAAAGTATGTAGTTACCAAGACATCAGCTCCTGAAGCTCAAATCCTTTTTGAATCCATAGGTATGGGTAATTAATTTTTATATACAGATCATGAAGAAAGACCCTCCATTTTTTATGAGGAAAAGTCTGAACTAAAGTCAGTGTTTAATGAGATTTTGACTCTAGAATTTGATGGTAGTTGTTCTTCTACTGGTTTAGGAGCTGGTATTGTCTTAATATCTCCTCAAGGAGATATGTTTCCTTCATCCTGTAATTTGCAAGTCAGCAACACCAACAACACAGCTGGATGTGAATCTCTATTGCTTAAATTAAAGAGTGTTCAAGATGAAGAAATCAAACTCCTTCACATCAAAGGAGATGCTAAGTTGATAATTTGTTAGGATTTTGATATGGACAATCTAATCATATGCTAGACTGGACCAGTAGAATAACCAATTATGGTAATCGACCATGCTGCTAAAAATAAAAATCAAGCAAAGGAACCCTTCACAGGGAGAGAAAGGAGCTATGGTTTTCAGTTTGAAGACCAAGTCCTACCATAGAGCAAAAAGAAGGAAAGACCAAGAGGAAGACGCAAAAAATTAGTTTCTTGGTGGAGAGCTCCATTTGCCCGTCACCGTTTCTGGGGACAAAATGTCTTCTTGCTAGTTTACCAAGATGACGCACTATTTTCACTATCTCTCAAGAAGCAGCATCTAAAATACTTCAATTCTTGAAGTATCAAATCATTGCATATGTATATTAGTATAGTTTTTAATTCTATTTTGTTTTGTTTCTTTCCATTTTTGATGCCTTTCATTTCTAGGTAGCTTGACTCCGTAACCCAATGGCATACTTGAAGACACTAGAGATTCCAGATTCTACTCCTTTCAATTCTTTTTGCAATTGACAGAAGTTCCCCAACTGGAGCCAGCTGTTGTCCCCCAAAAATATCAGCTATTTTTGGGACAACATTTGAATTATTTTGTTCCTACAGACCAAAATTATCTCTTCCCTTTCCAAAATTTGTCTTAGGCATTAAAATTCCTCATTTTTTCAAGCTTTTCAAAATTCTACAGACTCTGCAAACAGGCTCATTTCTACAAGTTCAATGGGCTTTATGACTTCTACAGGTGGGTTTAATCAAAAGAATTGGTTTCTAACAATTTGTCATTTTCAGAATTGGTTCATCACCTTGGTTCAAATAGAAATTTCCATCGGCAAGTATCAGCAGTAGGTTCAACGTTTGGTTCATCTTTTGGTTCAACGTCAAATGGTTCAAAGGCATGTTCAATCAAGTGGTTCAACACTTTTTTTCAACATTTGGTTCAATGCTTTATTTCAACATTTGGTTCATCTACTTTGTTTCAACTTTTGGTTCATTATTTGGTTCAATCAAATGGTTCGTCAGTCGGTTCAAAGCTTTGTTTAAACCGTTGAACCAAAACTTGGTTCAACGGTTGGTTCAACAAAAAGGTTTAACATTTTGGTTCAAATTCAAGTTCAATGTTTGGTTCAATTCTTAGTTCATCAGCTCAGTTCATTCAAATTGAACCATCGGCTTGAACCATTGGCTTGAACCATTTTTGGTTCAACCGATTGGTTCAATGTCTTGGTTCAATGGAATGGTTCATCTCCAAAGTTCAAAGAGGTGGTTCAATGCGAAATCAAGATTCTTGAAGGATAAGTGCCCTTGTGAAGGACACTTAATTAATAAAAGCACCCTTCGAAAGGGTCATTTTCAAGAAAGCTAAAAGAAGACCAAGGGGTGACGCACCTGAGGACGTCAAATTCAACACAACAAAGTAGTCATTGAAAATATAGTGATGGGCATGCAAATGACAAATTGAAGACAACAAAATAACTATTGATCCAGACCAGAATGCATTCCCAAAATTCAAGGCTAAGACTAGCAGAAAGCGAGGAAGGAATAGAACAACAAACTAAATCTAGGACCCGATTCAATTAACTGGAAAAGGAGGAACGATGAAGATAAGATAAGATCACTAGGTGGACATTGAAAGTTTCAAACTTTAAATAAGCGTGACTTGTTTCCCCGCATTGATAAAATCAAATGGGTAAAATGCCCCTAAGTTATGGCATGTCTTCTTAGCAGTTTCCAACGCAAAATGATGTATTTACTATTCTCGAGTCCTTCTTGAAGAGGCTATATAAGGAACTCTCTTTTATTGTAATAAGGATATCTTTTTTTTGACATTTAGAATGAAACTCTGCCCAAATTGAGAGGCATCATTGAGACTTTGTGCTCACTCTGTTGATCATATTCTGTTAATGGAATAAGAAAGCAAGGGACTTTTTCAGACTTTGTGCTGTAATATCTTTTGTTGTTGAGGAAACTATTCTTATGTCTATTTCCTTGATTTATTTTTTGTTCCATTGATTTAACAAGCATGATTAGTAAAATTAGTTAGGAAGGTGTCCTAAAGAATCAATTGTGGAGAGACTTTATGCCCCCACAACTGCCTTCAGTGTGTTTTCTTTATATTGCTGTGTAAAGGACTTTGAAAAGACTTTGAGATTTCATTGTCCTTCATATATTACTCTTAATAATTTTAGATAGAGACTTTGTGATGTGTCTCAATTTGTTGGTTACCATACCTTAAGTTACATTCTGCTTTTACTTTCAGGAGTATTCTTGTGGCTAGCTAAATAGTTCTTCTAAAAGAAGAGGAGAGCCATATGTCATTCCATTGAGTTTTTCCTTTATTTTGCATACATCATCTCTGAAGAAAGAGAGATGGATGTCTGGTCCTATCCTTAAGTATTATTTTTTATTTATACATATACATAACATATCCACAGGGAACCTCCCCTTGATGAGAGGAGAGAGCAGTCTCCTTCTGATGTGATAAACTTACACATTAGGATGACTAATCTTCTTGCTTTGCCTGATAAGACCTATTTTGTTTACCAGTACACTGATAGACAAAATATTCAACCAAAAAATCCCATGACAAAGCCTTATGAATTGATGGTTTTATCTATGAGTTCTTTTAAACCATTTTGGAATGTGATGGGCCTAATTTGTATAATGTCTACCTCAAATCTATGTCCAATGGCTCCCTAAAAAAACTCATCAATAAAATAAATATCAAGTTCATCCACAACATTAGAGATCCTAAATTTATAACCAATTTTAGACCAATAACCCTCTTAATTGATCCCTAAAATATCATATCCAAGGCTTGGGAACCGAGAATCATTTATCTCCTTCCCTTAGTGGTTAGTCTTGAGAAAATAATATTCACTCCAAGTATATATATTATTGATTACATTATTTCAGTCTGGTAGGGGATGGAATGATCTCACACTTCCTAACATAAATATACTTTTGCCATTAATTATATTTAGAAACCTTATGATAGCAATGAGTGGCCCTTCATTGTTTTTATGATTAATACCATTGGTTTTTTCCACACATTTTTTCATACAGTTTAAAAAATATTTAGAGATGCCTCTACTTGTCTTTATATTAAATCTAATCAATCTAAAAACTTTGGCCTCTTAATATACTAGTTTAAGTTATCTATTGGCCCTTTCTCTCTATATCCCAGTTGTGTTAGGGTTTGGATACTTATTATGGGATTATGATTTTAGAGGCATGGTGAAGGTAATTTTCTTACCCCAATCTCTTAAAGATAAATTCATCAACAACAATTTTAATGTTGACTACTATCATATATTCCTAGAATCAGAGATTATGGTTACAAGCATTCTAGAATACCCCTAAATTTTTCATCTTGCATCTAGTTTTATTATTCAATGGTTTAAGAATCAATGTTATAAGCCATCTTATTTACCTAAACATAGTTGGATTGATGCTTATAAATGGAAATAGATCTCTCATGATAAAATGTCTAAATTTTAGAGAACTTTGTTTACTCTCCAATCTCCATAAGTCGAATCATAGAACTGTGATGTCTAGAGAGTGAATAAAAACCTCTTGTACTAGATAACTATGTCCCTTTACCTTACATGGTAAATTTATATGTTCTCTAAGGTTTTATAAATAAATCATGTTTACTTCTTTTTGGGATCCCCCTATAGCTTCCTATAATATGTTAAAGCTATCAATGAATTTCATTTGGGTTGTCTTTAAATGCTAAAAAATATTTCATCGAGTAGATTATTAATATTCCCAAGAAAAGAGTGGCTCTTTGTGCCAAGTTGATTCCTAGAGCTATTAAAGCTAACTAGTTTTGGAAAAAAATTATCAAACATTACATATACACTGGAATTCCTTGAGGAATAAGGGTCTGGAAGGATTTAGACTTCCAAATGCTAATAATTGATGAGGCTCCTATAAAAACATTAGGTACTTTTATGGTAAATTTTATCTAGAAGGCTTGGGAGATGAACAAGCAATGGATTTTATGGAAAGGGTAAAACTTTAAGTCTATGTTATCTTTGAATTCTCACTCTTTATGGTGTTTTCCAATAATAAATATTAGTGGTGTTCCTTTGGATATGTTCAAAAAATGGTGGAATTTTAGTATCTCTTCCTTCTATTAGAATAGAGGATTCTAAATTGTTTAGCTTGGTGTAGTTCAGCATAAAAATATCTTTTTCCTTAGTGAATATTTTGTGGTTTTGTGTGATAGCTCAAAAAGCTTAGAATTGGATTCACTCCTTATTTTATCCATTCAAACTAAAACCATTTTTTGGCACATGGTATTACTAGGGGATTATACTATGCCTCCAACCAAATTCTAGAAAAGTTATCATGTTTTTAAATTGATATGCAGATAGTCCTATTGGGACATTTTGTACCAGTAACTTATAATCTTGTTCCTTTCTATATATATAAAAGTTATTTATTAGTGGTGACATGTGACATGTAATGTTTTAATGATATTATTTGTGAATTGAAGACCTTAAGTTTACTTTAATCATAGAGTTAGTCTTGATGTGACTTTTGATGTGCATTTTTTTGAGTTTCAATTTCATGCTACATAACTTGTCTATCATTCATATAATATGTTTTCATTATTTCAAAATATAAGGCTTGGTTTTAATTTAACAAACAAAAGTTAAAAATATAAGTTCTTATTTTTTATAATTTTAAAGATATAAAGTAAATATTTTTAGACAAATTTTATTAATATTTTATGTATTATTAGATTAATATAGTTATTATTTTTATTGTTTTAGTTTTGTATTTATGAAAAAATATATATAATAATTATACTTTTATTTGGGTGATGAGATAAAAATAATAATAATAATTTTTATTTTAGTATAAATATTAAAGAGATTCATTTTTTAACATGATATATGTATTAAATTTAAATATAACTAGCACATGTATGTTAAATATATTTATTTGAAAAATGTTAAGAGATATAAATTTTAAGGTGCTTATATTAGATTCACCACATGTCATACTAATTAATAACTTTATTATTTTCTTTGAAAAGTTTCTATTGACTCATAATAGATAGCCTCAATCTCACTATACCATTGTGTCACGATTGAAAATTTTGTTCCAAAAAGAAGCTTCAAAATCGGAGGTACTCCTTAATATATCATGTTTTTCGATCCCCTTCTTAAAAACAAGACATAAAAATCATGTATGATGTTCAAATAGACATCAAATTTAAGATTAAAATTACCTTATAATAATAAAATAGGTCCATCAAATATAAGTTCATATATTTTTATTAGCATCTCACACTATTTCATTTCTCCACCATCATTGGATGCCATTATAAGTTATGGCTATGGAATAATTACTCTTTGTTGCAGCACAACACTTATATTACACAAAATAATTAAAATAATAACACTTATTATTAAACAACGATATAATAAATAGGTAAACTAAAATAAAGTTATGAATAATTTATACACTTAACTACACACCAATGCACCTCCATCGCAAAGAAGACAATAGACTTAAAATAATTTAATAACTAAAATACAATACTTTTATAAGATACAAAATAAAATAATTAATTTCAAATAAAATGTAATTCTATAAGATTTTATCTCAAAAGTTTTAAAACTTTTTTAATTTGAGAATCATGATTGTTCAACTAATTTACACAGATGGTGCGTTCTTGCAATAAATTTTTGAAATTTAACCTAGAGGAGTTGTACAATGTTAAAATAAATTATTTCTATTAAGAATAAATGTTATATATTCCAAATTATCTAGTTTGTACTTATAATGCTTTGATATTTTGATTAATTTTTTAACATGATCTTTTAATTAAATGAATTCATTATGGTGTAGTCATGATAAGGGATCCTAATGAAAGGATTTATTTCACTATGCAATCGATTAATACTCTCGCTCTACCCCTTTCTTAGTATAAATCTAATACCAATAGTTAAATAAATTTAAAAATATGTATTCAATTTAAGTTGCACAAATGTATGTGTGTTTGTGTGTATTGTCTATAATTCAATGCTAGAGTCCTCACTAATAGAAAGGAGTTTTTTTTTAATTTGATGATGGGAGACAAATCATCAGACGGTCCACTTTTGAATGTGTATTACTCATATTTTATTTTTCTTCAGTAAATAAGCTAATTATTATTTCAAATTTTATAATATTCTTTAGCATTGTACTTTTCTATATTTTTCATTTTCTCAAATTCAACACATTTATTTAGAATATTAATTATATAAATTTAATTAATTATCCTTCTCTTAAAATAGTTTATTCATATTTGATTAGGCTATTCTCCCATTAACCCTAAATATAAATTTGAAAGAGGGTTAAACATTTGGTAAACCTGACCTTTAAGTATTCTTGTGCAAACCCTAGCTAGCCCAAGGTTTTCTAATTTCTTCTAGGACTTGGTTCACCTATCTGGATTGTGTGTGGCACCATGGCCTAGAACCCAAGCTAGCTCATTTTTATGGTGATTGATTTATCAAGGACTTCCCATTACTGAGATGTTGATCCACCTCTATATTCCCCATCCCTTATGTTTGGATTGCAAGCATCCATAATCCTTTAAACATATTTGTTTTGGTTTTGTCTGAAAACTCAGTCCACCTGGCATTGGATTCATTTATTATATTAGCCTTATCACCCTAATCATTTCTCTTGGAGATAGGTACTCTTTGGGTATTTTTATAATTGGTCAGAATCTATTTCTTTGATCTGGTAATTATTATTTGTTATTATTATCTTTAAACTATGAAAAGCTAAGAACAATGCTATTTTGAATCATGAGACATGTGAAATTTCATTTTTTGTTAATGAAAAGGTTGTTATTTCTTCGATCTATTTATAGATTCAATCCCAAGTGCAAAATATGGCTTTGGACCTTTGCCACTTGAAAAAGCTCCTCAACCACTAAGGGAGTGCCCCTTCGTGTTCCGCTTTATTGTCCCCCAAAAATATCACTCATTTTTGGGACAACATTTGAACTATTTTTGTCCTACAGACCAAAATTGTCTCTTCCCTTTTCAAAATTTGTCTTGGGCATTCAAATTCCTCATTTTTCAAGCTTCTCAAAAATCTACAAACTCAGTAGGTCAAGTTCGATGGGATTCTACAGGTTGAAATATACATACCCTTTCAAGGTTAGAGAAAACTATGGACTTGGTTTCTATGGAATCTATAAACAGGCTCATTTCTATAAGTTCAACAAATTCCAGGTTCAATCATTTCAATGATTTCAATTCAATAGAGGGTTCAATCAAAGGAATGGTTCAATGTCTCGATTTAACCAAGTGGTTTAATGCTTTGGTTCATCCTTTGGTTTAATCAAGCAATTCGTCAATCAATTCAAGGCTTTGTTTGAACCGTTGAAACAAAACTTGGTTCAACAGTTAGCTCAAACACATGGTTCAAAGGCAAGTTCAACAAGAGTTTCAAAGCCTTGGTTCAATGGAATGGTTCAAAGCCATGGTTTAATGGAATAGTTCAATAGTTGGTTCATCACCAAAGTTCAAAGAGCTTCCTGAAGGACCCCAAAGGACAGATGCCCTTTGCGAGGGACTCTCAGCTACCAATTCAAAGACACTTCTTGAATCTGAAGGGATGCTCGAAGAAGCTCAAAGGCAATTAAAAGACTACCCAAAGGGTAGATACCCTTGCGGGGGGCTCTTCCCAACTCAAAATGGGTCATTTCTTAAGGCCCGAAATGGCAAGTTTAATCTAGAAAAGTGCCAAACAAAAAAGTTGAAAGAGGACAAAGGAATGACGCACTCAAAAATGTCAAATTCAACACAGTGAACTAGCCATTGATCCTTTGAACATATAGACCAGAATACATTTACAGATTTCAAGTCTAAGACCAGTAAAAGTGGGGAAGGAAAAGAATAACAAACTGAATCCAGAATCCGATTCAATTAACCAAAAAAGGAGGAACAATGAAGATAAGATCAGATCACCATGTGGACATTGAAAGTTGCAAACTTTCAATAAGCGTGACTTGTTTCCCCGCATTGATAAAATCAAATGGGTAAATCACCCCTAAGTTCTAGCCTATCTTCTTAACAGATTCCAATGCAACATGATGTATTAATATTCTTGACTCCTTTAAGAGGCTATATAAGGAACTCTCTTCTATTGTAAATAGGATCTCTCTTTTGACAATTAGAATGAAACTCTACCCAAATTGTAAGGCATTACTGAGACTTTGAGCTCAGATTGCTGATCATATTTTATTACTGGAATAAGAAAGCAAGTGACTTTTTAGACTTTGTGCTGTAATATCTTTGTTGTTGAGGAAACTGTTCTTATTTATTTTTCTTCAATATATTTTTTGTTCCTTTAATTCAACAAGTAGAATTAGTGATAGCAGTCAGGAAGGTGTCCTGAAGAGTCAAGTGCAAAGAGACTTTGTGCCCCCATAATTGCCTTTAGTGTGTTTTCTTTTCATTTCTATGTAAAGGACCTTGGGGTGACTTTGTGCCCTCATTTTCCTTCGTATCTTACTCTTGAGCAATCCAGGGGAAAACTTTGTGTTTCATCTCGATTTGCTAGTTATTACATCTTTTGCTACATTTTATTGTTACTACCAGGATTATTCTTGTGGTTTGTTGAATAGTAATTCTAAAAGAAGAGGAGTATTGTCTGTCATTTCCCTTAAGTTTTTCCTTTGATCCGCACGCATTATCTCTAAAAAAGAGAGATGGATGGTTTGTCCTACCCATGAGTGTATATATATATATATATATACAGGGAACCTCCCCTTGATGAGAGGAGAGATCAGTGTCTTTTTGATGTGGTAAACCTACACATTTGATGACTAATCTTCCTATTTTGGCTGATCAGACCTATTTTGTTTATCAGTATGATGATCGGTAAAATATTCAACCAACAGTTTTTGGTGACTCTGTTGGGGAAGACTACGTAGTTTGAAGTCTCAAACTTCAAGCTACAGTAGATCTTAATCTTTTCCAATCTTTGTTATGCAATCTGGCAACTCCACGTTATACCAAAGGCCAAAAATCCTAAGGTGTTGTTGATCCTAATTTTGAGTTGGTGCAGCAGAGTAATTTTGAGTTATTTCCTCCACAACCTCACCCTGGATGAACTAGGAGTCTTCCTCCTAGCCTACCAGGCCACCAACACAAGGCAGAGCTTCTTTTTCCACTATTGGTCGAGCCTTGCCTGCCCACACTCCACCTAGATTAGTGATCCCAATTTTGCATAATCAAATCATGGCTCAAGGACCCTAGGGTAATTCTTTCGGTCCCCTGAATTTGACTCCACCTCTGCATGAGCTTCCACACAGTTTAAAGAAGAATTTTCCCAAATTTTTTGGTGATGGGAAGGTTCATCTTGATGAATACATTACAGCTTTCAGCATAGCCTGTAGTGTAATAGGGGTGGAATTTGAAGACATAACGGTCAGGCTATTCATGGAGACACTATAAGGCGCTGCTACAAACTGGTTCTACCACATGTAGACTGGGTCAGTGACTGATTGGGACACTCTGAAAGACAAATTTGAAGCCAGGTTCAAACCTGTAGAAGATGCACATGTCTTGCTAGCCTAGCTCACTCAGATGAAGAAAGAGCCTCATGAGCCTATGAGGGATTTTATTGCTAGGTTTGACAAGCTGAAGCACAGGATTCCCATGGTCACCCAGCCAACACCTCAAAACCTCAAATGCTTCTTCATCAACTCACAACTGCCTGAAGTGAGTTTCTTACTGAGATGGGCCAGACACATAGATCTTATTGTTGCTCAAGACTTGGCTACTGAGGTAGAATATGATCTTAACTTGATAGGAAAGATAAGGAGAGACCCTAATAAAGGTAAATCCTCTTCATCTTTTGAGTACTCCCCTATAGTCACTACTGACTCAATGGTAAAAAAGCTAGCAAATGAAATGCTCGCTCTCAGAAAGTAAATGGCACAATGGATGTCATCTGATCCTGCATACAGAGATATGCCCAGGAGGACATTCCAAAATTAGGCGTACCAAGGCAATGCTACCAGGAATCAGGGACAACAAAATTGCCTTCCTCCCTCTAAGAGGAATCTCATCCTTGAAGTGCCTCCAAACAACTCGGCAGTTAGATATCTTGAAGTTGAATCAAATTTTTCATTCCAGTCTGAGTTAAATCTTGAAGATGATGCTAATCTCTTCATTGAGGAGGAAGAAGAAGAATAATTAGCTGAACTATAAGGATGAACCCAGAAGTGAAGGCCGTGTAGCTGAGGGGTCATATGTTGTATTCACCTAGTCTAAGAATCAATCAAATCAACAAGATGATAAAGAGAAAGCAAAAGAGCAACCTCAACAAATAATTTCAATTGCTAAGTGGGGATCCACTCTTTCTTTCTAGCCAAAGGACCCAGTAGTTTCAAGAAAGGTAAGTGCCCCAAATGTCCCTATGCCTTCTACTTCAATTTCATAGTCCAATCCTCCCCCTTTGAAAAATCAAAAGGATGAACTCCCATCCTCTACTCCTAGCTCATTCAAAACATTTGATTACATTGACCATATAAAGAGAACCAAAATTCAAATATCTAAATTTGAATTTCTGTAGTCCCATCCAGAGCAATTAGATAGACTGGTTTAATGTGTAAAAAACTAGAACATCCCTATTGAACGAGCGATTCCCAAAGTGACACATGATGTTGCCAAAAATGCACCCACCAAGAACAACCTTGTCACCACTCCCCCTACTGCTCCTGGTAGGACTGAACCTTTTTATGTCGCATTGCTGATAAATGGACATCAACTGAATAATTGCATCATTGATTTTGGAGATTCAGACAATATCATGCCTGCTAAAGTGGCTGACTCCCTTGGTCTCACACTAACCAAGACATTTGGGAGATGTTTCTCCATGGAGAATAAGCAAGTAACACTGCTGGGGCAAATCAAAGATGCCCAATTTGCATTTGTAGCCTTCCCAGACAAGAGAATCAAGATGATTGTCTTGGTGGCTGACGTCCCAGCATCCTATGGAATTTTGCTTGGATGACATTTTTTCAAGGACATGGGAGGAAAATTAAGCATGGATCTATTTGAGGCAAGGATCCCTATCTAAGGCATGATGAAGAGATTGCTCCCTGAAAAGGAATCAAAATATGTGGTCACTCAGACATCAGTCCCTGAAGCTCAAATTCTTTTTGAATCCACAGGTATGGGTAACTATTTTCTATCTACAGATGAAGTGCATGAAACACTTGAAAGTATCAACTTAGAAATCAGTTCAACAAGAACAACAAAAAAATTGATAGGCTGCAGTACAGACCAAGAAGGATTCTCTATTTTTGATGAAGGAAACTCTAAAGAAAAGTTAGTATCAAATGAAATATGGACTTTGAAATTTGATGGTAGTTGTTCCTCTATCGGTTTAGGAGTTGGGATTGTTTTGATATCTCCTCAAGGAAATATGTTCCATTCATCTTACAAATTATAGTTTAGCAACACTAACAATACAGTTGATTATGAATCTCTGTTGCTGGGCATGAAGGTTGCTCAAGAAAAAGGCATTAAGTTTCTTCATGCCAAAGGAGATGTTGAATTAATAGTTTGTCAAGTGATGAACTTATACCAAACTTAAAATAAAACATTACGCCACTAATGTAACTTGGTTTGGGACTAAATTGAAAGTTTTGATGCTTTCAACATTTTTGTCATACTTAGAGAGTCTAATGATAGAGCTGATGCACTTGCTGTTTCAGAAACTCTCTTAGTTTCTCATTCAAATTTCAAAGAAGATAGGTATACCATTGAGCTCGTCCATAGACCAAGTGTTCCTGACAATGTTGATCATTGGCAAGTATTCAATGATGATCATTAAATCATTACCTTCTTGGAATGAAAAGATAATTTTGAAAAATTATGTTTTGAAGGCAGTGAACCTCAGAAAAATGAATCTGTGTCTGAATCCAGCCCAGATATAAATGAAGAATTCTTACAGCTGAAAGGAAACAAAATTCTCAAAGGCCTAGTTTCTCTTAAAAATCTATTTGACAAACATGGTAGATTCATTAAACAACAGCAAACAGACTCGAGTTTCTCTCAAGGATTCGATCAAGTGAATTTGTCTACTGAAGAAAATCCCAAGATGATCAATATTGGTAAGTGTTGTACCCCTGAAGAAAGATTCAAGTTCACCTCTTTACTCTGTCAATACATGGATGTCTTAGCATATTCTTATGAAGACTTGAAGTCTCTTAGACCAGATGAAATCCACCATAACATTCCTCTCAAGGCCGACTCAATGCCATACAAGCAAAAATCTAGACAGTATAATTTGAAAATATTAGGTACTATTCTATCTGAGATACAAAAGATGTTAAATGCTAGAATCATCTTCCCAATCCATCAATCTACATGGATTGCAAACATAGTGCCTGTAAGGAAAAAGAATGGTGAAATTCACATTTGTGTAGAGTTTAGAAATCTAAATCAACCATCTTTGAAAGATAATTATCCTTTGCCAATTATGGATCAAGTGCTTCAAATAGTGATAGGTGCAGAGATGTTATCAATACTGGATGGTTTCTCAGGTTATAATTAAGTTGAAGTTGGTGAAGCAGACCAACACAAGACTACATTCACCATGACTTGGGGTACATTTGCATATAGGAGAATGCCTTTTAGTCTAATAAATATTGGTGCTACTTTTTAGAGAGATATGGATCTGGCTTTCAAAGATGAGATTGGTAAATCCATAGTGGTATACCTTGATGATTTGACTGTCTTTTTAAATCATCGATCTAATCATGTATGCCACCTACAACAAGTGCTGGAGTGCTACCGCCAGAATGGTATTTCCTTAAATCCTAAAAAGTCTATTTTTAGAGTAACAGAGGGGAAACTCCTTGGACACATTGTGTACAAAGAATGCATAAATATTAAATCAGACAGAGTCAAGTCTATTCAAGAGCTTAATTTTCCTACAAGTAAGAATGATGTTCATTCTTTCTTCAGAAAGGTGAATTTTTTACGGAGATTCATCCCTGAATTCGCTGAAAAGACTAGACACATTGTGAACATGATGAAAGGGAAGACTATCTTCAACTGGACTAAAGAAGGTAAATCAACATTTCAGGATATCAAAACTACCATTGCTCATGCCCCTACATTGGTTTGTCTAGATTACAACAAAGATTTCATCATATACAACTATGCGTCTGAACACTCTTTCAGCAATTCTTGTTCAACAAGATAAAGAAGGTATGGAATCTCCTATCTCTTTCATGAGTTGCCCTCTCAAAACCCATGAGATAAAGTATTTAAATATAGAGAAGCATGCTTATGCCTTGGTGAAAGTAGTCAAATATTTCTACTTCTATATTCTGAATTCACACACTACTGCCTTAGTTCTTGACACTACAGTCAAGTCTTTATTAACTTAGAAGGTGTTTGGCATGAAAAGAGGTAATTAGATTGCAAAGATCCAAGAGTTTGATCTAGACATCAAGCTGTCAAAGCTGGTCAGGGGTAAAGGCCTATGCCAATTAACTACTGACAATAAGCAAAAAGATACACAGTGTGAAGAAACTGAAGTGGAAGAGACACCAACAGTCCTTTTGTCTCCACTACCAATGAGTGGTATTCAGGTATTACTCATTTCCTTACTTATGGTGAATGTCCTACTCATTTGTCTTACAAAAAAAAGAGGACTATCAAGTTGAAAGCTGCTAATTTTATCTTTTGAGACAATGGCTTGTACAAGAGAAGCATAGATGGAGTATTCATTCACTATGTAGACAAAGAGCAACAAAGTCAGCTTTTAAAATCTTTCCACAATCTGGCCTATGGAGGACATTTTTCTACTCTTATGACTGCTCACACGATTCTGTGAGCTAGGTATTACTGGCTAACTCTTTTTCAAGATGCACATAAGAGGGTGAGGAAATGTGAACTCTATCAGTAATTTATTGGAAGACCCAAGTTAGCTGCTATGCCTCTCAAGCCAGTGATCATAGAAGAACCTTTCCAACAATGGGGACTTGATTTTATTGGGACCATAAACCTATCTTCAAGTGTTGGACATGATTATGTCCTTACAACAACTGACTATTTCACTAAGTGGGTAGAAGTAATCCCAACTAAGCATGCTACTTTAGAAGTTGTATGCAACTTCTTTAAAGAGATAATTATTTCCAGGTTTGGATTTTAAATCAAAATTGTTACTGATAATGCAACTTGTTTCACCTCTCAGGAAATTACATAATTTTGTTTCCATTATGGAATTATACTCTCTCACTCTTCTAATTATTTTCCACAAGGGAATGGACAAGCTAAATCCAGCAATAAAAATCTGGTAACTATTATCAAGAAGCTGACAGATGACAATCAAAGAATATGGCATAAAGCATTGGTTGATGCTCTGTGGGCAGACAGAATCACACAAAAGAGGGCAATTCGTATGTTTCCTTTTCAACTTCTTTATGGTATTAATGCTGAGATCTTAATCACCTTAGAATTGCCAGCCTTGAAATTGGCAAAGGCAATTAAAGATCAGACATGTGAAAGCTCTCTTGATAAAAGAATCATGTGCCTGACTGAGCTGGAGGAACAAAGAACCATGGTAGTAGACAGAATTGCTGCTCATCAAAGTCTGGTAAAGAAACTCTTTGACCAGAAGGCCAGAAATCATGATTTCTAGACTGGAGATTAAGTTCTGTTGTGGGACAAAAGGAGAGGACCAAAGGAGATGCATGGAAAGTTTGACTCCCTTTGGAAAGGCCCATTTATAATTCATCAGCACATTGGTGAAAATAGCTTTCTACGGAAATATCAAGATGGCACACTCTTTTTTCTGCCTCACAATGGGCAGCATCTAAAACACGTCAACTCTTGAAATATCAGATCATTGCATATATATATATATATATATATATATATATATATATATATATATATATATATATATACAGTTTTTAATTTTATTTTGTTTTGTTTGTTTCTATTTTTTATGCCTTTCATTTCTGGGTAGCATGACTCCGTAACCCAATGGTACACATGAAGACACTGGAGATTATGGATCCTACTCCTTTCCATGCTTTTTGCAATTGACAAAAGTTCCCCAACTGGAGCCAGCTGTTGTCCTCTAAAAATATCACTCATTTTTAGGACAACATTTGAACTATTTTGGTCTTACAGACCAAAATTGTCTCTTCCCTTTTCAAAATTTGTCTTGGGCATTCAAATTCCTCATTTTTCAAGCTTCTCAAAAATCTATGGACTCAACAGGTCAAGTTTAATGGGCTTCTATAGGTTGAAATCTATGGACTCTTTCAAGGTTAGAGAAAATTACGGACTTGGTTTCTACAGACTCTGTAAACATGCTCATTTCTATAAGTTCAATGAATTCTAGGTTCAATCAGTTTAATGCTTTTGGTTCAATAGTGGGTTCAATCAAAGGAATGGTTCAATGTCTCAGTTCAACCAAGTGGTTCAATGCTTTGGTTCATCCTTTGGTTCAATCAAATAATTCGTCAATCAATTCAAGGCTATGTTTGAACCGTTGAACCAAAAATTGGTTCAATGGTTAGTTCAAACACATAGTTCAAAGGCAAGTTCAACAAGAGCTTCAAAGCCTTGGTTCAATGGAATGGTTCAAAGCCATGGTTCAATGGAATGGTTCAACAGTTTTTTCATCACCAAAGTTTAAAGAGCTTCCCAAAGGACCCCGAAGGACAAGTGCCCTTTGCGGGCAACTCTCAGCTGCCAATTCGAAGACACTTTTTGAAGCTGAAGGGATGCTTGAAGAAGCCTGAAGGCCATTCAAAGACTGCCCAAAGGGTAGATACCCTTGCGAGGGGCTCTTCTCGACTCAAAATGGGTCATTTCTTAAGGCCCAAAAGGGCAAGTTCAATCTGAAAAAATGCCAAACAGAAAAGCTGAAAGAGGACAAAGGAATGACACACCCAAAAACATCAAATTCAACACAGTGAACTAGTCATTGATCCTTTAAACATACAGACTAGAATACATTCATAGATTTCAAGGCCAAGACCAGCAGAAAGCAGGGAAGGAACAGAACAACAAATTGAATCCAGGACATGATTCGATTAACTAGAAAAGGAGGAACAATGAAGATAAGATCAGATTGCCAGGTGGACATTGAAAGTTGCAAACTTTCACTAAGCATGACTTGTTTCCCCGCATTGATAAAATCAAATGGGTAAATCACCCCTAAGTTCTGGCCTATCTTCTTAACAGATTCTAACGCAACATGATGTATTACTATTCTCGAGTCCTTCTTGAAGAGGCTATATAAGGAACTCTCTTCTATTGTAAACATGATCTCTTTTTTGACAATTAGAATGAAACTCTGCCCAAATTGTAAGGCATTACTTAGACTTTAAGCTCAGATTGCTGATCATATTTTGTCACTGAAATAAGAAAGAAAGTGACTTTTCAGACTTTGTGTTGTAATATCTTTGTTGTTAAGGAAACTGTTCTTATGTCTTTTTATTCAATATATTTTTTGTTCCTTTAATTCAACAAGCAGATCAGACCTACACATTTGAATGACTAATCTTCCTACTTTGGCTGATCAGACCTATTTTGTTTATTAGTACGCTGATCAACAAAATATTCAACCAACACGCCTGATGGCTTGTCCTGTCATCCACCACCTCTTCCTTCCTAGAAGCATCAAAGTAGAAATTAGTCTAGAAGTAAGGGCCACTTTTATCCTCACCCTTTCCTAGGGAGTGGATAGAATTTGCATGGTAAGTCTGATGTTGGTCCTTCAAAATGATCTCCAACAAGCATTATTGTTTCTACTCAACTGACTGATGGTTGGCCTATCACTATTCATGATGACCCCTTGGATGCTTGGAATGCTATGGAGATTCCTAACATGGGCCAGTCTTTTGGTCAGTGCTTCACAAGAATGATCCTATGCTTCTTCTACTGGGGTCGTGGCCTATACATAAAAATATGGTTTCTTGTTATTTGTAGTTTTTTGGGTAATACCTTGACTGATTAATTTTGTTGTTTTGGATACATATTTTTCCTCTGATAGGGAATTTGAGTTGTGATGTATTCAGCTACTTTACTCAATACCTTAGAAACACATATTTAAATGTATCATCTACTTCATACAAGATTAAGAAATAACACACATTATTATCCTTTTGTGTGAGTAGGTTTCACAATAATATATTTATTAATGAAAAAAATTATATGCTTATACTTCAAAATTAATGTTTTCCCCTCAACAAAAGAATTTCATGTTTGTAAATTACACTATGCTAAAATTGAATGGCACTTGGATATACTTAATGGTTATCTATGGAAAAATATAAAAGATATGAAACTTTACTCGAAGCCTATAAGTTTGTGGATGCAAAACCTCAAGCTTTATCTTCTTAATTATAGTAGGGGAAATGCAGAGAATGATGATAGTGGAGTGGTATGATCTAGGGGTACTATGTCCACTATTACCTATGAAGGTAGTATACAATACTCTGATAGGGCTATAAGGTATAGGACAATGATGGAAATGTACCTTTCAAATGCCTCATTAACATTCTTTCAAAATAATATGGAAAAGGGATTAAGGAGTCACTTTATACATTCATCCTATAAACAAAAGAATATGTAACCTAGGATGAGACAATTCAGTGTCACGTTCCCATTTTATTAACTCTTAAGGCACCAAGAAGGCCCTTCTCATTATGATCACATTGACATGTCATGTTTCCATGATCACATACACCATAATAATGACATCAAAAAATTATCACAAAAACCCCCAAAAACCTTTTATCTACATTTGACAATACCAGTACTACCATGGGAGATCCTAAAAAACATTATTTCACCTAATGAACAAGGAAAAATTAAGGCAAAAACATACAACAAAATGTAATCAAGTATGAGAAAAGAGCGAATAACCCAAAAGCAAATAATAAAACAAGCAAATATGGAAAATTTATATTGAATTTGTTGCATAGGGGACTTCCTATTTCTTCCATGCACCTTCTTGGATGTTTGTTCATGAGTAAAAATGTAAATGGAAAAAGGTAAAGAAAATTCATGCCACAATGATGTAAATTTTACAAAACTTTGAGTAATCTTGGGTAAATTATAATGTAACTTTGAATTTAATATGATCAAAATAAACCTCCTCTAATTCATTTATATTCATTATAAGATTATAATCTTAAGTGAGCAAAAATATATGTGTTGATGCAGATGCAATGAAATTACAAGGATGTTGAGGCCACCAAATTCTTTCTCCAACCATTGTGCAATAATAGCCACACTCTCATCATTCCCCACATCCAGGATATGGAACACCACATTCTTGTGTTTTTCTTCCAATAATCTCAAGCCTCTCCAAACAATTATTGCTTTTGATCTAAATGAAGTATGAGCATCACGGTCATGCCTTTATCTGCAAGAAAATGCACAATCTCCATCCTATTCCCCTTTTGGTGCTTATTACCATAACCATGGTATCCTTCCTCCACCATTTCTATGCTTTCACTTCTGATTTTGCTTGCCCTTATTTTTCCTATCAAAATCATCCAAATTTAATAGCTAACATTGTGACTAGAGTCATAAGTTAACAAGAAATTTAACAAACACAAACTATATAAATTCACCATTTTCGTAGCTCAGTAACCCTACTAAAAATAGAAATAAATGATTTGAGTGGTTGAATATTTAAGGGATAATGTTGCAATAACCTTTTAGTTAATAAAATAATCAAGTACATGAAAATACAATTAACTAATTATAACACAACATGTAAGTGTACAAGTGGTTGTACTATTACGCCAAAATCTTCATTGTCTCTTTTAGTGTCCATATGCAATTCTGTTGAAGCCAATTCCTCATCAAGTGTGGAACATAAAACTACAAAAGAGTTCGAAGTCAACTTGTCTTGAGCTTTCTCCTTCTCATTTGAGGAAGTTCTAAGGATTCTTATCCCTTTCTTTCCAATTCTTTGGAATTTCTCTAACTCAAGGCCTTTTTTTCATTTCCTTTCTTGCCAACTTTTTGAAAATCCTCTTTTTCCATCTTTTTCTCAGTGACTACTTTTACAGGGAAATCCCAAGCTAGATGTCCATGGGCATGACATACAAAGCATTGGAAGGGAAGACTTTCAATGTCAACAACTTGGTCGAACATGTCTCATTGCAAAGATTTTAACCAAACCTTTTAGGAAGGGGTTTACTCACATCCATTTGAACACATATCTTAGCATAAATAATATGTTTCTTGCTACAAGTTTCAGTAAAAATGCACATCATTACTCCAAGGGAGTTATCAATATGATTAAGAGTGGAGTCTACGCACAAATGTTTGGGGAATTCAAAAAGCTTTACCCAAATTGGGGAACCTTTTGGATCTTCTTACATGAAATCAAAATTAAAGTTCCAAGGTGTCATAAAGATCCCTAATCTACCAAATAACCATGGACCCTTTTTGAATAATTGAGCTTGGTCTTCTTCAAAGGTGAAGACTGAAATGAAGAAGCCTATTGATCCATAACAGATATCCATTTTTCCCTTTATTTTCTAATGCCCTGAAACCCAAGATCTTAGATTTGGTTCACGTGGCCCTCCACCCCGAAACTTACAAATCAGTCCTAGTTTGGTTAGTGTAACTATTTCTTGTTCCACTTCAACATGGTAAAAGGTAATGACATAACCTTCCCGAGTTGTAATGATGTACCCAGATTTCATTCAAAAAAATTCATTCCTTACATTGTTGGCGTGAGTTCGTAGATCTGCAATAATTTTAGTTTTTTAAAGTGCTTTGAAATAAACCTTTGAAATTCATTTAGAAAAATTAGTACCAGAAAACCCCTACTACTACTTTGTGTCCCTGCTGCCCTGAGTGCATAGTAACAAGTGTACTACTTTCATAGTTATATCATATTTTATTCACTACTGCATGCCATAACATGCCCTACTCTATCCATCTCAAATATACATTATTTTCAATTTGATATATATTTTTTAAAATTATTTATAATATATATGAAATATTTTAAATATAAATCTATATTTTTTATATTATTTATACAAATAATAATTAAAACATAAAATTTTTATCTAAATATATAAATTACTTTAATCCAAAATATATAAATATTTATACATAATTAAATAAAAACAATTAATTATGATTAAAGAATCACTCTCTAATAGAATCAGAAATATTGAACTTCACCAAGCACAGTACCTAATTATAGTCCCTTCCGCTAATACTCATAACATTTATTTATTTTATTGTATAACACGGAAGCTCAGCCTCACAGCGCGGAGCACAGAGGAGGAGAAAGGGAGAGGACGGTTACGCTCCGGGTACTGCGTGAGGCGTAGTGCCTCGGGAGCGATTTGCGACTCGATCTACAACTTAGAAGCTCATTTGGTCCACTGGGTCGATTTCGGCTATGGGATCTGACGTGCTAGCCAGTATGATCAGGGTCCCAACATTCTGAGGCCCGACGTTGATGCCCTGATGTTAATATCCTCGCCGCGTGGCTACCAAACGCCCCAGAGGGAAGTGTCCGCATGTGGCCGGCCTGATTGTTCTGCTAGAAGCCGTTCACAGTGACTGGAGTCGCGCTGCGAAATAGATGATAAATGTTGTTGTTGTGGTGGTGTATGGTGAACAGGTCTGCGGATGAACGGAAACTTCGAGTACGCTCCAAAGCCGAACACTATGAAAAGGAACGGCGATAATAGGCTCGAACTCGCTGCCTTTCTGGCGCATCGAGGGTTGTGTGGAATACATGAAGAGTGGGCACCAGCAAGGCGATATGTTGGTGGTGGTTCCGCAAGGCGCGCACGCGGTAGGATTGGGCAAAGATAAGCCAGAGGGTGGAGGTGCAAAGGGGATCCCTCTTCTCCCACATTTAGTGTGGCTTGAACCTGCGCGCAAACGGAGACTAAGATTATAAGAAATTAGATATAGTTTACGTAACATATGCACAATTTTTAATCATATTCTTTCCCGTTACCTTATATCAAAACTCAATTATGAATTTTTTACAAAATTACATATGTGACAAACATGAATAAATAAGGGTGCCTAAAAATGCCATTTTTGTAATTGAATTGAAAAATTAATCATGGTAGGAAGATGCATTTGTCCTGATTGAGCGCGATGGTGGGGAGCGACGGACTGCAGCTGGGCGGCCAGCATGAAGCCAGCAGAAGGGAGCGACCTCTACCTGGGGGGATCGAGCAGCAGGCAGAAAAGATGTTCAGTGAGGAGAAGGCCAGGGTGCAGAAAATTAATGGTTGTCTGCCCAGGTCTCTGGAGCGACCAGTTCTGGTTCTTTCTCAGGAGGTTGTGCAAGAAGAGGTGGAATACCTGTCGACACATGCCCTCATTTGCAAATTCTTGGGAATCCGTGTTTCTTTACCAGCATTGGAAGCTTGGATTAGGAGGACTTGGCAAATTGCTGGAGACTTTGACATCCTGCTGGCAGGAAACAGCTATTTCATTGTCAATTTTTCCTCTGTAGCAGACCGGAACAGGATTTTCGAAGGGGGGCCTTACTTCTATGATAGAAATGGCCTCTTCCTTAAGCCTTGGCACGCTGGTTTCAACTCGGCGGAAGATCTCCCAGCGTGTGTCCCTGTTTGGGTTCGTTTGCCAAGACTGCCCCTGGAGTTTTGGCGGGAGGATATCCTTCGTCAGATAGCGACTCTGCTTGGAGCACCGATGGCAATTGCGCACCAAACTCTGGATAAAAAGGTAATTTCCTACGCTCGAATTTGTGTTGAGATTAATTTGAATAATCCCCTTCCGGATTCTCTCGAGATTTGTCTGGGAAGTTCATCCTGGATCCAGCAAATCGACTATGAAGCCATTCCGTTTCGTTGTCGTATCTGCCATGTGTATGGCCATTTGCACAAACAATGCCCGCAGGCGGTCAAAGAGAGTGATATTCAAGGTGAAGCAGCTGGGTCTCGGGGGCCCAATTGGGACAGAGGTGCCAGACAGCCGAAACATTTTGGGGCTGCCCATATACAATCAGGGGGTTTGAATAAAGGCAAAAACCAGCTCCAAACTGATGGTGCTGAACTGGGCAGTATTGGCTCCAAAGGTCCTGACAAAGATGGATTTACCACAGTCAGGCGCAGGGGGAAGTCTCGTGGTAGGAAAAGGGCAAATTTTGACAGACAAAATGAAGTTGATTTTAACAGATTTGAAGTGCTAGACAGCATGAATATAGAAGACGGTATTCCGGAGCCGTTACAGACGGAGGATGAAGGGACAATGGAACCATCTGCCCCTGAGGAGGAAATTTCCACCTTAGTCATGAGGCCGACACAGGGGACTGACAAGGAAATGCAGGATGCGCCCAATTCTGCTCTACTGCCCAAAGGGGATTCGGAAGTTTGCTGGGCCGACCTGGCAAAGGAGGTGGAGGCGTCTAGAACTTTTAAAGGTTCCTCCTCTAGCCTGGGCATTATGCCACGACCTTTTAAGAAGCCTACTGGCCCCAATCCCCCACGTGTGGGGCGAAGGAAAGACCAGGAGAAACTAAAAATTGCAGGTGATCTTCTAGTGGAGGCAGGGCATGTTAAGACCCTGAACGAGCACTTCACTCAAGTTTCCCAATGATTGTTCTCTCCTGGAATGTGAGGGGTCTGAGTAGCTCTCCCCGTCAAAGAGCTATTGTTAAACTGGTTCATGCTAATTCCCCTGACATCTTGTGTATTCAGGAGATGAAATTTTCTGTTGATTTATGGTTATCTTCTATGCAGAAGCGCTGTTTCTTCAATCACAGCCAGTGTGTGGGGGCTGCTGGGTCTTCCGGTGGGCTGGCAGTGTGTTGGAACCCGGATTGCATTACCCCGCTTGGCTGGTTGGCCAGCAATTCTGCTCTCACAATGATAGCCGTCTCGAAGGATTCGGGGGAAACTATACTTCTTACTAATGTTTATGCCCCTGTGGACCTTCCTGGACAGCGCAAATTGTGGGATCATGTGCGGTTTGTCAGAAGCTGCCACCCCTACTTGCCATGGATAGTGACAGGAGACTTTAATGCTGTCCTAAACCTGGGGGAAAAGAGAGGAGGTCTGGCTCGGCTGGGGCCTTCTTCGGAACTATTTCGGCAAAATATTGACCTTCTACGCCTCTCAGATGTTAAACCTCTCAATGGCACATTTACCTGGAGTAACAGAAGGAGTGGAGAGGAAGGTATTTCGGAGCGCCTGGACAAATTTTTGGTTTCTTGCTACTGGCACTATGGTTCCTCGTCCATCACCTCGGAGATTCTGGACTGGGGTGGATCGGACCATTGGCCAATTAAGTTGTCCACTAACCAGATTTCGGCCCCAAGGAAGCCTCCCTTTAAGTTTCAGTTAATGTGGCTTCGTGAGCCTTCCCTGCATGAGCTTATGGGTCAGTGGTGGCGCCATGGAGGACCCAACTTTGGTACAGCCATGTTCTCCTTTGCAAAAAAACTCCAGTACGTCAAAGGGAGGCTTAAGTATTGGAACATCCACTGCTTCGGGAATCTCCATTATATGAGGAAGAAGGCTCAGGACCAACTGAATGTGATTACTAGGCAAATTAGAGACAGCGGGCTCTCGGAGGAGCTTCATGAGGCTGAATCCCAAGTGGTGAAAGACCTTACTGAGTGGGAACTCCGTGAGGAGATCTTCTGGAAGCAGAAGGCGAGGCTTGAATGGCTCCAAGAAGGTGATAGGAACACTGCCTTCTTCCACAAGTCTACCCAGGCTAGGCGTAATACTAGTTATTTAACCCACTTGGTGACCCCGGATGGCTCTCGGTTGAGCTCTTTGCAGGACATTTCTCAAGCAGCGGTTACCCACTTTTCTAGTCTGTTTTCTGCTGAGCGGCACCCCTCTGAGATAGCTGAACATAATGTGCTGTCCTGCATCCCTTCTGTGGTGACGCAGGAGATGAATGAATTTCTGATGAGGCCTATTGAGCGGACTGAGGTTGAGGGGGTGGTCTTCAGTATGAAACGTGGCAAAGCCCCTGGGCCGGATGGCTTCCCAGTGGAGTTCTATCAGGACTTCTGGGATGTCATCAAGCATGATCTCTTTGATGTTATACAGGAATCCTTTATCAACAAGGAAATGTTGAGGGCCTTGAATGCTACCTTCCTTGTCCTGATACCAAAGAAAGAACAGGCGGACCAGCTGGATCAATTCAGGCCGATTGCGCTCTGCAATGTGATTTACAAAATTATTACGAAACTCTTAGCGGAGAGGCTTAAAAGCTGTCTCTCGCTGATTATATCCGAGGAGCAGGGTGGATTTGTTGCCGGTAAGCAGATCCTGGACGAGGTTGTTATTGCTTCTGAGGCCATTCACTCTATGAGTTCTTCTCAGGAGAGGGCCATGGTTATCAAGCTTGACTTAGCTAAGGCTTACGATAGAGCCAGCTGGAGATTTCTGAAAAATATCATGCAGGCCTTTGGGTTCAGCCCTGCTTGGATCCAATGGGTCCTGAGTTGTGTAACCACGCCCTCCTTTTCGGTTCTCATCAATGGGCAGCCAACTGAACTTTTTGGGGTAGCAAGAGGCCTGAGGCAAGGAGACCCGATATCACCTTATCTTTTTATCATTTTGGCGGAGGGATTGGGCCGGCTGATCAAATTCCAGGTCTCTCAGAACATTGTGCAGGGTTGGCAGTGGGGGAATGCCTTAGTCACGTCCCATCTTCAGTTTGTTGACGATACTATGCTGATTGGGAAAGCTCGCATTCGCGAGGCGGAAGCTTTCAGGGACACTCTTGACATGTATCTGGAGGCTACGGGGCAGAAAATCAACGACCATAAGTCCTCCGTCTATTTTTTCAACACTCCTGGCCCGATACAGAGGCGGATTGCGGCCATTATGAGATTTCAAATTCAGGTTCTCCCGGTTGTTTATCTGGGCATTCCTATAGTGGTTGGCAGGCAGCCACGCCTCTTCTGGCATAATGTTTTGGATAAGTTGAGACAGAAAGTGAATCACTGGACGCACAGATGGTTATCCACTGCTGGGAGAGTTACTCTGCTGCAATCTGTGATCCAAGCTCTTCCTGTGTACCGCTGTATGGTGCTGGCTGCTCCTATCTATTTTCTCAAAGAATTTGACGCCCTATCCCGCCAATTCCTCTGGAGTGGTAATCTTCGGTGCACCAAATGGAGCTTAGTCAAGTGGGATACGGTGTGCAGGCCCAAGAAAGATGGGGGGCTTGGATTGAGGTCTGCCATCTTGGCTAGCCAGGCGCTGGCTGCCAAATTATATTGGAGATGGTGCTCTAATCAGGCTCAGATGTGGGCTCGGATCCTGACTTTTAAGTATTACCCGGGGGTGGATCCCTCTGTCATTGCTCGGATGCCCCTTGAGAGGAGTGGCTCCATGATCTGGAGTACCCTCAAACTGGGAGCTCATCTTATTAAACACAGCCTCTTTTGGATTTGTAAGATGGGAGAGAAAGCTCTCTTTTGGGAGGACTCGTGGGATGGCGCGCCCTCGCTCTCGTCCTCTCACCCGCATTTACAGGAATTATGTGTGGCTTTCCAGGAGGCTGGCTGGAACAATGTGGCGCACTACAAGGAGGAGTACAGAGTGGGTCTGGCGACTTGCTTCAGATGGAAAAATTCTTCAGATTGGCCCCCTGGCGGATCCATGGAGAGCAGGATGGAGCTTGCTCAGCTTCTTGATGCTAGGAATTGTAATTCTCTTCAGGGCCAGGATTTGCTTGCTTGGGGAGGCGGGTCTTCTGGAAACTATTCCGTCTCGGAGGGTTATCAGACTTTGATGAAGCAAGCTCAGGGTGAGGTGAATTTTAGCTGGGGGAAGAAAATTTGGAATTCTGTTACCTGGCCTAAATGTAATTTCTTTATATGGACGCTTGCATACAACAGATGCCTCACTTGGGACAATCTGTGCAAGCGTGGCTTTCAAGGGCCTTCTAGATGTGAGCTCTGCTGTGATGAGGTGGAAACAGGGGCGCACCTATTTTTTCAGTGTAATTTTGTTAAACAGTTATGGCATAGATGGTGGCAAGCTTGGCGCAGTCCCTGCTGGCACGCCTCTTCCTTAGTTGACTTCTGGGAGCGCCTTAATCCTCCCCCTGCTAAAGCGTCGACCCTCCAGGCGGCTTGGTTTGCTGGCCCGGTTTTTATCTTGTGGAATGTTTGGAAGGAAAGGAACAGGCGCATTTTTTGTGCAGAGCAGAGGAAGGTCGACGCCATATGGGAGCTGGTGCGTTTGACTTTGCAGGAGACTCTCGCTGCCAAAGGGCTGAGTGTGATTGGGCTGGGAACGGAAGAGCAGAATATTCTGCTTAACATTGCTGGCAAGCCGTGGGTCGTGACTCCCTCTGCCTCTCTTAGGAATCCGTGGATGAGAGATAGGCGCTGCCACAAACCTGTCAACCGACATGGGCGTTGGACTCTCCCCCCGCCTGGCTTCCTGAAGATTAACACTGATGGCTCCTCGCGT
Organism: Torreya grandis; assembly: GCA_037957365.1. Classification (NCBI taxonomy): domain Eukaryota; kingdom Viridiplantae; phylum Streptophyta; class Pinopsida; order Cupressales; family Taxaceae; genus Torreya; species Torreya grandis. The sequence goes on along the minus strand of JARHVA010001681.1, from coordinate 829,303 downwards.
GGGAACCCAGGGGATGCGGGAATTGGAGGCGCTGGGCGTGATAGTGCCGGAAATCTTCTATTTGCTTTTTCTGTTTACAAAGGATGGTACTCCAATAACTATATGGAGGCGTTGGCCGTCCTTCAGGGGCTGAAACATGGCTGTCATCTGGGCTGGCAAAACATTATCTGTGAGTCGGATTCCCAGGTCGTGATTGATCTGATCAGTAATCGTAATTTTGTTAATGCCGAATGGAGATTGGCTGAGGTTGTGCAACAGGTTCTTCAGGTAAGTTCTCTGTTGGATTCCATCACTTTCAAGCATATTCCCCGCGAATGGAATGAGGTTGCCGACTGTTTGGCCAAGTGGGCTTCTGAACAGGGACCCCAATGGAAGATTCTGGATTATAATTTACTGCCTCTACAATGCTCCCAGAAGTTGACTCTTCTGGTGGAGCAGGATAAGGCTGTGTAATGGTCTTGTTTTTCCCGTTTTTGAATAAATTTTTTACCCCGTTTAGTCAAAAAAAAAATTAATCATGGTAAGAGAGATAGAGAAGTTTAAATATACCCCTGATCAATGGTTTCTCAAAGAGTGGTATTAAATGAAGTAGCAGTAAAAATGATTTGAGGAAAATTTGTAGCCATCGAAACAATACCACTAAATCATTTTTCGAGAGTTACATTCGACATTTCATGTAGGGCCTCAAACAACCCTTTATATTTGGAAATTCCAAATTTAGGAATAACACTCGTCATATTCCCCAATTGCTAAATATTTAAATAGATATTTTATTCTAAAATGTCATACAACAAAATAGAAGATTCAAAAAATGAGGCAAAATGATAAGCAGTTGAAGTTCTTGAGCAAATCATAATGTCTTGCAGAACAAAAATGTTTAGGAACTATTAGCTTACATGACAAAAGCCTTGTGTGGCAACCATTTGGGTTTTCCTCCACACTAACTAATTTTCATTGTCAACAACTTGCTCAAAGATGTCTCATTCTAAATATTTTATCCATATCCTTTTAGAAAAGGGTGTACTCACGTCTATTTGAACACATATCTTAGCATAAATAATATGTTTTTTTGCGACAAGTTTTAGTAAAAATGTACATCATTACTCCAAGAGAGTTGCTAATTTGATTAAGAATGGAGCCTACCTACAAATGTATGAGGAGGTTAAATAGCCTTACTAAAACTAGAACAACTTTTGGATCTTCTTGCATGAAATCAAAATTGGGGTTCCAAGATTTTATAAAAAAGTCTTGATTTACCAAATAACCATGACCCCTTTTCGAATACTTGAGCTCGGTCTTCTTCAAAGGTGAATATTGCAATGAAAAAGCCTCTTGATCCATAACAGATATCCACTTCTCCCTTTATTTTATAATGCCTTGAAACCCAAGATCTCATATTCAGCGTACATGGCCCTTAACCCCCAAACTTACAAACCAGTCCTAGTTTGGTTAGGGTAGATATTTCTTATCCCACCTCAGTGTGGTCAAAGGTAATGATAGGGTCTTTCTCAACTACAAAGATGCACCCAGATTTCATCCAAAAATTTTCATTCCTTGTGTTGTTGGCATGAGTTTGTAGATCTAAAATAATCTTAGATTTTTTTATAATGCTCTGTGTTGGTTGAATATTTTATCTATCAGCATACTGGTAAACAAAATAGGTCTTATCAGCCAAAGCAAGAAGATTAGTCATCCTAATGTGTAAGTTTATCACATCAGGAGACTTCTCTCTCCTCTCATCAAGGGGAGGTTCCCTGTGGATATGCTATGTATTCATATAAATAGAAAATAATACTCAAGGATAGGACCAAACATCCATCTCTCAATTGGCCCTATATACAAAAAGCTTAAGGTCTCATTCAAAAGTGACTTGACACTTATCTGGAGTTCATCTATACACTATTACACATTGACCAAATCTACCATATTATTTCTAATTTGAATTCCTCTCACTAGGAGTAGCCATAATTAAATTACTAAGCATATTTTTGATGGGTTTTTTGACATATCAACTTCGGTAAGATGAAAATCCACCCAACCTCTCTTGAAAGGAGATGGAATATATATACACATAATATTTCTAAACTTGATAAATTATTGATGCTTTATCTCTTACAAGAACCCATCGAATCTCAATCTCTCTAAGTGCATACCTTAAATGATGTACTGAGAAAGGGGTGGGCAAATCATTGGTGCTTTTTAGGATTGTTGTCCCTTATACTACCACTCTCTATCAATTTGACCTTCTCCAAAACTCTTTCCTAAGCCTTTTCTCTTCTCTTACACACTCCTCCAAGCAATTTAATGCCTCACATAGCCCCTTCTTAAGCCTAAAACCCTTTTTGATAGTTTACAATACATTGTCAAGCTAGGTCAACCCTGTATTTAATTTTTTTAAAGCACACTATGGGTCTAGGTCAACCTTGGCCAACCTAGACTGGGACCTAACTTATTTTTATCAAAAAATAATATAAATTCAAATTGGGTCGACCCTGACAACTAAACTTTCAAAAAGGTTTAAGGTTAGATTCAACTATATATACACAATCATTTCACCATTTATGAAAGAGAAAATAGAGTTAGTTATTCATTTACGCTTCTTTACAATCTCCTCTTCGACCATTCTACTTGAGGAGCTATTTTTCAGAGTTTATACTTAGAGAAAAATCTTATCTTGTAGAAAATATTTGGATGCTTAGGCCTTTCTTAGTGATCCTAATAAACCATAAAAACCTCTTGCAAAGTACCTTTGGCCAAGGGAGAGATTGCATTTTAATGGGTTTATCTTCAAGGAAAGTATCTTTAACTTTATCACTATATTTTAGTAGATAAAAGTAGCATAAGTAATGGACTGCAAATATGTTACTCTCTTTATGCATTAAGGTTTTATCTATAGTTAGCTTAATTAGGATATTCCTATGCATGTTTAATTTTTATGTTAGTTACCTCCACTTTGTGCCATAAATTTTGGTGAGCACTAGATTAGATTCTACTTTAATTTGCATATACTTAATGAATATGAAAACATAAAACCTAGATAAGGTTATTACATGGTTTTACTTGACTAGAGGATTTGGAACCCTCTCTAGTGATATTATTATGATAAGAGACCCCTTAGTTAGGTCTAGTTGATCCATCTTAGTCATGAATCTAAATATCTAATGTATCAACAATCAGAAGTGTAATTAGGATTTATCTTCTCCAAGCTATGATTGATTAATAAGTCAATAACATTTTCATTTATACACATTTTGATGAACCTGACGTGAATCAAACCCTTGTCAGTTTTCTTTCACACATTTATTTTATCATCATATTAATTATTTAAATTTTTACAATACTATATCAAACCTATTGGTATAGTTCTAACAGTCGGTGCTCAGGTTTAACACATAGTTTCCCCAAAAATACTGTGTTTTATTTGTGCAGGTCTTCTCAAATTATAGGTGAATGGATCGATCATTTTAACATAGTCATCTTCTTTAGTTATAATATTGCATACATAGTTAAACTAGTCAACTCTGTTCATAGTTTTTATTTTCAACACATACGTTTGTAGACATATTCAAGCCTGTCGAATCTATTTGTAACTTGTTTTTAACACATAGGTTTCATAAACTCCATCGAGTTAGTTGAATTTGTTCACAAACTATTTGAATTAGCACTTGAGAATCACAATATAAAATTTTGCAATCTAATTCTCTTCAAACCCACCAAGGTTCATTCATACCTTTATAATTTCAACATTTCATTTCTATAACTATTTTTATAAGTTTGTAGTCTATAAAATAGTATCCCTATAGCAAACTAGGTCAACTAGCTCGATGTCATTTGATAGATTATCTTCTATATAGGAGATAGAGTTGGCCTAATCGATTGTGTTCTTTTGGATCTTGCTTCTGCATATAGAGTGACCCAGTCAACTCTATTCTATTTATTTACATACAATGTATACTAGACTAACTATGTACTCTTCACAGTCAATGGAATTAACTTTATTTTGTTAGTAATTAGTCCACCTTTCATTTTAGTTGTTTACATTCTTAGAGTAATAAACATAGTTGAATTAGATGGTTTTTTAATTTACCGATTTAGTTACATGATTTTTCTCTTTTACACACACTCTCAAATCATTTTACATAAAAATATATTAAATATTTATCTTTTCAATGTCTACCTACTTGGATTTCATCACCAAAAGGCATGCCAATTTAGTTAACTAGCCAAGTATAAACACATGGTTGATGGTATATATTGTCAAAGCACATGACACCATTATCACTACAAGATTATGAATTGAGAGGGTAGGCCCCAATATGAAGCCAATACTATCACGAATACAGATCCGTTTCAAGCTAAACTTCTTAAAACTATATATAGATTGCTTTCTAATTCCTACTTCCAACCAACTTCCCATCGCATTAATTTTAAAATTTATTATAACTTAACAACACTTAAGGATAACCAATTAGTTAGTATTTAATTTTAAGTTTACTGCTTGTTATTTGATCATTGTATTTTATCTTTAAAAACTTTCATTAACCAATGTTAGTGCAAGTTTTGTGTCGTGTGTTCCAATTGAATCAATCACGTTGGTCTAATTGTTTGTTTGCTTCATCTCATTTGATTAGATATTAATCTTGAAAAATATTTTATAACATTAACATTATGTCAACCCAGTCTCTTACAGACTGTCAATATTGATTACCTTCAATAAACATTGACCCTATATGACTATGTATCTTATCAACATATTCAATTTGCCCTTTTTAAATACATAATTAACATGTCTGACTGTGTATATATTTTTATCTATTCAATTTCCCCTTTTTAAGTACATAGTTGACTTGTTAGACTATGTATCTTTTTCATCTATTTAATGTCTTCATCTGTAGTACATAGTTGACCCATATGATTGTGCGTCCTTTTAGCCTATTCTAATTTCATCCTCTATTGAACATAGTCGACACATATGACTGTGTATCCTTTTACCCATTCCAATTTTATTCTCTACAAAATGTTGTAGACTAGTTTGACTATGTCTTTTGCATCATGTTCTATGGGCCTTTCTAATTTACTTTTTCAACCCAATCAACTCTGTACCTATTGGCTGATAGTGTTCTATGTTTTATCAAATCTATCTCTATTTTTATTCCTTATTTATGGATCTCATATTATTTCTTCAAACATCATTATATCTCCTATAAGAATATTTTGGACAATCTGAATGCATTTAAACACTATATGGGATGTTATTTTTTTCCTATCTTCACTACCTACTGGGATCTTCACTTTTAGAAAACCTCTTCTTCTCCCTCATCTTCCAATTGAAACATGGTTCAAATCTCTCCAACAAGTGAGATTGGTGGCTCAGATCATTTTCACACTTATCAAGATAATTTTGACCTTCAAAACTCTCATCATAATATGGGGGCAATTGATACAAACCTATCTAATAACCCCACAACAAATATGCCACCTATTAACCCTACCCCTAATAACAATACAATGAATCCTCCTAACAACACCAACCTACCAATCAATAAAACTCAAATTTTTGCATAAATAACATAAAAAGTGAACATTATGAAAACATCTAATACCTCTCAAATGATGCCACTATATCATTATTTGATAAACATGGATAATCAGCCTCCTATTCTTCTTACTCAAAATAGTCAAAATTTTATTCTTCCACCTCTTAAAGATGCTATATGAAATGTTATTCCCCAACCTATTATGCATAATAAGATGCTTCAACACATACAAAATGAGAATTTAGCCCCTTTCATTGTATCCATTGACATTGCTAATATATTTATAACTATTAAATATGATTGGAGTAACGACCCTATATCTTTTCTTAAGGCATTTGATAATATTTATAAAGAGTAGATCCAAACTAATACCTTCATCACAACCAAACTTTTAGTTAAAACCTTCACTTGTGATGCATTATAATGGTATAACCAACTTACCAAATATTTTATATGGTAACTTGAGGATTTAGTCAATTCTTTAGTTAAATAATTCCAACATAATGATCTTCCCAAAAATTATCTTAGTCATTTCATCAATGCTAAGAAATCTCCTACCGAATCAACTCATGATTTTATCGAATGATGGAAATATTTGGATCACAAGGTCGATCACAATATGACTAATGACAACTTGTTTAAATTTTTCATAATGACATTAACACCTTCACTCCAATAAAAGGTTTGAACTTTCACTTCTAAAATATCAAATGATGCTCTTGACCAAGCTAAGCATCAATACTTCCTAATGAAATAATTTGAACCCAACACTAAAGTCATCATGGGATCTTTACAACATTCAACCAATGTAATAACCAGAAATATTCCTCAACCTAAACCAAGTGTAGCTAAAGCAAAAAATCCCTAGCCTTCCCATATGTCATGAACCATGCAATAAATGAAACAAATTTTAATGCCTTCTAAACCATTCACTTATAATCCCCCTAAATGGTATGACCCTAATTATTTTTTTTGTTTTCACATTGATATAGGTCATTCCCATGAGACATGTCAGGGGATTACAAAATTTTATATCTCTTTTATACTAGAAGATTCATTCAATCATGATGCCATGACCAAAATTCTTCATCAAGATTATAATAATGCCTCTCAAAATAAAAAAACTTCCAAAACCTCTTCCTCTAGAAATCCCAAAACTTTCTCTACATCCAACCCTCAACAATCAAGCAAGGATATTTGTGTGATTGATTTTGATTATGATCAGTACTATTCCATTTCTCAATATGTAAATTCATCTAATTTCAATTATCAATGTAAACAAACCCATAAAGATCCCATTACCAAACCAAAGAAACCATCATTAAAAGAGAAACATCTAAAAGATACTACTAACACTAACTTACCTTCAAAAATTAATGAGGAACCATGTCCTCAATCTAAACCTCCAACCACTTCTCTTCATCCTAGACATATTTTATCCTCCAAACCTCGTGTTGATTCTTCTTCTTCTAAAACTCATTAGAATTTATTAGAAGAACTCATCTCTATGCCTTGTAAAATTTCTCTCATGGAGTTAGTTCACACTTGTCCTTATCATTGTAAATTATTAATGTAAAAAATCCAAGAAATCGAAGAATCATCTTCCTTAGAAGAGGAATAACCTTCTCATGAGCCTCAACCATTAAAATTTCATTCCATTGAATCTATTTTTCCTTCTTCAAAACCTTCCATAGATTTCCTTGAAGAAGATGAGACCAATGATGAAATTATCTTTTAAATTGATGATCCACCTATCTTTATCAAAATAGCCATTAATACCACCCTCATTCACAAAGTATTGGTAGATGAAGGGTCAGAAATTAATGTGACATCTATTTGGCTCATTCAATAACTCAGATATAATAAATATCATCTTAAACACACTCATTTAACATATCATGGATTTGACAAGACCAATAAATAGTTATTTGGTTGTATTTGGTTCCCTCTTACTTTTGGACCTAAAACTATACGTACCAAGTTTATGGTCCTCGATTTGCTATTATCCTATAATATACTTCTAGGACACCCATAAACCCATCGCATGCAGGATGTTACCTTTTTTGGAAGATAATGTATCAAGTTTATTCATAATGGAAAATGATATAAACATGAGGCCGATCTTAACCCATGGAGTATTTAACTTTCCAATCCTAAATCTTAATATAAGATTCCCACTATTACAAAAATTAATAACATACCTTTACCTGAATTCATCAATATGAATCCCTATTTACAAGTCACTCTTGTTGATTCTAACGATGATGAGATAAATGATTTTAAAAATGCATGCAATACTACTAAACTAACTCCTTATATTTTAGAGTGGTTTCTTCCTTCCTTGTCACCTTGTGATTGTACCATCCCTCTTATCGATGGGATCATAGATTTACCACTTCTATGTAATTTAATTAAAGCATCTTATATGAAATATGATTTCACTTCTAATGACTATGGAGTGGCTACGCTATTTCAAGGACCTTTAACTATGTCATCACATAAATTTAGAAATATAGGTATCTCCCTCTTGGAGGTTCCTTTAGAGACATAAGCATGTACTGTCTCTCCAACATGTGATGATAATTATATTATGGCCCAAGCTCAATCAAGAGACTTGGATTTTCAACATCATTAGGAAACCTTAGCTAAAATATATGATTTTAATTGTGATATTTATATCATTTCCAAATATATTGGGTTAGAACCTAAAGGTTATGTACTATTTAATTCTCCAATCCTTATGTGGTTGAACAAATCTTATGTCTCACACCTTCAAAACTTATAAAACCTTCTATACCTCTCATCACTCTACCATATCCTCTCCCTATCGACAATTCTAATGATATACCTATTATCAATCCAATTGAACCTAGTCAACCTTCCTCTACAGTTACACCTAATCATGAGATCACTCTCAATGCCAAGGATATAGATGTATGCCAGATACATTATGAACATGATTTACATGGTTAAAAAATCATTGATATTAAATTAAATGTGTAATATTATAGACATCTACCTATATTACCTAGAAATGAAGCCATTCTTAAATTACTCCATGCTCAAGAACTTCAACTCCCTCGGTAACACCAAAAACTTTAGAATTTCAAGTGAAAGGGCACTCATTTTAAAAACTTTATTTATAGCATGAACCCAAAAACTAATCCCATTTCTTGTCTTCCCAATATAAAATATCATTTTCAATATGAAAATTTCATGCTTATTGAAGAAACCTTGAGAACAGAATATGGCACACGCTCGTGTCCTCAACCTATCACTACTTCTAGAGAAATCATGCCAACCAAACATGATAAATTTAGTCTATTATTCAATAAATATCATGATACTTTCACTTTTTCATATGAGGACATGATTGACATTGATCCCAGTATCATGGTGCACAACATAATCACATACCTTGACGCCAAACTCATTCGACAAAAATAATAAAAATTTCCCCCAATGATTCCACCTTATGTCATCAAAAAATTATCAAACTATTAGATGCCAAGTTTATCAAACCTATGGACTATTCTGAATGGGTGTCACACATTGTTAGCATTTATAAAATGTTACCTTGACTTTTTTCATTTGCATCAACTTTCATAATCTCAACCTCATTTGTTCTAAGGATAATTTTCCATTACCTTTGATAGAAGCCATCATCAATTCCACTACTGGATACAAAAATTTTTACCTTATGGATGGTTTTTTGGGCTACAATTAAATTCATATCACCCTTGAAGACAAACACAATAAAATATTCACTATGGAATGGGGAACCTATTTCTATGTTAAGATGGCCTTCAGCCATAAAAACATTGAAGTTACCTATCAACGAGCTATAACCCACATTTTTCATGAGCTTATACATAAGATTGTGGAAATATATATGGATGATCTCATTGCTAAATCCAAAAGTCATAAAACCCATATTTCAAATCTTGCCATCATCTTTGATTGACTCATCAAATATAAAGTTAGATTCAACCCCTAAAAATGTGTTTTTGGCATTACATATGATAAATTTATAGGGTTCTTAATCTCTCTTCATGTTATGGATGTTGATCTCACTAAAATCAATGTTATATTCAACATGACTATTCCTCATTCCATTCTAAATATTTATACTTACTTCGACAAGCTTGGGGAAATCTAACTATTTGTCCCCAAAATGGCTTATCACATTTATTTTTTTAATTCCAATATTAAAAAAAGGTAATGCTTTAGAATAGTTTGATTCTTGTAAAAAGGCATTTATCAACATAAAATAATATTTTTTCCATTCGCCTACCCTTCATCCACCTTCCAATGATAGACCTTTAATTTTATATACGTATTCTACACCCATATCAGTTGGGGAAATTCTTGAGCAACAAGATGATACTGAAAGAGAGTATGTTATCTACTATATTAGTCAAGGCCTCATCAATTACAAAAAATGTTATACCAAAGTAGAATGTGATTGCCTCACTATCTATTTTGCATCTAAAAAGTTTCATCACTACATGCTCTTTCAAACAACTTATGTCATAGTTCATTCCAACCCATTTCATCACTTTTTCTCTAAAGCCTTTCTACTTGGAGATAACATTGGCAAATGGATGGTTCTCTTAATGGCATTTAACCTTCGTATCATCATAAAAAAACTGTCAAAGGGAAAGTCATTATCGACCAATTTATAACAACAACCATACTCACTACCAATCATCTTCAAGATAGTCTCCCTGATGATAACATTTTCTATATTGAAGGTCTCAATCAAGTTATCTCTCTTAAAGATTAATTTCACAACTTCACTATTTATTTAGAAGCAATTAATCAAGAAGATAGCTATATCATTATTGATACTACTAAATATAAAGTAGTTATCAAAGATGATGAGCTCAAAATATGGCTCATTATTGACATGATATTTCCTTCAAATCATCTCTCGAAGGGTATTATCTTATACAAATCTTAGATTCTTAGATAGCTATTACATGAAAAATAGATATTTGTCTTATTTATATTAAACCAAAGACTAAATATTTACTTTGTCATTAATGTCTAATATATAGCATTTTTTAGTGATATTTTGTGTGAATAATAATTAGGAAGAAGACACAAGTGATGTACAATGAACATTCCATTTTGATCTCCATCCAGCAGAACTATGGACTCTGCAGGCTTGTTTCTATAGACTCTGCAAGATTATTTCTATGGAATCCATAGGCTTATTTCTACAGACTATGCATGCTTATTTCTATGGACTCCATATTTTTGTTTCTACGGACTCCACATTCTTAATTATACGGACCCTGTAGGGTCAGTACCGAGAATTTTGTAAGGACAATAGGAAGCTAGAGACCAGATAGGATAGGGAAGAACCATTCCAGCTGAAATCAAATAAAGAAAATAACCACCTACTATTTTGGACTTGTTTTTGATAAATTTGTATATAATCAAATTTTAGGACTATTATAGGATATGATATTTACTTCATCGAAATAATTGGATCTCTTGAGAATCTAATCTCCTATCTTTAGAAGAATGGATCAACCAAAGAATCCTATTTCTTTGCATCTTATTTTGAGTTAATTATATTAGTATAAAGTGTAAGACTTTCGACTATGAGAGAAGAATAGATAGTTTAAAAAAGAATAGACTTTTAGAAAAAAAGAAAATAGAGGAGTGAGAATTAGATAAGTATACAGATTTCAATCAGACTGTAATTATTTCATTTTTATGAATTAATACTTCAAGTTTCTAGCACTGATTAAGCTTTGTTCTTGAGTTCGAGAGGAGTAAGGGCCCACTCTCCTTGAAACCAGGAATTATGTACGGTATTTATGTTCTATTTTATTAGTTAGAATCTTGTTACTATTTGCATTTATTTATAAAACTATCAAAACAAATTCATAATTTAAAAAGAGCATTTTCTTATTTCATTTATTTTCTATGCAAAGTATCTTTTCTTTTATAGAAGAAGTGTGAAGCAAATTTTCTTTCGTAAGTAGGAGTGTGATTTTATTTTCCCTACAAACGTAAAATCAGAGTGTGATCTTTTGCTTTTAGCAAAGGAGTGGATTGATTTGATTTCTTTCTTTTTTTTAGCAAAAATGTGAATCAAGTAATTTAGGATGTATTCCTTTCTTTAGTCAAAATTAGAATAGGATCAACAAACACCCCCATAATCAGACTTCTAGATCTACCATCCCATACCTTACTGCAGATAGCTTTGGACACTGGCCCTAGTTGATAAGACACCAATTGAATATTACTTAAATGAGGAGTTAGACGACACTCATCATTTTTGGCATCATTGCTGGGGAACATAAGGTGTTAGTAAGGTAATAATTATTGATCTAGAGTACAAAACAAAAATAATTAATAAATTGATGTACCATCCTAGAGATTCTAAAGGAGAATTTATTCCAAAGCTTCTAGTCAACTAGAGAAAAAATGGGAATCAATTAGATACAAGACTCAAAAGAGTCTTTTTTGTATGATGACTAAACCATTGGTGTATGCAATGGGTAGTTACATAACTACTGGTCCCCTTAAGGGGCAGTTGCATAACTACTAGGGCAGTTTTGTCCTACATTGAGTGGTGATTTTTCATGCAGGAGCTGTACATAGAGAGAAGCGATAGAGTATTGAGGTCTCTTCAGTTATGAGTTGGGGAGTCCTTTAGTGCATGAAAGGACACTCCCAGAGCATGATAAATAGGAGGCATGAGTCCAATTGCTAGCATGAGAGTGTGAGAGTCAAAGTTAGTGTTCTAGTTGGTTGTGGGAGGAAGGTTCAAAGAAAGAAAAGAAAGAAAGAAATTATATTAATGTCCATGAACGACCAAAATTTAGGTCAATGGATTTTGAGAATACATCCAATTACAATAAAAAATGCTAGGGTAAAAGGACCCTAGGATCAAAGACTAACTAAATAAAGAAAATAACAAAAGCATTGAAAATAAATGAGGGGCAAACCCAAAGTAGTAAAGCCCCAATCCATGTAGTTAAGGTACAGATACAAAGCAGTATAACCCCAATCCATATATCTAACTGATTCCCAATTATTCTATAGTCATGCAGATCCGAGAAGCCCAGTGATCACAGTCACAATTGGAGGAAAAGAAATTCCTAACGTCTTGGTAGATTTTGGAGCAATAATCAATGTTATGACAACTGATACTCTCCATGCATTATCTCTTATGAAAATGCAACCTACAACTACCATTATTCAAATGGAAGACCAGTCGGTAATGAAACCAGAGGGAACAATAGAAAATATTGAAGTGTTAATAGAATCTTGGGAATATCTAGTAGATTTCATGGTCTTGCAACCCAAAACAAAGAATCTTAGATATCCTATAATCCTAAGTAGACCATAGTTGGCCACTGTAGCAACATTGATTGATTGCAGGTCAGGAGACATGACCATTTCTAATGGGTTAAAATCCAAATGCATTTCCTTTTATCATCCTACAAAACCATCAAAAAATTACATACAAGAACTTTTGGTGGATGAATCAGACAATACATTAAACAACATAGTTAAAAAACACTTGGAAGAATTGAATGGAGACATATACCCAAAAACTACAAACTCTGCTAGTCCAAAAACTATGGACTATGTCAGTCTAGAAACTACAGACTCTGCCAGTCTGAAAGCTATAAACTGCCTTAGTTTAGGATTCTTAGGTTAGATAGAAAATTGTAAAACCTCCACTTCTACTTCTGCTAGTACTTCATCATATGATCATAGACTGATTCAGGAAAGTGTGTGGAAATAGGTAGAACAACATCAAACTCATTTCTTAGATGCATTTCATTGTTCTTTAGCAAAATTGATTCCTCCTGAAAAAGAGTTTGTTGATAATGTAACTATGTTTCATAAGCTACTTCCTCATCCATGTCTTCTGAACTCATTAATTAGTGATTTTAAGAAAATAGAATCCAACTACCTAGGTACAAAACCAATCATAATATTACCTGGAAAATTTTTGAGCATCAATAGTTGGTTCAAAAATGAAGAGGAAGATCAACTCTTTGAAGTTTTGGAAAGAGGTACCAAGGATTTTTCTTGGGATTATACCAACATGAAAGGAATTCACCCCAACATATGCACTCATCACATTTACACAAAATCTGTCAAACTGGTTAGACAACCACAAAGAAGAATAAACATAGCATTAAAGGAAATAGTCAAAGAAGAAATCCAAAAGTTGTTGGAAGTTAGATTTATTTATCCCATCTCAGACAGCTAGTGGGTGTCACCTCTGGTAATTGTGCCCAAGAAAAATGGAAAGTTAAGAGTATGTGTGGATTATAGAGAACTAAACAATTCAACATTAAGAGATTACTTTCCTTTACCTTTTATTGATCAAGTTCTTGATAACTTGGCAGGAAAGAAATATTTTTCTTTCCTAGATGGGTTTAGTGGGTATAACCAGATAACGGTAGCAGCTAAAGATCAAGATAAAACCACATTTACCTATCCTTGGGGAACTTTTGCTTACCGAGTACTTCCATTTGGATTGTGTAATGCTCCAACAACCTTCCAAAGAGCAGTTTTGGCAATCTTCTTTGACATTACAAATGATTGTGTTGAGGTATATATGGATGATTTCACTATTTATGGTGAAACTTATGAAGAATCTCTTACCAACTTTGAAAGAGTATTGATCAGATGTGAGGAACAACAATTATCTTTGAGTAATGAGAAATGTTTGTTGATGATGGATGAAGGAATAGTCCTAGGACATCATATTTCTACAAAAGGCATTCAGGTAGATCTAAAGAAAATTGAAATAATTTCCAATTTTCCCATTCCACAAACACAAACTGAAGTTAAGAGTTTTTTAGGACATGTTGGTTATTACAGATGCTTTATAGATAAGTTTAGCCAAATATCTGCCCCTATGTTTGCCTTGATTACAAAAGATAGTACATTTGAATGGAATGATAGTTGCCAACAGGTCTTTGAAACCATCAAAGCTAAAATTGTTACTGCTCTAGTATTAAGAGGACCAGATTAGACTAAGCCATTCCATATATACACAAATGCTTCCAATACAACACTAGGAGCAATTTTGGACAAAAGGATGAAGAAGGTAACATGTATGCTATATATTATATTAGCAAAAACATGACATCTGATGAAATAAATTACACCACAACTGAGAAGGAATTCTTATCTATAATTTATGCAATGAACAAATTCAAACACTACATAACAGGCTACAAGATATTTGTCTATACAGACCGTTCAGCTAATAGATATCTTACCAACAAACCAATTGTAGGAGGTAGGATTATTAGATGGCTATTGCTCTTAAAAGAATTTGATGTTATTATTATAGACAAACCAAGGAAATCTAATGTGGTTGCTGATTTCTTGTAAGGAATCAACACTGTAGGAGAAGAAGAACCAGTGGAAGATGACTTTCTAGATGAACAATTATTTTCTATTTCAACACAATCTTTGTGGTTTGCTGATATAGCCAATTACCTTGCCACGGGGAAGTTTCCTCTGCACTTTTCATAGAAAAATAAAATGTTTAATCAAAGAAAGTTCTTCTTTTAAATGGATTAATGGAATGTTATTTAAACTCAGACTTGATCATGTGTTTTGTAGGTGTGTGACAAATGGTGAAGCTTATGATATCATCAGAGCTTGTCATGATGAACCAGGAGGAGGCCATTACTCAGCTCAAAGAACCATACATAAAATCTTGGGAGTAGGATATTATTGACCTCATCTTCATCATTAAGTAAAAAGATATGTCAGATACTGTGATGCTTGTCATTGAATTGGACAACCTACTCTTTCAATAGAGATTCCCATGCACCCTCATCCTCAATTAGTTTTAGAGCCATTTGAGAATTGAGAAATTGATTTTATTGGTCCAGTGGATCCTCCTTCCAGAGGAAAAGAATATCTTCTAGTTTGTACATACTACATGACCAAGTGGGCAGAAGTGGAAACATTAACTCATGCAAGAGAGGAGATGGTAGCTGATTTCTTATATTTCAAAATCATGCAATAATTTCGTGCTCCAAGAGAGATAGTCTCAAATCAAGGACTGAAGTTCATGTCAAACATGATAAAACATTTTATGCAAGTGTTATAAACTCAGCACAGAAAAACATCTCCATACCATCCACAAGCAAATGAACAAGTTGAAGCCACCAACAGAGAACTGGAAACTATTTTAACCAAGGTTGTTAATTCCAATAGAAAGGATTGGTCAGATAAGGTACCCGAAGCTGTTTGGGCCTATAATACTACTTGGAAAACAACAACTAGATTTTCACCTTATGAATTGGTTTATGGTAAGAAGCCTTTATTCTATATTGAATTTGAATTACAAACTTTGAAAACAACTGTAAAAGTAGGAATTGAGTTAGAAGAAATACAAAAAGCAAGACTCCTACAACTTAATCAACTTGATGAAAAGAGGATGGAAGCACTACAAAGAACTGAACTGGTACAACATCAATGAAAATTTTGGCATGATGCACAAATCAAGCAATGGAAGTTTCAAAAAGGAGATTGGGCACTGTTGTTTAATTCTAAATTTCAACAGTTCAAAGGAAAACTACAAACAAGATGGTTGGGACATTATGAGATTAAAGAGGTCTATGAAAATGGTTCTGTTAAGCTAATACCTATTGATGACAGTAGAATATCTCTATTAGTCAATGGACATAGGTTAAATCTCTATCAAAAACCTCTCAATAAAGATGAATTTATTCAAAAGTTAAGGGATCAAGTAGTTGTACTGGAAAGCTCTACTTCTTCCAGTAAACATGCTCCTTGATAATCCAACAAAAAAAATTCAATAGTGAAAATCCTTCTGGGGACACTATTGACAATGCATGCCTAGAAAACCAACTTGTTGGTTGGCTATGCATTGCAAAAAGGGATTTGGATAGAAAACTAGCAATGGCTGGCCAAGGGGCAAAAACTAAATTTATAAATCTCATCATGACACTATAATTGGTTGTCTCCATGTAGTAAACTAATCCATGTGAACCTATTTGTGCAAGACATATGGTGAGTAAAGGTTAACATCTAAGGTTAAAGTAAGTAAGACATATATTTCATTTCTCCATGTTTAGTTAACTAATTATCTTTGATTTAATTAAGACCCTATTCTTCTGAGATGATCTAGATTTGAATCTTCTAAAATGGAATGACACATGCCATAATGAAAAAGCATACAACAAAGCTACCAAAGGTGCATGGATAAGTGTGCAACTTTGATATCATCAATTGAGTCATCAAGTACTATAATGACATGACATTATAAAAAGGGGTTTTCTTAAATGAAGTAATGAATCATTGTCACCATCAATATGATATGTCATCATTTCACATGAATTGTATTAATGAGATCAAACAGTTGGCACACTTTGTAGAAATGTGTGGTGCCTAACTATATCACATCACTACGAACTCATGCAACTGTAGCATTTCAAATAAACCATTTCCTTTCTACGGACTTCAACAGAAACTGATCCTCAGAAACTTTTGCCAACTGACTTCAATAAAAGACTAGTCTACACCTTAATTGAAGTTAAAAGAACCGAGCTGACTATAACTTTGCATAACAATGGGACAGAAGACAAGATCAGAGCCAAAAGATCCAGTAAAGTTTTATAAAGACAAAGCTTCTATAGCAGTGTTTAGAGCCAATGGCTGGCTACCTTTCATTGAAAAGATCCAAGGTTTCGAAGAAACAATGGTAAGTGAATTTATTACCAATCTCACCTTTGCATTTTCAATTGTGAAAGGCATTGTTATTCTTGTTACAACTCAAATCATAAGCCAAATTATACAAGTTCCAGAAGAAGGAATGAGAGCTATAGGCAGAGTTTCATTTAGTGATTTAATTAGTCAGTTTAATGTTAATAAGCACACTAAAACTTCATGTCTAGTAGATTCCAAGGGAAAATCAAAAGGGATTAAAAGGAATTCACTTCCTGAACCTTGGAAATCTATAGCCAAGTGGGTACTTAAATATATCATTTGTGAAGGGCAACACAGTTTTTTAGGGGGAGATTTCATGAAAATGTTAATACATCTTAAGCATGGAGACAAAACCCTCAATAAAAAATAAACTTCCCATCTTTCTTTTATGGTGCTCTGCAAGTCATGTCTACAACCCCTACTGCTGCTCTTAGGCATAATGGCCTTTTTCAGCGTATTATCTAGCATTATTTCCTTCAGCAAGGTCAAGGAATTTCAGAATAGTATAATACAAGAAACCCCAAATATACCATAGGAACACTCATCTCCACTTACCCCATCAGCTAAGAATACAACACCAATAAAACAATCTCAGAATGTAATCTCCACAAAAATCCCTTCTTCTTCTTCTTCTTCAAGAAGAATCACAAGGTCTCAAAACCCTAAAATTTCAAGGTCTCCACAAGAACCTCATGAGTATGTAGTAAAACCAATTCCTTTGACAAGAAGAAGAAAATTGAGATGGAAGGTTGCTACAGAACTTGAGAAGACCAAGGGTTTGGTGGTTGAGAAGGAAAATCAATCAAGTGTAGCTCAAAGAGTAACTAAAAGAAGGAGAAGGCTCATTTTAATAGAAGAAGATGAACAAGAAGTTGCAGATATTTTAGATAGTCTTAAAATGGTGTCTCATTCCCCCATAAATCAAAATATTCTTGCACCTACAGATATTGAATAAACTTCTTTTGAAAGGAACTCTCCAATCATAATGGAGGAGCCAAATCTAGAGGAAAAGCCACACATGGTAGAGGAATTAAGTATGGCAGAACAACCACCTGTTCCAGTTGAAACTGCAATGGATAAAGGGAAAATTGTATGTACCGATGAGAAAGGTGAATCATGAAATCTAAATGATCCTATTATGCAGCTAACTTTGTAGCTTTCTCAAGCTCAGGCTCTTGAACAACAACAAACAATTGACATTGTTACCTTGATCAGTCAATTGCAAGAAAAGGACCATCTCAACTCATCTTTGGTACAGAAATTAGATACAGTATCTACTGATCACGCCATAGAAATTCACAAGTTAAAATAAATAATTAAAGAACATGAAGATGAATAGATTGATCTTTGGCTATATGTAGAAAGTTTGAAGAAGGAAAATAAGAGATTGCAAAATTTGGTGAATTCTTCTAAAGCACCTGTTGTTGCACTTTCTCCCCCCAACATATTTGTTGACTATGGTTGTCAAACAAGTGATCCAGGTATTCCTCACTTGCAAATACTACATCAAATTAAAGAAGAATATTCTATACTTAAACAGAAAAATAAAGATGCAACTTCTTCAAACAAACTATTGGAAAATGAAAAGAAAGAATTAGAGGCTAAATTCCAAGAGTTAGAAAAAAATTTGTAGGATGCATGTAAATTACGAGAAACTCTTTTGGCATGTAGGAATCCTTCTCCCACATACAGTCTATTTTTATTTGAACAATTTTATAGATGGTAGCTTATATGGATCTCTTTTCATCTTCCTTATAAAATTTTGCAGCCAACAACATTTTTGGAAATTTTCTATAGTGTTGAACCTGATCAGTAGGATTTGCTTTGTGAATTTTATTTGCATGAATTTATTCTAGGAGATCATGAGCATAATAAGTTTTTGATAAATCTTCATGTAGGAGAAGTTTAACTTAGAGCATTACATTCTACATTCAAAAATCAGATAGCATGGAAAGGTAGATTTGAAGACTATACAAATCATGTTAAGACTACAGGATTATGTGTTAGACTAGACTTTCCTATTCCCAGATTGATTAAATAAAATTTTCACTGTGCTTTGTTAAATGATGAGGTCAAAACCCATTATTTATAGGCTATATATAATTGTACTATTTCTTTTGATTTGTTTTCAAGACATAATTTTGACTCAGTAATGACTGCAAGTGTAAATAGATGGGGCCAACTTTTAGTGCCTCTTAAAAGGCGAGAAGTCATGTCCCCAAATAACTTAAAATGGAGTATGAGGAAAGCATCCTCAATTCTATAAATTTTAATAGAGGTAATCAACTCTAGGGGAGAACAGAAATAGATTGGCATGAGATATAGACCCCCTTTGCTAATCATACCTATTCTAGGATAGCAGAGTTGGGATCCATAATCATAAGAACAATTAAGTATATGGAAACAGATGATTCAAACACATCAGGGATTTACCAAAAATTCAGATAAACATATAACAGATGAGTTTGATGAATATGACTTGAGTCAGAGTGTAGAAAGAAGAAGCCAAAGTTATGAACGCTAATACATGTTTGCAATGGGACTTGCAAAAGGTAAAGCTTGGGGGAGATGATGAGCTCAAAATATGGCTCATTATTGACATGTTATTTCCTTCAAATCATCTCTCGAAGGATATTATCTTATACAAATCTTAGATTCTTAGATAGCTATTACATGGAAAATAGATATTTGTCTTGTTTATATTAAATCAAAGACTGAATCTTTACTTTGTCATTAATGTCTAATATATAGCATGTTTTAGTGATCTTTTGTGTGAAGAATGCTCAGGACGAAGCCATAGGTGATGTACAGTGAACATTCCATTTTGATCTCCATCCAGCAGAACTACGGACTCTGCAAGCTTGTTTCTACGGACTCTGTAGGCTTATTTCTATGGACTCCACAGGCTTGTTTCTATGGACTCTACAATCTTATTTCTAAGGACTCCATAGACTTATTTCTATGGACTCCATAGGCTTATTCCTATGGATTCCATAGGTTTAGTACTGAGAATTTTGTAAGGATAATGGGAAGTTGGAGACCAGATAAGATAGGGAAGAACTATTCCAACTGGAATCAAATAAGGAAAATAACCACCTACTAATTTGAAGGAGTTGATTTTGATAAATTTGTATATAATCAGATTTTAGGACTATTATAGGATAGAATATTTACTTCATCAGAATAATTGGATAAATTGGGAATCCAATCTCCTATCTTTGGAAGAATGGATCAACCAAAAAATCCTATTTCTTTGCATCCTATTTTGAGTTAATTATATTAGTATAAAGTGTAAGACTTTCGACTATGAGATAAGAATAGATATTTTAAAAAAAGAATAGATTTTTAGAAAAGAAGAAAATAGAGGAGTGAGAATTAGATAAGCATATAGGTTTCAATTAGACTGTAATTATTTCATTTCTATGAATTAATACTTCAGGTTTTCATCACTGATTAAGCTTTGTTCCTGAGTCCGAGAGGAGCAAGGGCCCACTCTCCTTGGAACCAAGAACTATGTACGATATTTATGTTCTATTTTATTAGTTAGAATATTATTACTATTTGAATTTATTTATAAAAATATCAAAAAAAATTCATAATTTAAAAAGAGCATTTTCTTATTTCATTTATTTTCTATGCAAAGTATCTTTTCTTTTATAGTAGAAGTGTGAAGCAAATTTCCTTTCGTAAGTAGGAGTGTGAATTTATTTTCCCTACAAACGTAAAATAGGAGTGTGATCTTTTACTTTCATCAAAGGAGTGGATTGATTTGATTTCTTTCTTTATTTTAGCAAAAGTGTGAATCAAATAATTTAGGATGTATTCCTTTCTTTAGTCAAAATTAGAATAGGATCAACAAACACCCCCATAATCAGACTTCTAGATCTACCATCCCATACCTTATTGTAGATAGCTTTGGACACCGGCCTTGGTTGATAAGACACCAATTTAATAGTGGTTAAATGAGGAGTTAGATGACACTCGTCAAAAGATATTCCCAAAATCAATGTTAATTTGTATGAAGACACCTAGACCCTAAATTTTGATGAAACCAAATGTCTCCAAAGAGTTGGGGCAGGTTGTATTCTAACTAGTCCTCATGGTAAATAACCCATTTAACATTATGGATTACCTTTAATGTCAATAATAACATGGTATAATATGAGGCATTAATTTTAGTCATCAGAGTGGCACTTGACTTATATATTGCATATCTACATGCTTTGAGTGACTCCCAATTCATCTGCTATCAAGTTAATGATGATTATCGATGTAAAAGTGAAAATATTATCACTTTTCATCAAATGGACACTACCCTCACCAAAGAGTTCACTTATTTTACCATTGAGCCCATTCCAAGAGATTAAAACTCTATTTCTGACTCTCTTGTTTCTTTAACATACTAATTTCATCCTTATCAAGTTCTCAATGATTCTAATTTTTTTATTCAAATAAGAAAGTCCCCATCTTTTATCCAACTGTAAGAGTCACTTATCTGTCATATTGAGGCTATCACCAATTGATAGAGTCTATGTTATAAAGACATTATCTAATTACTCAAACATTGAACTTATCCTTCAAATATAGATTCTCATGAAAATACTAAAATTCATAAACAAGTCTTTAAATATGTCTTTCTCTATAACACCATTTAATATCATAATGTTTAAGGTACCCTACTCCACTATGTAATGAAATAAGAAGTCCCTCATCTCCTTAAATAAGCATGTGGGAGAATTTATGTTGGTCACTATAACGAACATGCTACAACACACAAATGCCTATATATGGGATACTTTTGGCCTACTCTAAAAAATGAAAACTATCAAGTTTAATAAAAAGTTCAATTCTTACCAACTTCATGATGATATGATCCATTCACCACTAGCCAAAATCCAAACTATGGAATATACTTAGCCATTTTCCATGTGGGGATTAGATCTCATCGATAAACTACCTAGGTCATAAGATGGACATGTTTTATCATCATAGCTATTGAATATTTTACCTAATGGGTAGAATCCATGCCTCTCATCAATGTCATAAGAAATACTATTTATAATTTTATCCTTAACAAAATAATTTATCCTTTTATATTTATTCATACTATCATTTTTGATAATGGTGACTATTTAAGAACAAGGATGTGAAACAATTATGTGCTGAATTCAAAATATACTAAAAAATTTCCACACCTTATCATCCACAATGCAATGGCCAAGCTAAAGCCACAAAAAAAAATCTCAATAAAATTATTTAAAAAACCATCTGTGAAACACATATAGATTTGCATCTTCATTTATATTGTGCACTTTGGCCCTATTGTACTAGCATTAATACTACCACTAGGGCAACACCATTCTCTCTAGTCTGTGGTGTTGAGTCTATCCTCCCATTAAAAGTTGAGATCCCATCCTTATGTATATATCTTCATAGTATCATACTTGATGATGAATTACATGAAGCTTAACTTCATGCTTTTGATCTTCTCAATGGACATTATTTAGCTACTTTGCAACATAATTACCAATATAAGGCTCCTATCGCCAAACAACATGATAAAAAGGTTAAAGTCCACACTTTCAATGTTAGTGATATAGTCCTTAAATTATAATTTACTCATGATAAAGAAGTCAAATATGCCCAAAAATTTTGGGGCCCTTATTTAGTGAAAGATATTCTTTGTCCTATCACCTATCACCTCCAAACCAATGAAGGCAATGTTTTGAAGGAACCCACCAATGTGAAATTATTAATGAAATACTTTGCTTAAATATTTTCCTTCTTATAATATTTCTATATGTTATCCTACTAACATGTTTTGATATATTTCTACATCGGTCTCAACCTCTCTAGTAGTCTCTTCTTACATAAATCTGATCCATAAATGAAAATGATCAAATTTCGAAAAATAATCATTATTTACAATAGATCTAATTCTTTTTGTCTTTTTAAGATTTAAAAGAATTAAAAAAATGGATTTAGGACTGAATTAAAGAGATAAATATAGAAAAATTAGAGACACAAGAAAGATATCACCAAAAAAACTTGATAACAGAGTTCATATTTTGATGCCTACATCTCTGGGTCTGCTTTACGTGAGGATCATTTCATTAAATTATCGCATCAAAAGGCTATAAATTTTATTTTGATGTCTTCAAAATATTTCCTAGGGTCTTTTAATTGATAGAATAATTCTCTTAAGCTAAATAATTAAGCTCAAGGAACCATACTCTCTAAGTCTATACACTCTTTAATTTTTCCAATACACAGTCTGAAAGAAATTACCCTTTGAATAGGAATTAGTCTCCTTATATACTATTTGTTCACTTGAGCCAAATGGCAGGGAACCTATCTTTTTACCCAAATGGGCTTGGTTTGAAACCCATTATCGTTGATGGTGAGATTCATAATAATACTTAATCCCACATCTGGGAAGTGAGAATGAATTTTATCTTTTAAAATATTTGGGCTCCTCCTTTTTTATTGTCAACACACCCTTTTGTGGGATAAAGCACTAAACTTAGTCAACGGTTGTTTGACCCAACTTAGAATTATGGTATGTGACTTGGCATGGGTATTAGTTGGAAGTCTATATTAGGATCATCAGTTTCAATGATCAACTCTAAATCTGATATCCATGTGCATTCGAGCTCGCCATCATGGTAGCATGTTGACTCCTCCATGTGGCAAGGTTTAAATTCTGCCATGTGGCATCTCAAGGGAACACACTTGGTCTTATTATTGTATTATTAAAATGTAAACATATATATCTCACATGCATGGGTTTAAGAAGTAATAGAAGGTTTAAATACAACCAAGAATGCATTAAGTTATGAAGTAAGGCAGAAAAGACACCCCTCCTCACAAAAAGTGTGTCGACCCTCGCTAAAGGTCCTCAACGAGCAAATAGAAGGGCCCATTTAACCAACATCATACACTATCAAAAATGACAACCAAATGATTTTTTTTGCATAACTGACCACCATGTGTTGCCACATGATTGGTCCACTTGGTGTGTGATAATTGTGCCATGTCACCCTATGATACCATCTTTTTTACCTATTGATTTGAAACTTCAGCGTGTGATATCTTGTGCATATGGACTCAAAATTGATCTCTTTAAAGTGTGCCAAAAATCTCTCGATGAGATTTGCATTGTGTCATTGATAAAATTAAACTTTTAAGACTTCATGTTTGGAATGGTACATGGATCCTCCTAGATCAATCCTCCCCACTGGGAGATTTTAGACCTCAAAAAATTGATTTAATTTGTAATGAGGTGAGGGTATTTCTCCGTCACCATTTCGGCTTCCATCCATTTGGACTTATTCAGGTGTATCCCCTTTAGACCAACATGAAGATACTCAACATCTCCCCTTTGTGAGGTTTGTAACTTCCTATCAAGAACTATATCTTCCTATGATTCTATTATATATTCAATAACAAAATCATAAACAGAAGGAATGGATACATTTTCATCATGATCAATAATAATTAAAGGCTCATACAAATTTTAGATTTTCCACATTTACAACTGAATAAATTTGCATATAATATGGTAAATCTAATCAAAAAACATTTTTACCAATTTTATCAATAATCTAGAAAGGACCATACCGGATTGGTTTCAATTTTTTACATTCACCTATCAATATTTCTTTACTAATGTGAAGCCATACCAAATCACCTATAACAAACTCGTGATTTACACAATGTTTGTCATGTCTTGCTTTATACTTTGCTTGACTTTTCTCCAACTAATCATGGATAATCTAGTGTACTAGCTATAACTTTCCAATGAACTTCTTAGTTTTAATAACATCATTATTTTCAACAACAACCGAGTCTTGTCCATAACAAACATCTAGAGGAGATTTAGGAAAATACCCATAACAAACTTCAAATAGAGATTTCATGGTAGAAGAATGAAGTGCATGGCTATAAGCATGTTGTATATAACATAAATGTTTATCCTATAACTTGGGATGTTTACTGCAATAACCCCTAAGCAAATGTACCACTGTGTAGTTCACAACCTCTATTTGACCATCGGTTTATGGATGAAGTGCAATGCTCTTTTTCAATTTAGTGTCCATTAATTCCCATAAAGTTGACTAAATTTTCCCAATGAACTGAGAATCCTAATAAAAAATAATAGAAGTGGGCAAACCAAAATGAACCCATACATGCTAAAAGAACAAGTGTGTAGTGCCTTCCCTAGTAATTTAATAAGTACAGGGGATCAAAACAAACATATTGCTAAATCTATCCACTACCACATACAAGTAATCATGTTTCCTTTGTGACATAGGCAATCCCCTTACAGATTCCATGGAAATACTTTCCCAAGGATGGGCAGGAATAGGTAAAGGAGTGTAAAGTCCCAATTTATTGTTACTAGGCTTACTTGTGGCACAAAGACCACACCCGTTAATGTATTTGGCAACATGTTCTTACATATAGGGCTAGTAACAATAAATTTTCATATTTGAAACCATTTTACCAATTTAAAATGACCAAAAATAAGAGAAGTGTGATCTTCCCTAGTCATGTGCACCCTTTCATTTTGAGGAATACAAAGTTTACCCAAATGATACAAAAGACCATTATGCACATGATAGTTCAATTATTCTACCTATTTACCACTCATCAAGTCTTCATACACATCCTTAAAGTCAACGTCATCAACATATTATTCTTTATAACTTTCATGAGATAAAGAACCATTATCTAAAAGAATAGATGCAACTACCATAGGAGGCCTAGAAAGCATGTTAGCAACTTTCTTCTGTATACATTTTTTATACCTGATCACAAGATGGAATTGTTGCAAGAAGCCTATACAATGAAAATGCCTACACTATTGTATCTTGGTTTATGATTGGAGATACTAAAGGGGCTAGTGATCTATATGTATTACTATTTCCTTGTCCATCAAGTAATGTTTTCATTTTTTGACACTTTGAACCAATGCATACAATTCTTTATCATAAGCTGGATAATTTCTTACTGCACTTATGAAGGTCTCATAATGATAGAAAATAGGCTTATTTACCTGCATTAAATTATCTCCCATAGCATAATCAATTGCATTTGTCTCAATCTTAAATGGTTGTTGCAAATTAGGAAGTGCCAAGACTAGAGTAGTACTATTTTTTTCTTTCGAAGTATCAAAGGCCTTTTGATGCTTGCCTCCCCACTGAAACCCTATTTGATACTAGTCAACAAATGTAAAGGTGATGCAATATATGAGAAATGAGCAATAAAATTTCTCCAATACTATATTGCACCAAGAAAACTTCTAAACTTAGTTATATTATTGGGTTTAGGCCAACTAACAATGGCTGCCACTTTAGCAGGATCAATTTTCAATTTTCTATGTCGTACAATCTCACCCAAGTAAATCAAAGAGGTTTTGCCAAACTCACATTTTAACATTTTCAAATAAAAATTTTCCCTTCTTAATGCATCCATGACTTTTTTAGTATGGATCACATGATCTTCCCAAGATTGATTGAAGATCAAAATATCATCTAAGTAGACTATAACAAAATTATCAAGGAATTGTCTAAAAACATCATTCATCAAACGCATGAATGTAGCCAATGCATTACACAACCTGAAAGGCATGACAAGCCATTCAAACAATCCCTATTTTGTATTAAAAGAATCTTTCGACACATCACCATCATTAATCCTAACCTGATGATAACCACTTTTCAAGTATAATTCATTGAAATAAACATCATTTTTTAACTGATCCAATAAATCATCAATATGAGGAAGAGGGTAACGATTCTTAATAGTAATTTTGTTTAAAACATGAAAATCAACACACATTCACCATGTGACATATTTCTTTGGCACCAAAATGATAGGCAAACCAACAAGAGATAAACTTGTATGAATAACACCTTTTTCCAAAAGTTCCATTACCTGCTTTTTGATTTCCTCATTTTCCAGCACTAATAACCTATACATGTCAATGTTAGGGAGAGGATAATCTTGAATTAACTAAATTCGATGTTGAACTCTCCTTTTATGGGGCAACCCCTTGGGATCCTAAAAGACATCATCATAACTAGAAATGATTTCAACCAATTCATTCTTATGCCTCAGATCATAATTTTCTAAAGCTTGTGAATATTCTTTTTCTTTAGACTAAATCAACATGAGACAAAATGTCTTACTTGAATTAACTAGTCTTTTCATTTGCCCTGTTGAAACAAAACTAAGACTTGTCTTAATGTGATATGCCCTGACTATGTATTTAATGTCATTCTTAACAAGCAAGTACTTATTTTCCTCTCTATAGAAGATTTCCTTTCTATCATGAAGATAAGGGCTTCCCAAAATAATTCCACATATGTTCAAAAGGCCTACATCCAAATCAACCTCATTAATAAACTTGGATGTGATTGCAAATCTTAATCTACAAGTTTTTGTTACTTGCAGTTTTACATTATCACACACCCAACCTAGTGGATAAAGCTTCAAATGGGGATTGGTTTGTAAGTCTAACTTTTTAACAACCTCCTCAAAAATTAAATTTTCTTGAGATCCACTATCAAATAGAGTGTCAATTTTTGTATGTTTATAAATAACTCTAATGTGGAACGATTCATTTCTTTTCTTATCAACATGCATAGATTTTTGTTTCAAATAAGAATCAACATTTGATGACTTAGTACTAGAAATAGAAAGAGAAGAACCATTTTTCAATCCCATGGTTGTAATCTCAGTTTCATCCCCTGAATCTAAACCTAGATCATAAACCATAGCATTAGTTTTCTTTTCTTTCTTTTTAAACCTTTTAAGTATTAATGCAGGATGTTATTTCCAACACTTAGATTTATCGTGATTTTTATTACAATGATTACAAGTTGGTTTTCCCTCTTATTTTTTAACATTAAAATTGGATTTTTATTTAATCATTCTTGAACTTTGCCCTTTTGATTATTTAACATCAAATTGATTACTTTCAACTTTAGGAAAAGATTCTTTTAATTGTTTTCCTCTAGCCTCTAAGTGAGTGGCTTAAACACATATTGTATCTAAATTATTTTCATTGATAATAAGAATCATGTTTCTCAAATAACTATGCAACCCACGTATGCCTTTAAGTAGTATTTCTTATGTATAAAGAGGAATATTCAAAAGTAAAGCTTTTCTCCAAAATTCTTGTGTATAATCCTAAACATTATGGCCTTTAGTTTGTCTAAAATTTTGCCAATCCATCGTGGCTTATCACATATAGCCTAAAGGATAAAATTTCTTTCTAATTTTATCAACAAATTCACTCCAAGTAGAGATTGAGTTACCTTTTTTAAGCTCACTTTCCTTCAACTTACTCTCTCACCAGATGAGAGTTGTGCCTCCCATACAAAGAGTAGCCAAGTGAATTTTGGCCTCATCCTCAGTAATATTTTGGACACTATAATATTATTTAATCTACTTTATCAAGTTATCTAAATTTTCAGTATTAATTTCACTATTAAACATTAGCAACTCAAACTTAATGTCCAATTTTAGTCAAGGAAGAGATTCAACAACTTTCTTATTTTTATCATCATTTGTAGAGGAGGAAGGTTTATTAGATTCTTTACTACCTTCATCGCTATCAATTTTCTTGTCTTTCCTAGTAATGTTCCTCAACCATGACCTTTATTTCCAAGAAGGCTTGGTGGAAAGCTCTTTCAGACTCAAACTCTTCTCCTGACATTTCAGAAGCACATCTTAAACCAATCTCTAGATCATACTCTAATAGTACTCCTTCACCCCATTTAAAATTCAACCTTGTAAACATACACTAGAAATATACACTATTAAAACACAACTAAGCTCTGATACCAAAAATTTGATCTGTAAACAAAAATTATCAAGTTTCAAAAAGCCAAAAAACTGTTAATTATTTAAAATAGATCTAATTCTTTTTGTCTTTTTATGATTTAAAATAATTAAAAAAATGGATTTAGGACTAAATTAAAGAGATAAATATAGAAAAATTAGAGACACAATAAATATATCACCAGTAAGACTTGATAACAAATTTTGGTTTTTGAGGCCTACATCTCTAGGTCTGCTCTAAGTGAGGATCATTCCATTAAATTGTTGCATCAAAAGGCTATACAATTTCTTTACATGTCTTCAAAATATTTCCCAGGGTCTTTTCTCTAATATAATACTTCTTTTAAGCTAAATAATTAATCTGAAGGCACCATACTCTCTAAGTATCTACACTCTTTAATTTTTCCAATACGCAATTCGAAGGAATTTACCCTTCAAATAGGAATTAGTCTCCTTATATACTATTTGTTCCCTTGAGCCCAATGGTAGGGAACTTATCTTTTTACCCAAATGAGCTTGGTTTGTAACCCATCACTATTGATGGTGAGATTCATAACAATATTTAATCCCACATTTGGGAAGTAGGAACAAATTTTATATTTTAAAATGTTTGGGATCCTCCTTTGTTGTTACTGACATGCCCTTTTGTGGGCTAAGGCACTAAAATTAGTCATTAGTTACTTGACCCAATTTAGCATTATGACATATGACTTGCCATGCGTATAATTTGGTATTCTATGTTGGGATCATCGGTTTCAATGATCGACTCAAAATTTGATATCCATGTGCATTTAAGCTTGCCTTCATGGTAATGTGTTGACTGCTTCATGTGGCAAGGTTTAAATTCTTCCATGTGGTAACTCGAAGGCATGCACTTGGTCTTCTTGGTGTATTATTACAATGTAAACATATATATCCCACATACATGGGTTTAAAAAGTAATAAAAGGTTTAAATATAACCAAAAATGCATTGAGTTACAAAGTAAGGCGGCAAAGGCACCCCTCTTCACAAAAAGTGTACCGACCCTCGCTGAAGGTACCTAATGAGAAAATAGTGGGGCCTATTTGACCAACACCATATGTTGTCAAAGATAAAAACCAAACCCAATTTTCCTCCTTTGTTGTTACTGACATGCCCTTTTGTGGGCTAAGGCACTAAAATTAGTCACTAGTTACTTGACCCAATTAAGCATTATGGCATATGACTTGGCATGTCTATAATTTGGTATTCTATGTTGGGATCATCAGTTTCAATGATCGACTCAAAATTTGATATCCATGTGCATTTAAGCTTGCCTTCATGGTAATGTGTTGACTCCTCGATGTGGCAAGGTTTAAATTCTTCCATGTGGTAACTCGAAGGCATGCACTTGGTCTTCTTGGTGTATTATTACAATGTAAACATATTTATCCCACATACGTGGGTTTAAAAAGTAATAAAAGGTTTAAATATAACAAAAAATGCATTGAGTTACAAAGTAAGGCGGCAAAGGCACCCCTCCTCACAAAAATTGTACCGACCCTCGCTGAAGGTCCCCAACGAGAAAATAGTGGGGCCTATTCGACCAACACCATATGTTGTCAAAGATAAAAACCAAACCCAATTTTCCTCCTTTGTTGTTACTGACATGCCCTTTTGTGGGCTAAGGCACTAAAATTAGTCACTAGTTACTTGACCCAATTAAGCATTATGGCATATGACTTGGCATGCGTATAATTTGGTATTCTATGTTGGGATCATCAGTTTCAATGATCGACTCAAAATTTGATATCCATGTGCATTTAAGCTTGCATTCATGGTAATGTGTTGACTCCTCCATGTGGCAAGGTTTAAATTCCTCCATGTGGTAACTCGAAGGCATGCACTTGGTCTTCTTGGTGTATTATTACAATGTAAACATATTTATCCCACATACGTGGGTTTAAAAAGTAATAAAAGGTTTAAATATAACAAAAAAATGCATTGAGTTACAAAGTAAGGCGGCAAAGGCACCCCTCCTCACAAAAATTGTACCGACCCTTGCTGAAGGTCCCCAATGAGAAAATAGTGGGGCCTAGTTGACCAACACCATATGTTGTCAAAGATAAAAACCAAACCCAATTTTTTTACATAACTGACTGCCACATGTCACCACATGATTGGTCTACTTAGCATGCTAGAATTGTGCCACTTCACCCTCTGACACCATCTTTTTTACCTGTTGATTCAGAGCATCATCATGCAATATCTTGTGTATATGGAATCAAAACCGATGCATTCAAAGTACATCAAAAATCTTTCATTTCTAAAGAGAGTAACATTCATTTTCACATTGTTATAGCTTGTAATTATATTATTTATACATTGGAGGAGTCATTTCTTTAGGATTTACCTTAGAGGGAAATACTCTTGTCTTGTGGGAAAATCCTAGATGAAAAAAATGAATTCTTTAGCCTAGAGATGATTTATATAGTGTTATCCTTACAAAGCCACACCAACCTCTTGGAAAGAACCATTGGCCAAGGGAGAGATTAAGGCATGGCAAGGTCAATTCAAGGTAATAATTCCTAACTTTTAATCTTTCATTTAGTAGATTAGATATTATAAAAATTAGAAGGATGAGTGTTTTACTCCTTGATTAGTTTGCCTCTATATTGACTTGAGTAGAGTTGTAGATTTGCATTTTTCTAATTTTATTTAGTATTAACTATCCCCCTTTGTGATACAAGATTTAGTGAGCACTAGATTAGATCAATTTTATGTATTGTAATCCTAACTAGGATTATTACATAATGTCATTTTCCTAAAGGCTTTGTAACCCTTTCCTTTGGTATTATGTGGTAAGAGATCTATTAGTTAGGTTTAGCAGATCTGAATTGGTCATGTCTTGATTTAAATAGAAATACAATGAATTCTTTTGGTAAGATTACCTTCTCTGAGCTTGAAATCCATTAAGTAGGATTTGCGTATCCATCCTAATTCACTATATACACTCTTCACATCCATATGATGAACATCTTAGTGATTGGTTGTGGTAATATCAAGTGTGACTTTGATGAAGTTCATTTTGATGGCTAGTGCAAAGGTCTCCATGTAGTCAATATTAGGCACTTGTGAGAAACCCTATGTGATCAACCACACCTTAAACATGTAAATAAACATATATGATACATACTTGGTCAGATATATCCATTTGCATTGAACCATCTTTCTTCCCTTAGGAATAAGTGTCAAGTTCCAAGTTTGATTTCTAATTAAGGAGTTATATTCTTAATGCATGGTAGAATCTTACTCAAGAATTCATGATGCCTCATAAAAAAAATTTGGATCTAAGGTATAGGCATAGAAATAATGTATACCACTCTAAAACTCTAAATGTACAACCTATCATCGAAAGGATCCTCAACCCATGTGCCTACACTCAGCAGTGTCTACTATTGAGATGATTAATTCACCATTATAAATAAATAATTAATAATTTATTTCTTATTATTATTTGTAGGTAATAATTATTAAATGGTTATTCACCATAGATAGGTAGTTAAATTATTTTAAGAATTATATATGATTTTCTTTTAATCTAGGCATATTGTTTTACTTGGATGATTATTTAGGAGTTCGGTGTTTTTATCTAATTATGTTTTCCTAAATTTACTATGACTATTAAGAGCATATGTTCTTGTATAATTAAAGCTTTGTAATCCTATTTATTTTGATTGGAATGAATATAACTTTATTCTTCCTCTATATCTGGTATTAGAGCTTCTAGATGATCTCTGACCCTATGAGGAGAAGCCTATACACTCGCACAAAAATTCTAAGTATTAAAAAAGACTTTTCCATCATAAAAAATTAAATCTATGATATTAAAAGAGAAATAAGAGACCTAGGTTTGGTGGCCTAAAATGGAGATCAACATAATTTTTTAAAAAAAAAGTACAAGTCATTTATTTTGAATACACATAGCTAGATGAGCAAGGCAACCTATTATTTTTTTATTTCCCAAAGTTGATTTCTATGGCTTATTCCAGACAAGGATTTTATACCTATTTTTGTAAATAAAATGTGTTAGACCCAAAATGACTAGGACTCATAGTCTAGAACTAGTTGATGCCTCAAGCTTTGATCTTCTATACATGAGAATTTAATTTGTAGATCAGACATCTCAAAATCATAAAAGGCATAATATTTCTACCTTCGAGGCACCCACAGTTGTAATCCAAGAATTTAGAATTGTATATTTGATATTGACACTTCAATAAGGATGCATCTATGAATTCCATCCTAGTGACCTAGGTGTGATCTTTGAGAAGTTGGTTATAGCACTTGGATGCCAAAAATATATAGCATTGGAGAAAAGTTTCATTTTAATATTTATTTTTAGTTTATAAATTAAAAATATATAATTTACAAGATTTTAGAATTTAAACTAATTCCTAAATTATCATCTTGATACTCAAAACTACATATTCCCAAAATCACTTTAAAAAAATCCCTTGCTAAAAATTCCATACAATACCACTCATTTGCCAAACATGTGGTATTGGGTAGGTAGTGGTCTTAATTTAAAATCAAAATTTTTAAGCATTCAAATATAAATTTTGTCTTATTAAGATTTAAATTGATGCATAGTCAAGTTGGTGGGAATAATTTTTAGTAAAGTATAGGTGAGAGGTTCAAATCCCCTAAAAGTATTCATTTGGTAGAAATTTTAGCAACTCTTTGAAATTTAGCAATCCACTAAATTTAGTCATAGATAACTAAATTAGGAAAAAAATTCGTAACAATTTTTTTTATTATTATTAAAAAAAGGAAAAGGCAAAATTTTAAAAATATTTTTTTTTGCAAAAAAAGGCTAAAAGTCCCAAACTAAAATTTTCATTGTTAAAATGAGTGCAATTTTTTTATGCACATATTGAAAATTTTATTTTTAATATTATTTACAAGAAATTATAATTTTTATGGTATTACCAAAAATCGTGAGTTTTAAACTTGATCACAATGTTCGGTCATAGTTATGCCTCTAACTCATATTTATGGATAATGTTGTCATGTTTGAGTTACTACATATAACACCTAACATAGTCAGAACAATGACATTTGGGCATCAACTCATTAAATCATCAGGGAGAAGTAAGGCACATACACTCATAACTTTCCCTTCATTTATTCATTTGTTACAATCGAAAGGCATAAATCCTAATAGTGTAATTTCCAATTATATAGAGAATTTATGCATGCATATGTGGAAATACATCTTAACAAGTGTTAGTGATTGGATGAACCCTTTTTAGTATTCTCTAGGTACCAAGCATCTAATTGTTTCTCGTATATTTACTCTTCTTTCTCGTACCCTCAGGAATATAGAAATGGTAAGATTCTTCTCTGTACTAATGGGTATAAAGGAAGAACATGTATAGAAAAAGATCTAATATATTGGTTTGATAGTGTATAAAAAGGGATACATATATACCTAGAGTGATAAGGAACCAATCCATCACCCGTAGTCTTGATAATGGTTGCAAATGCTCCAAAAAAATTTTTGCTAGATTCACAGCTCCTCAAAGGTGACAACTACTGTGCTTGGAAGAAAAATCTCAATCTCACTATCTATGGTCTAAGTCCTCTCTTCCCCCATATCTCACTCACATGTTGAGCCCACTACTTTAGAATCAGTATCTGTTTCACTAGATGAGGCAAGCCCATCTATCCTGGCACTTGTACCACCAGATGTGTCTCTATCCACCATGTGTAGTGTTCAATAACCTCTATCCTTTTTATCACTAGTGTAACTATGTGCCAACTCACCCATATAGTCATTAAATCTCCATATAGTTTCCACAATATGTTTATACATCTCATTACTTACAGCACTGACATATGGGGCATGACCCACGCTACCTAGTCCTCTCTTCATCTTTACACTTGAGGTGACCTATCATCAATTGCATGGGGAAACCTAGCTGGTTGATACATAAGAAACCTCTCATATATCCAAGTTATCAAAAATATGATCAATCCCATGGTCTTCTACCCTCTGACTATCATCTCATATATTGATCACTGACACTTTGTATCTTGTAGGAACCTATCAAGTCTCAATCTATTTGAGTGCATGCCTTAAGGGGTGCATTGGGAAAGGGGTGGGTAAACTAGTGGTGATTCATAATATTGTTGTCCTTTTTTTCACTTTTCATCTACACACTCATATCCTCAAACCATTAACCCTAAGCTTATTCTTCTCATCCTTACCTATTCCAGTCATCTTCCTCTTTCTATCCTCCTTTTCTTTCCTCAATTCCCTTTTAGATTCTCAATTATATTAGGTTGACCATGGCTGAACCTATCTGGTTTATGTGTATTTTTCACATTTTGGGTTTATTAGCCTTTCATCCAAATTAGCTTAGACCTAGTGAATTATCCCTAAAAACATACAAGTTTGACCATGGTAGACCCTATATAACTAATATTTCTAGGAGGATTTAGGGTAAGATATGCCTATATATACAAGTTATTTCCAACCATTTATAAACAAGAGAAGAAAATAAGAATAAGTGTGAATAAACATCTGCTTATTGACCATTTTACTTGAAGAATAAAGATTAGGGTTTCATACTTTCTTTGGAGATATAAATATTGTCTTGTGGAGAAGTCTTTTAGATGCATAGATGGGTTGTGTAGCGTAGAGCTAATTTGTCTTTTTTATCCTTACATACCACAATAATCTGTTGCAAAGCACCTTAGTCAAGGGAGAGATTGAGGCTTGATGGGTTCGTCTTCAAGGAAAGTATTCCTTACTTTATTTCTCCTTTATAAGAATAGATAGATAATGTAGTTGTGCTTGTCTCTTTCATGCATTAAGATTGTGTATACATTGATGTGAGTATATGTCTTCTATGCATGTTTAGTTTAGTTATTTCTTTTTCTTCTAACCCCTACTTTGTGCCATAAGAATTGGTGTGCACTAGATTATATTTACTTTCTTGTTTATTAGAATAGGTGAAATATCAAACCTTAAGAATCTTTTAGGGTTATTATGTTATTGTGTTATATTGTAGGCTTTAGAACCCTACTTTGCATAGTGTATTGTGAAAAGTGATTCCCTAATCGGGTCTAAAGGATCCCTATATTGGTGATGCTCCTACTTAATAAATATATTTCCAATCAGAAGTGTAGGTATGCTCTATCTTATTCGATTTTAGATTTATTTATATACATTATGAATTTTTTGTTACAAACACAAGGTAGCTTCAGCTCCCTCTTGACAAAACACCAACTCAATCAAGACCAATTTTAAAAGATCCAACCTAAAAAGAAGCTTCAACTCCCTCAAGCATCAACTCAGTCAATCACACTTATTTCCACTTAGTTATTTATCTATTTTATCTGAACTCTATCAATTTTCAAACATTAAGAACACATCTCTTATATCCTCTCAATATATTATGCTCACTCCTTCGGCTCCACTCCACTTAATCTCTCTCAAAATTTCCTCTAAGCTTCTTTTCTCAACTAGCCCTCTTCAAGACTGAATAGATCATGTTTATTTGATCTTCATATATAGAATACTTATATGATCATCATAAAATGATTCTCTACTCTCTCTTGAGGGTTTATAACATGTTATCTAACCTCATTAGGCTCATTGATTTATTAACCCATTTTCTTACTCTAAACATTTTCAAATATGCCTAAAATGCCTTGTACAATACACATTTCTTATTCATATACCACTTGGTCAGCCCCATAGCTTTAAACTCTTAGATCATCCATACAATAAGTCTTAGTAAATATCATAAACATGATTAAAATTAAGTTCCTTTTTATCTATCATCACTCTATTAGGCCTCATTTCACTTTTAGGTCTCATAGAGACCTAATTGCATTAGGCCTTCTTATCAACACGATACTATTTGATCCTATGGAAATCATTAATACTATATAAACTAAAAAAATATTTCAAATAACATCCAAAAATACCTTATCCAACATCCTATGAGCTACACAACACATTTTACGTCCAACCACTTCATGAAACCTCTCAATAGTACTCATACCTACTAGGCCTGTGTACACCAAAAAGTTTACCTTTCAATACAAAATATTAGACATAATTAATTCATTAAAACATAATAAAAATAATTTATATAAAAATTATACATAACCTTAGGGTCATTACCAAATGCATTAGACACTTTCACTCAAAGCTTAAGGCTTCAAAATCATCTATGCAACTTACTTAGAACTATCAATTTTACTCAAAGACTAGTCATGGTGAATTTGACTTCCAACACCTATGTGGACACTTTTAAAGAATCCTGATGCATTAATAAGATTATATTACATCTTAAAAACATACCCAAAATTAAAACTCACATGGTTCAATAGTAAAATATTGGTATTTTAGACTAATCTCATGACCTTATATCTCATAAACCAAACTAAACCAGACATGTCATTTTGTGAACAACTTTTCACCATATTCACTGACCTCCAAATATTATTAAAAGTATAAACATGACTTAAAATTATTTAATAAAATATTCATGCACTTGGTTTCATCATTCTACCATTAAAACACATTCCAATTCATCTTCTCACTGTTGCTTGGGTTTTACACTATTTACACCATTCAGCCTGTTAGTGACTAGCTAACTTGGATGACTATTTTAGTACACTTGAATGGTATAAGTTATATATAAATATTCATGGTCATGTATTATGATTCTCTATCTCCTTCTTCCATCCATTTTATTTTCTTAACCAATGCAACTTTTGACTCTTAAAACAAATTCTTCACAAACAAGCCTATATCTATGCATTTTCTCTCTTATCTAACTAACCACCACCACCTGGAGGTACTTGGGAGAGTTAAATACATGATCTAATAATTTTTATATGCATTTAAGACCATTATGAGCTGATTTGACAACTATATTCTACATCAGGACCTTATTAGGATTTTAAGGAGGTTTAACACAGGTTTTGATGTTAATGATTATTCTTAAAGGATTACCCCTTAAATCCAAAACTATTGAATATATATTTTATCTATAACCATTTTCAATCTCTCCTTAATATCTAAATTTTTTATGTAGAGGTTATGCATTCCAATGAACACCTAAAAGTCTTTCTTGGGTTTGTATACCTTCATTATGTGTACTTGAGAGACTTCAAAACAACTTTTCATGTTATTTCCTACAAATCATGACCTCATAATTTGTGATCACTCCTAAAATAACTTTAATTACCTATATCCATGCTCTCCTACACACATTCACCTTGAAATCTATTTCTCATGCCCCATTAGGCTGGGTAGAGCTAAAGAATGATCTAGATGCAGACCAAGATCAAAGGACCCACTTTTAAAGACTCACTTTGAAAAACTTATAAGTGTATCCACACCTTATTATCATGCTCACATAACCTTAAAAACCTCTCACATGCTTGAGTTCACTCATCTCATCATGCCACCAACTCATACCTTCACCATGTTATGGCTAAGCTCAAGCTTCCAATGCACTTGATACCTTGACCTGTTTCTTTCATGCCATGACCTCAATAAAACATCAAATAAGAATACATAAGACATCATATTCATATCACTATATATTTCTCTTACTAATGAAAACAATCTTTCATAGCCTCATACTGACCCAAAACTACATGTCCAAGCTTTATATGACTACACATCTTTCTTCCATGCACCTGAACACCTTTGACACCTTGACCTATACCTTCAGGTAACCATAAGACATTAGTTTCCTTCCAATTATCTCTTTCCTTTAAATTCTCTTCATACTCTATGCTTCCTATGCATACATTAGTTATCTTCAAACATCATCTATGGCATGTACCTTCCATGCTCATAATACTCTTGATAATATAAAAACACTCTCTCTTTCATGAATGACCTTACTAATGACAACTCTCATGATCACACTCTTATGTACCTTAAAATATCACATAATTACATCTATCCTTAGTCACTTTTGACATCAACCTTGATATCAATTACAATACAATCTTGACATGATACTCCTTTTTGACATACCATTATGCCTTTACATGGTGCACCCTTTTGACATCAATGACAACAACCTGCCAATAGTTCCCACACTGTGTAAGACCTTTTTTGAAAATAAACTCAATTTTAGATTCCATGGAATTTCTTCCAAGCTAAGTACAAACTTTCTTCAGATGATAGATAATTTTATGATGAGATTATGGTAGTAGTGCCAATGAAATTCTTTCACAAGATCTACATCACCTCTTCTTTCCCTTGGTAGAAGGATTGGAAATGGTACAAAGGGACTCCTTTAGAAAATTATACTTCTATAAAAGGATATGAATGGCTCTCTTTACACATGCCTATGATGGATAAACTCAATCAAATGTGGGATATACATTCCTCTACTTATCTCTGGGAAAACTAATTTTTCACTATCTAGTTTACTTGTACTGAGCCCAAAGTTGCTCACTTCAATTGGTCTTTGCTTTATCAAGTCCTACCTATTAGCATAATTCTGGTCAAGTTGGGGATTTATCTTCCCAAATGCCCCATTTATGGCTACCTTGAAACCATATCGTATCTTTTTTGGCACTATCGAAAGGCCCATCATACCTGATTATGAATTTAGGATTTTTTTAGCCATTTCAATCCATTCCATTCAGTTGGTGCCATATTATTTTATAGGATAACCTAAGTCTACCTCCTCTGTTCACCAAATTTTGGCATGCTTCATAATGGAAATTTTATTTTGGTTCTAAAAATAATGAATTTAATTGTATTTTCTAATAATTTTACTGACTCTTTATTTGCTACTTATGACAAAGCTACCATTGTTTCTAATGTTATTCTACATATTCAAGTGCAAAAATATAAAATGGATATAGAATTTGATTACCTACAGTGGCTCCTCCATTATCGAGGTGATGTGACTTACACCATTGCTTGCATGACACCTTCCCCACCTAGGGATACCCAACCTTATAATAGGGATCGTCTTCTTAAGGGTGGA
Source organism: Torreya grandis (assembly GCA_037957365.1). Taxonomy (NCBI): domain Eukaryota; kingdom Viridiplantae; phylum Streptophyta; class Pinopsida; order Cupressales; family Taxaceae; genus Torreya; species Torreya grandis. The sequence continues at coordinate 789,178 of JARHVA010001681.1, read as the reverse complement.
TTTCACTAAAACCAGTCTCACCATCAATCCCAAGGTTTGGTGCCTTAAATCGGTGTCACTCTCCCTATCTAGTGTAGTAGGGTGGTTGGGGTTATCCCTATTGATCGATGTGCTCATTGGGGCTCTCTACCTACACCACCTTAGCACAGCCAGCAATGAGCACCCTACCTCTAGTGGTCCAAACCCTTAGGAATTTATAATCTGGTAGTTCTTAGGATGATTACTTTGATCCTTTTGATAAAATTTTACCATGGCTTAATTTAGCCATTTATCCCTTGCATGTTGACAAAAAATATAATATTGACTAGGTGGAAAGTGATGTTGGATGGGACCTAGTGGATGATGGAAAAAATCTTGCAAGCTCTAGATGAGGTGGTTCTCTAGAGTTTTCTTTGGGCGTGGCATAGTTTATTCATTGCTTTTGTAGCCTTGGACCTTTTGTTCCTTAAAAATTGCCTAATTTAACTTTGGTGACGTACCCTCTACTACTTTTTTTTGGGAATAATTTTGTACATATTTTATTTATATTAAAATTATAAACTTTATTTCATTAAAAAAAAAAAAGAAAGAAAATAAACAAACAACCAAAACAAAAACTTGTAAAATTTTCTAATGATTAAAGTGAATTTCTAGAAAATTGAACTTAATTTTAGAGTTCCACATTTTTTGAATCTTTTAAAAAAACAAAATCGATGTCAATAGGCAATATACATAGCATTATATGAAAAGTAAGGAAACAATTTTCATATTCATCTAAATTTGAAAAGTATTATGAGCTTTTTGAAATAAGAAATTTTTACGTAATAGGCATTAAATACATAACATTATTGTAGTTCCAATAACTTGAGTCTCTCTTCCTCAACTATCTATTTTAAAAACTATTTTTGTAATTTCATCTTTTCACAGAAATTGTAGGAAAATGGTGACTTTTTTTTGACACCTTCCAAATATTTTACACATGAGGTAGCCATAAATTTTAACCCTATTATTTCAATTTACCTTATATCAATTATTGCTTTAGAAAGATTTTGGATTCCTCTAAGATCTCCTAACAAGCCATAGATGCACAAAACCCTAGAAGTAGGTGAGAGCAAGCTATAAAATTAAAAGTGCATTAAGTGATAATTAATGAGTCAATAGCCAAAAAATATGAAGTAGGTACATATATAGAAGAGAGATAGACATGAACCCCCATCCACATGCATGTGGGACTATCTTCCCCAATGACCTAAAATGACCTAAGGAAGCTGACTAAAGACTACTATAGGCAAAATCAAATTATAAAAAAAATATGCACCAAGACCCCTTGAAGCGTAACTTAGGTGGGTATAAAAATTGGGTTTCGATAATGAGGCTTGATGAGGTACCCAAGAATAAAGCAACTCTCATAAAAAAGAGAAAATAAAAAAATTATTGTGGGAAAAAACTTCTCCCTTAAAAACAAGCAAAGTGAGAAATAGTGCATGCTTTAAGGACCTCAGGTAAAACCAAAAATGTGTCCATAAGTGAGAGAAATAGAGCACATAAAGAGAAGAGCTAAGAAGTCTCCATAAAAGATGTTGAAGTTGTCTACAATAGAGCTCCTAAAATGATGAATGTCACTGATGAGAACCCCTACCTAAACACTAAAGAAGCTATATTCACATATAATAATGTTTCTTCCCTTTTACCATAGAAATAATATGAATCATTTACTGGAAGTCTTCCCATTCCATAGTGGAAGATGAAGACAAAAATATAAATAACTCTGAGTAGGGTCAAAAAGAAAAGTATGGCATAGGTCTGATAAAATCGTGCACAAGAACTAAATGTAATACCACTAAAATAAACCTATCAAATATATGTGTAATTAAGAGTGGATCACCCTGAAACACTTAATGTGTCCATCAAGTACTTTATGGATCTCCAACCAAGGTGTGGTTATTATACAAGAAACTATGTTCTTCATGCATAATAGATGGGCCAATTTCTCCATCAAATAATGATGCATCAGAATCAAAGACAAAGAAAGAATGCATAATGCCTTGTAACTATGCAGTAGGATAATTGGTGTCTAATGAGTCTTAGTTCAATATACCTACACCTTGTAATATTTGAGGTAGACTAGAGGTAGTGGATCAAGAACTAACTCCTCAATATCTAGAAGGTGACAAGGAAATGGTGGTGTATCCCCATAACTAATTAAGTCATTTATCTTAGAGATGTGTTTTAGGCTAAGAAGTGTCATCAAGTACAGTTGAGTCTGATGAATAATAATGACATGGAACATTCATTGAAGGAATATCCATTTTAAGTGGAGAGCATGGCTCAACAACCCTTGAAGATGAAAAAATGTTTGGAGATAAAGCACATGGATTTGTAGAATAAATATCCATGGTAAAATAAGATTCATCCATGCTCTCACTAGAAATAATAGATTCCTTAGAAGTGCTAATCTATGGTGGCTCTAGAAGAACAACACTCTACATAGGAATGAAAGTAGAACCTATAATAGGATAACTAAGATTTGGAAAAATATCACCATGTAGTGGTGGGTTGATAAAAGGAAGAGTGTTATCTACCTACAATGTGTTTTCACACTAAATAGAAGTAGGATGAGAGAGTACAATAATATTCAAAGAGAAAATAAGAAGAGGAGGAAGAGGAGTGATGTATATCTTAGCAGTATCTCCAAGAAGTGATTTTAGGATGATCCAAATAATATAAGGACACATTGTATGTTTCACATGACAATGAATTTATATGGAAACATGTAATAGTAAGGTACCAAGAACCTTGTCAAAAGAATTAGCCCACTTATTAGACTAAAAAAGATCAGTGGGAGTAGGAATCCATCTATATAAGAATGAAATAGGATTCTTGCTTGTGAGGAAGTGTTCCATGTAAGTATGCTAAGAATTATAGTTGGTCTTTCCAAGAAGAATCATTGGTGTAGAATCCAATTTCCCCCATACATCTCTCTCAATTAAATTTGACATGCTTGAGATAAGACATAAAAGAAGTACATAACTACACAATAAAAATTGTAAGGACTCCCTAGTTACAAGAATAATGCACGCTCATGAAGATGACATTAGGCACAACTATGAATGCATATAAATGAGCAATAAGTGCATGAAATAATATAATTTAAAAAATGAGTGTGTATAAGATCAATAAAAACACAACACCACATAGTACCCCTTCAGAACTATTAGTTAAAACCCACATAACGTTAAAAATATAATTCATGCTTGTATAGACATTTGGCATAGTTGAGAATGCATCTTGAGCAAATAGTGCATAAGTATCAAAAAAATAGAGGGGAATCAAGATATATTGATAAAACATCCATAAAAGAGAAGATAAATTTGAATCAAATGAGTAATCAATGAGAGAAGGAGAAGAAAGTGGTTTGATTATGAGGGGCTTTGTCCACCTACCAAACTGGAACTCACCCTCTATCTTTGTAGAGGAAATATGAGAGGAGTAATAGACAAAGAAATAAGACAATATTATAAAATCTCCAAGAATATCTCTCTAAAATATATTATTTTTAATAAACAAAAAATAAATCCCCCCATTTTCAAAATCCTGCCTAAAATGTCGTCCTCACCATTTACAAAGTCAATTTTTTTTATAAAAATGTTATTAATATCAATACATGACATTAAATTAACATGTCATTAAAAAAAATCTTTTTCCCACCCCTATCCAAAAACTTAATTTGGGAAGATACCACTTAACATTGTGCATATAATAAAACCACCAAAAAAAATTGAGTTGAATACCACATTTAACTCATAAATACCATGAATCGCCAATGGTTGTTTGTGAAACCACAAATTGAAATAATATGGTTTTCAGGTTGTAAAAGATATTTCCATCATGAAAATTTAAAAGTAAGAGGTTTTAAAAATACCACAAAATAGTAAAGGAATGAACTTACTATTGTAGAGTGCCAAGGGATGACACAATTTACCAACACCTAGATCGCAAAGAGGGCAACACCAGGAAGAGGTGAGTTCATTGAACATAGGAGGTGACACGACTGATTTAATCATCAATAAAAGAGACTTATGTATAGAAGATGTCAAGAAAGTATGGAGATCCCCTAATATACAGACCATGATTTCAAAAGGAATAGAGACCATGTATCAAGGGAAAGGTGTTCAATAGGTCATGTAATGGTAATGGGGGAAGCCAAGACGGACATTCATAAGCTCTAATAGGCCATCAAATAGGTGTGGGAAGGATATTTTATAGAGAAAAACCACTTAATATTTAATAAATCATGACATTACCTATTCATCCAACTATAACAAAATATCATGCAAGGTATATTAGGGGTCGATAAAATTTAGAAGAAACCTTTAACACTATAGAATAAATGTTGACTATGTAGTCCTCAAAGATAAATACAGGAATGGTGACCTTGAGACTTAATGGCACATCAAGAAGGGTCGTATAGTGTGAAGGTGATTTCTAAAGGAAAAAACCTAGAAAAGTCCATGGAGGTGAGACTTCAACTTTTGTACTTCCACCAAGCCTATAAAGTGATCAAAAAATGCCCATTTATTGAAATCTACACATAATCCATACAACAAATCTCCAAACTAGAAAGACCCATTTCATAAAATTAAAACCCCATAAAGATTTTTTGATTTTAATACCTATTTGTATGGATTTTCATGGATGTTGAGAAAATATACCAAACCTCCCCCTTCCTTCCTCCCTGGCCCCCAAGAAAAAATGACCAAAAATGAACAAACAATCAATAATGTATGCAATGAAATATCTCACCAAGAATTTTATAAATGGAAATGTGCCTTTTAGATAAGCTCTGATACCATGGTGGACTCTTCTAAGATCTCCTAGTAAGCCAAAGATGTATTCAATTCTAGAAGTAGGTGAGAGCAAGTTGTAAAAGCAAAGGTGTATTAATTGAACATTAATGAATCAATAGCCAAAAATTCAAAGTATATATATATATATATATATATATATATATATATATATATATATATATATATATATATATATATATATATAAAATTTTAGGAGCAATTCAAATATCAAAGTTCATTCTCTATTTCACTCTAGTATCAGAGCTTGATACGGCATAGCATAATTTCCTTATAAATTCATATCATAAGCACAAAGGAAAGCGTGAAGATCTGATAGAGGTGATTGATGTCTACGTAATAGTTACCTAGGAAAGACTTGATGCCACTAGAAGTAGAGTGCTTTATGAAGTTGTAAAGTGTAAGCCTATAGAAGTTTAAAGCCTATTTGAGGGTGAAGATAGCTATGCAACACAAGGGAAATGTGTGCTATTTGGTGTGTTTAATAGTACAATCTCAACAAGAAAATACAACACACCTAGACAAGATTACTCAAAATCAAGTCAACATACAGTGGTCTTAAGAGATCGCAAACAAGGGTCATATTTAGATGTTGCACAATCAAAAGTACATAACTTAGTCAAATGTCCACAACAACAGGGATGACATATTAAAATGTCCATACAATAAAAAATGACATATTAAAATGTTAATGAAAGCATACATAGCCATGGGGGTTGTAAAGGGAGCATATTCAATGATCGAACAAGAAATATAATAGAAATGCAAGACATTAAAGGAAGTGCATAAATGAAGACATAAAAAATCAACATAAACATGTCATAATAGTACATAGATCAAATGTGTTAGAAAAAAATGTCAAGTGCATAGCATATCAAGTACCCTATGATAGATATTATCATAGATAAAAACATGTGTACGTATATGTATGATCTCAAAACATGATAATGTAAAATGATATAACCTAAAAGTATCATGATCATATAGGTAGATGCCCCCAATGTTCATATGACACGAGTAGAGAAAAGGCTCAACATCCGACATAGGAATAAACCATGTATCTATGTATGTCTGAATCATATTCAAGTAAAAGTGTGAGACACGTGTGTATGTAAGAGTAATTTATATGGCATCCATTAACATAAAACTAACACATAGATTCCAAGGAGTCAATAGAATATATATGTTTTAGAAATGTGTTTATGAATTTTTAAACATTTTCTATTTTTGGGGTATTTTTTGAAATATTTGAAGAGTAATATCTAAAGATATCGAGAGGATAATAATTATCTATGAAGAGTGGTACCTGATTATCATGTCATAACAAACATATTCCATATTTGTGCATAAAATCACTAGAAATTTTATCATGTGCTTTTGGTAAATTTAAACTTGGTACCTTTGTTATGGGGTTATTTTACTTTGATGTTAGTAACCTAGTTTGTCTATTTTTGCATTATATTTAGTAAAAAATTGACTAATATGTAATACAATAGAGCATGATTTAGATCAAAGTGTTTCAATACATTTAATAGATCCAACACAAATATTGGATGCAACAAATTTATTCACATGTTCCATGTTATATCCCAGATATGTAAAGATTTCCCAAGTACATATATTGAATTCACAACTTGGTTCAAGTATGGTATTTTAACATTGTTTTCCATCTATGAAAGGCTCAATGATTTGATGCTTTGAGGAATGATTGAAAAAAAATTCATATGAAGGCACATGTATAATATTACCCTTTTTAGGTACTTTCTGCTCTTTCGATACTTTTTCCTTTTGTATCATGTTCAGAACATTAGATTTTTCAAGTGTCTCTTACTTTTGACCTCTTTTTTTAGAAACCCTCTTTTAAGAATGATTGTTTGATTTTATTGAGTTTGATTTTGTACCTTTTGTTCTTTCTCCTTTTGTAGCATTGCCTTTGGAATCTTTTTTTGCTCTAATTATTGCATTTGTATGTGTTTTTTTTAATCAACATTTTGATAAATTTTTGGTTCTTTATGGAATTGTTCCTTGTGTACCTCATTTTAATTCATAGATTATTTCCCTTTTATATTGATAAAATGTATATTTGAATGATTTTTATAAGTATTGCCAATACAACGCAAGCCTTAATTTTCATTTTGGTCATATGTGGAAGTAGGATGAATAATGCCTTAGGAATGTTTTCCAAACCCTTGACCATGATAATCAAAGTCTTATAATATTGTTGGCATAATTTGTTAACTCATATTACTTTTTTTAGCACAAGTTAGTTAGTTGTCTTTTAGGTTTTCATAAGTGTCGATCAGTGACAATTTTATAATTGTTTATACATTATATATATATATATATATATATATATATATATATATATATATATATATAATTTTAGGAGCAATTCAAATATCAAAGTTCATTCTCTATTTCAATCTAGTATCAGAGCTTGATATGGCATAGCATAATTGCCTTAGAAATTCATATCATAAGCACAAAGGAAAGTGTGAAGATATGATAGAGGTGATCAATGTCTAAATAATAGTTACCTAGGAAAGACTCGATGCCACTAGAAGTAGAGTGATTTATGAAGTTGTAAAGTGTAAGCCTATAGAAGTTTAAACCCTGTTTGAGGGTGAAGATAGCTCTGCAACACAAGGGAAAAGTGTGCTATTGTAATCATTCAAAGCTCTTAGAAGAGAGTCATGACTTGTAAAAATAATTGTAGTGAAGTCTGCATTTAAAGCCCTGACCAAGAAATCAAGCAAAAGTCTAATGTAGCCAAAATGTTCCTTTGATTGATGCATCAGTGTTTGGCATATCAAATTGCAAGCCTATAAAAAAGGGCCATTTCAATAAGGTACATTTCAAATATAGAAATTTTGAAGCTTTGAAACAATAATTCTTATTTTGGCTTGTATTTTCTTACATTCAAGAGGGCTCTTCCAGTAAATAATATTCAATGAAATCTAAAATATGTCCTCGACAATGGAAATAAAAAGGGCATGTAGCACCAAAAAATCAAGAAGAGAATGCATCTGATGATGAAGTAGTAGAAGAATCATCATATGGAACCCATGATGATCTTGTACTAGTCTCCCAAACCTTGACCGTAATGAGCAAAGTTTGGTTAATAGACTCTGGTGCTAGTAAGCACATGACTAAATGGAAGGAACTCTTTGATTCACTGACAACTCACCCAACTGGAGATTAAGTTCAAATTAATGATGATAAATAGTATGTTGTAGAAGGAATTATATGTGTCACCACTCCTCTTGGGATAATACATTATTTTCTCACAAAGCTACTCTATGTCCTTGGTTTGACAACAAATCTCTTTTCTGTTAATCAACTATTGAATCACAAGATAAAAATAGAGTTTCTAGTCCAAGAAGGCATCAAATCATGTCTCATTTCTTGAGAAGGTTAGGTTCTTTCTAAATCCTTCTTGAAGATTTAGTTATTTACCTTAGATGTAGTTTCAACCAGCAAAGTTGCACTCACTACCTCTATAATAAAATTCGCTGCACTTTGGCACTACCACTATGGTTATCTATCTATTGATTCCCTCTTCTAGCTTAGTTTTAAGGAAATGGTACATAGAATTTCTCAAATTTCCCATTCTTTGTTGATGTGTCCTAGTTGTCTTATGGGAAAACAACATCAGGATCCATTCGAACCAAGTTCTTCTCATGCTAAGGAATGACTTGTTGTGGCACATAATTATCTATGTAGACCCTTTATAGCATCCCTTCAAGGATTCAAATACTTTTAGTTGTTTTTTGATGACTTTTCTCACAAGACTTGGGTATTCTTTATCAACAAAAAGAGTGAAGCCCTTACACATTTCAAGTCCTTCCATCAGCATGATGTTTCATAATTTGGGAAGCAACTTTAACTCCTTTGCTCAGATCAAGGGGGAAATTCACATCAAAAGAGTTCTCAACATTCCTAAAGTGAAATGGAATCAAGAAACAGCTGATTGCTCCCTATATGCTTCAGAAAAATGGAATTATAGAATGATTCAATCACTCAGTCATGGAGATGGCTCATTGCACGCTATCCACTAAAAAGTTGATGGCACCATTTTAGGTATAAGTAGTATAGATGACTAACTATCTTCTCAATAAAGCACCAACAAATATATTTCTAGACAAGACACTAAAAGAGGTATGGAGTGGTTGTAAACCATAAATTTCCCATCTTAGAGTATTTGTTTGTACTTCTTATATGCATGTTCCAAATAAAAAGAGGAAGAAGAATGAACCAAAGAACCTCCAGTGTATTTTCTTAGGGTATAACACTATCTCCAAAGCATACCATTTCATGGATCCTGAGATGAAGAATATTTATGAAAGTTGTGATGTGGTATGTGATGAATCATCATTTGACTCATTAGCATAGAAGGAGATAAACCAGACCACCTCTCACAAACATTTCCAAATAGTTAGATGATGAGCATGAAGAAAGTAAGGATCTTGGTAATCTATAAGGTAGTTCTTCATCAAATCAGCAACCACATCGACATCCTAAATGGCTAGATACCATAATCAAGGACTTACACCTAAACTCTCCTCTAGACACTTCATTAGGAGTTCAAACAAGAAGATAGGTGAGAGATAAAGTCAATCTTACTCATGAGTTTAGTGGTTGACATCACTGAACCAGAGATAGTTTGAGAGGCCTTAAGTTAACCTCAGTAGAAGAAAGATATGGATGTTGACTATGATGCCCTCATCAAAAATGGGACATGGGAAGTTGTTGTTCTACCTATAGGGAATAAATCTATTAGTTGTAAATGGATTTTCAAAACAAAGAACAAGGTAGATGGATCCATCGACAAATACAAGGCATGACTTGTTGTAATATACTCAGTAAGAAGGCATTGATTATGAGGAGACCTTTACACCCACTATAAAGATCAAAACCATCAAAAGTTTTTACATACTAGCAGCAAAATATGTATGGAAACTTTAGTAAATGGACATCAAGAGTGTTTTCTTGAATGGTGATCTAAAATAAGAAGTATACATGACCCAACTAGAAGGTTTCATCGATGATAAACATTCACAAAAGGTATGTCACCTAGTTAAGTCACTTTATGGACTTAAACAAGCACCTCAGGCATGGTACATAAAAATAGATGATCACCTATTGTAGCATGGTTTCATTCATATCCCCTCTGATTCTAATTTGTATATCAAGAAGGTTGGTATAGATATTATCATTCTTGTCTTGTATGTGGATGATCTTGTGATCAATGGTAGTTTAGATGATCTTGTTAATGAAGTAAAGAATGATCTAAAGAAATCCTTCGATATGACTAATTTGGGGCTACTACATTACTATTTTGTCTTGGAGATATGGTAGAAATATAATTACATCTTTATCTCTCAGATGAAATACACCAAGACACTCCTGGAAAAGTATAGAATGTCAAATTGTAAACCTCTTTCAACACCAATGGAGAAAGGCTTACAACTCTCTCAATTTTAGGATTCTCCTCAAGTAGATGTAACTCTCTATAGACAACTTGTTGGGAGTCTCATCTACTTGACCTACACTAAACTAGATATATGTTTTGCTATGAGCTATCTTTCTAGATTTATGCAGGAGCCAAATAAATGTCACTAGATTATAGCAAAACATGTTTTAAGATTTGTCCAACGTACACTTGAGTATGGTCTAGAATACAAGAATAATATTCAGTTCTTCTTGAAGGGGTACACTGATTCAGACTATGCTAGATCTGTTGATGACAAAAAATATAATTTAGGATACATTTTTCATCTCAGATCTAAACCCATTTTATGGATCAACAAAATGTAATCAATAGTTGCTCTCTCATCCATGGAAGTAGATTTTCACACTGCATGAGGAGCTGTGTGTGAAGTTATATGGATATGTCACATTTTATTTGATATGGAGATTCCTGAAGATCAATCACCAATTTTATTTTATGACAATCAAGGTGTGTTTAAGCTTGTGAAGAATCTAGTATTTCATGAATGAACCAAATAGATTGAGGTTTAGTGTCATTACATTAGATAACAAGTTTTGAACCACCATATTCAACTCCATTACTACCTGACAAATTTACAGATAGTAGATATACTCACCAAGTCTCTTGGCAAGGTGAAATTTGATCTATTTTGGGGGTACATTTGTAAAAACAATGTAATAAAAGGGGGAATGTTGGTGGAATTTGTTAACTCATATTACATTGTTTAGCGCAGGTTAGCTAGTTGTATTTTAATTTTGCATAGGTATCGATCAGTGACAGTTTTATAAATGTTTCTACATTATTCGTATATCTGATTCTGGGAACAATTCAAATATTAAAGTTTCATTCTCTATTTCAAATATTTCATTCCAAAACCATACTCTTTGGAAAAATGAGTATCATTATTGAAAGGTAAAAAAGCAAAATTTGCATCAATTTCTTTATTTGATTTTTATTTTCAAATATTTTCTTGCTTTATGTTTGATATTTTGTAATTATTTTGGTTTTGATTTAGGAATAGTGTCAACACTATAATAATCATTTAGAATTTTAACCTATTGTTGTTTCATGTTGACCAACAAAGGGAGCTCACATGGCTTATTTTATGGTGGTTTTAACATCATTGGGTCCTTTGGTAATCTTATACCATTTTTTTTTGAAATCTTTGGTAATGGTATTTGTACTATTTCTTTGTCCTTTTGACCCTCTTAAGGTTGACTCAATGTTTTTAGCCAAGAAAGATGTATGGCATAATAATCATTTACATGTTTGTTTGTTATTTTATTTTTCCCTTGTCTAGATTCAATTTTATATCTTCTAAAAGTGGATTTAGCTTATATGTACTAGGACCTATAGGTTCGAATATGTTATGTAAACTATGATAAAGTGGATCAAATTTTAGTTTATGCATTTTATCATATGTCATCTAATAATTGGTATCATCATTACTATCATATTAATCTAAAATATGTACACATTTCTACTTAGTATTAATGAATACAAGAAGCTCAAATATTGGGGGATCTTGTAGTTCTATTGGCTCCTTTAGTATGGTTTTTTTAATCTTGATGTGTACCTTAGTATTTATTGATTTATTTACATCTAGAGATAAATTAACCATTGTAATTGAATCACCTATTTCACACGTATAAGTGTTCAATAGCAATGCATTGTTAAGGTGGTACCAATGTAGGAATGCCTTTAGTTTTATAATGTATCAATTTGCAAAATTTGAAAGGTTCATCATTAACAAGCATGGATAATAAGGTCCCGTCATGTTTGAATTTTACATATCAGTGAAGTGTAGATATGACATATTCCATTGAATGTGTCCAAGGTCTACCTAAAAGTAAATTATAATGTAATGATTTAGATATTACCTAAAAAGAAGTTGAAACTATTTTTGGTCCCAATGTCACATCTAATGTGATTTGACTAACTGAAGGTCTATGTTAATTATTAAATCATTTTATGTGCATAACTATTTTTAAAATAAGATTAGTACTAATACCCATGGTGGTTAGGAATTTTATGTCATTAATTTTTAGTTCTTATATATTATCAATACAAAACCTTATGATTCCTTTATTTCATGTGGTCATGTGTATGTATAAATGCAAATTTTGGTCACTGATATAGTTAAATGGTAAATCTTTTAGATCAAAAGTAAAGAGGTTGGCAATGTTCTTTAAATTTTTCATGATATCTTCAAAATAAGCTTCTCAATATTACTTAGAACTTGTGTCTCATGCAATGCCTCATATAGGATATCCTTATAAACATTAGATTGCTTTAGGAGCTCAAGGATTGAAATTTTAGCTTGTTTATTTTTTAATTGGTTAATAATGTCATAACCCTTTGATTTTATTACAATTTAAGGTTTAGGTGGAACCTATTATATATTTATAGGTGGTAGAATAGGTTGGAAAACATGACCTCTTCAAGTAATAACAACATAGAACACATAAACTAATATAAGTCATGGATGAATAATGGGTGTAGGATGGTAGCTATGATCCAGGCAACCCAGGTAACCATTCGGTGGCAGATAGGTGGCAGTCAGCGCCTCGACTTTTGCTTTGTTTCATTATGTTTTGTCCTCGGTGGCAGTCAACGCCTTGACTGTTGTATTATTTTCATTTTGTTTTGGCTGTGAGCGATTATATCCTCAAGCATTATGTTGTTTTAATGCTGTGAGCGACAATATCCTCGAGCGTTATATTGTTCATTCATGACCATTAATTCCTCGAGCCACGCAATTGTCATGTCCCCTTTTTTGTGGACATTGACAGGCTTGATGATTAGCCTATTATGCAACCTTCATAGGCTGATTGGATGGATAGAGGGTCATGATGGAGATTGGCTTGGCTTTGATTTACAGAATTCCTATAGTTGGCTCTCATTCAGGTTATCTTAGACACATTGGGCCTAAGCTCCTATTATTTATGGATATTTGACATACAGCGGAGCACCCTTGTTTTGATATGGTCATGTGCAGAATCACTCCCTGATTCACCAGCTTCAGACGGTTCGAGGATCCGACATGTATTGAGGGAGATATTAATATTTGATTGATTTAATCAAATATTAATTATTTGGTCTAATTTTAAATTAGATATTAATTAATTATTAATTAATTAATTATTTGGTCTAATTTTAAATTAGATATTAAATAATTATTAATTATTAATTAATTGGTCTAATTTTAAGACCCAAATTCTAATTTAAGAAGCCCAAGTTCTAATTTGAGGAATTCTAATTTTAGAACCCCAAGTTCTAATTTGAGGAATCTAATTTTAGAACCCCAAGTTCTAATTTGAGGAAATCTAATTTTAGCAAGCACACCTTTGTAAGGGTATACGAGTTTCTCATGGGAGAGAGTTGGAATTATGAATTGATTATTGATTTTGATATTGAAGAAATTCTTCTGTGAAGACTGAGCCAAGGGTTCCAGGATTCCATCTGCAGTGGAGAACGTCAACTCTTCATTGTGTGCGATTCAGAGGTTGTGAAAGATCAGCCGATCTATTGCCAAATTGAGAGATAGCTTCACCCAGAAGTTATCATAGTATTACAGGTATTTGAGAGATAACTTCATACAGAAGTTATCACAGAGGTTTACAGATTTGAGAGATATTGCACAGATAAAGATCTTCTCTATTAGAGCCATCCCAGATTTGCAAAAGATCAGATTTTGAGACGATATTTGTATTCGTTTATATGCGTCCCAGAGATTCATTATTGTAATCATTCTGAAGAATAATAAGAGCACTGATTTTCCAGTTAAGTGATTTACTGTGGTTTATTTATTATTTGAATTTATCTTGCAAAATCGTATCTTATTTCATGCAAAAGTAAAATATAGTGAAATAGTCAGAAAAATATCAGGGTTTCAGAATTGAAGAGAAATGGGGATATTACAGTGGTATCAGAGCTTTTATTCTGCCATCTTGTTGGGTAGATCAGAGATTGAATCAGGGTCAGTTTGAAGGTTGAACAATTTTTGCGTCCCCCGAGAAGCCAATTGAATCATTGACCAAATTGAAGGATTTCCAGGTATATATATTTTCCGTACAGGTACGGCCGGCACCTGCATACAAGGCGTTGACTTTCTTAAGAGCCCCATACATATTAATTCTGATATCTACCGCACTAAATTACCAGACAGTGGCCAAAGGACAACGTACGGACGACGTACGGCAGAGGTTGTCACGCCGAAAAAAAAAAAAAGGGCTGTGTGTGTGATATAACCGTGAGGAGGATAAAGAAAGACGTTGAAAATTTGGGAGCCGTTGATAAAGTGCTTGTTACCAAGGCGTAATCAAGTCGTTCTAAAACGTATTCTGTTATTAAATCCTTTCATGCATAAAGCCGTGTGTCAAGACAATCCTTCACAAAACGGTGGAAAGAATACGCGACAGAGGTTTGCAGTGTCTGAATATTGCGCAGGCCGTAAGGAATCTTGTGCAATAAGGAGTTTGGCTGGACTCGTTGGAAGACAGAAAAAATTTCACATCAGAAACGCGCCGTACGGCCTTTAACCGCAGAAATATACGGATAGTTTGCCGATGGTGTATGGGCAACGGCTAGGACATTTTTGTCAAACAACAGTAGGGGATATTTTTTCTTGATATAATTTGTTTGAGGACATTAATCTGTGTGTCATCCACGCCAAGTGGGTCACTATCATGCCCAAAGATATGCAGCTCGCTCGTCCCATCCGTGGTGAAAGGGCTTAATTCGTCCCTTATCTTTTCTGCCTTCCAACGGCGTGTTTTCACACCACTTAAACAAGATCAAAATTGAAATAATAATGTATTTTTGATAGAAATTACATAGAACCCCCAAATTCTAGAAAAAAGCACAGCAAGAGCTAGACACACATATTGGGCTGGACCGCTTAGTAGAAGAATCAGATCGGATCAATCTGAAATATTTGTGGGCAATTGTAAAAGAAACGCTTAGGTTATAATCCGGCAGGAGCTATTCTGATTCCCCACGAATCCACAGAGGCAGTTCCTTGGAGGCCATTATTAAACCTCGCCTGCCTCACTGTCTCTACCATTGAAGGGTGTATACTCTTATTTACCTTCAAAGTTGTTCTTGATTTCCACTCGCTATATTTAATAGTGGTTATTTGCAGTCCCAGTCTATAGGTTTTCCCCTGAGTACACATAAGGGAATCGGCTAGTAAATCATGTGTACTTCAAGTACTCAGAAATAGTGGGACAATGATATGAAGATGCTGAAACAAAGTTTGAACCAGTTGGTTAAAACCCAGAGGAGGATGAATGAAACTCTTTCAGATCCTACATTTGAAGACAATTACTACGGTATATGGCATCCATTCGTAAAAGGTCCACATCACAAAACAGAATGAAGGAGAAACAAGAGGTCTCTACAGGGGTTGAGGGCAGCGCTACACCAGTTGTTAGACATGTGGATGAGCTTAGTCATGGGAATTTAGATTCTCAGTTACTTGCAAAGGACGTGGGAGCGGGAGATTGTGAGGATGAGATAGTTTCAGCAGCAGTCTCTTCAGAGATAGATGAGGATGAGTCCGATGTTTGCACTCAGAGTGTAGAGGTGTACCCAGATGTTAGTACACTAAGTGTTGATAACCTCTCAGATATGGCAGAGATTGTAGAAGAGTCCCAGGATCCTATTATTGTAGATGACACTTAGGAGAATGCAGTGGACAGTTTTGAGGACTTAGTTACACCGGTTGTTTCTTTCGGTATGGAAGAGTTGGACAGTGATGCTACAGTTGTTGATACTTCGTATGTTGATAGGAGCTTTGGAGTTGATTCACAGAGTATGGATGGTAGTACTCCAGAGATTAGTGATTTTGAGTCTACTCTTTTGGACCATGCATCAGAGGAGGATTGTAGGAGACAATCTAGCCAGTACCACCATGTGTCTAGTCAGCTGAGAGTTAGTGAGCGATACATTGCTACCGCTTGCAAGCATTTCGATGATGCTCGTCAGTTGTTAGCAGTTTATGGATGGGGTTCTCCTACTAGCATTGAGCAGGGAGGCAGTTATTTATCCTTGACAGAGATCCACTCTTTATGGGAGGCTATCCAGATTTTGAGACAGGATTATATGCAGTTGGTCACCGATAGAGATTATCTTATGGAGTGGGGTAGCACAGCATATGATGCATTGTTGGTCGAGGAAGATAAGGTGAGTGAGCTTACTCAGCAGCTAGAGGTGACTTCTGAGATTCTTGAGACTACGCAGTTAGCTTATGAGGAGTCACAATTTCATTTGGCTGAGATGACCATGGAGTTAGAGCATTTACGGTCTTCACCAGCCCCAGACTCAGAGGTTAGTACATTGAGTGTTGTTGGTGAGTACATTCCTATAGTTGTAGCTGAGGAACATGTTGTTGAGGCTGACACACCGGTTCAGAATTTGGGAGTACCTAGTTCTGATGAGTTTGGGATACCTCTCCAGATTGATTCTTCTCACACAGATGACAGTGTGGTCTAGTTGGTTGTGCCACCTTTACAGAGAGATCAGTTGTGGTGTGTGGGGGAGTACGTTGATGCTTCCACATATAATTTTTACTGCATGGAGTCATTCATGGAGTATTTGCTGGATAGTGCAGGTGTTCATCTGGATTCGTGTAGGGTGACAGAAGGTGTTCTCATCCAAGGTACTGGTGCTATTAGCAAATTGGGTGGGGAGATTATAGGGATCCTATCTACTATGCTACCTCACAAGGATTTTGAGGTGGGGTATGCTCATTATTCTTCTTTTGATCCAGAGAGAGAAGATTTGATTTCACACAGGTGTAGATCGGCTCCAATTTCTTACCATCCATTATGGGACGGATTGCCACCATCTCTTGCAGATGGAATTGGCAGTTTGAGTTGTCCATTATACTTGGGTTATGATGCTTCGAGAGTTTGGTTCTCATGTGTTCTTGACTATGGCAGTTGTGCTCTTAGAGTTTGGTTGAGTTGCATTTGCCAATTTGATTATGGGTTCCTCTTTGTTCTACTTCTGCTAATGTTACAGGTACTTGCATTGATTCACAGCAGTGCAGAGCATAACTACATTTGGGATCCAGGTGGATCGAGTAGTTCATTGTTCCGAGATTGCTTGGGGACCAGCAATTTCTGGAGGGGCGGATTGTCATGTCCCCTTTTTTGTGGACATTGACAGGCTTGATGATTAGCCTATTATGCGACCTTCATAGGCTGATTGGATGGATAGAGGGTCATGATGGAGATTGGCTTGGCTTTGATTTACAGAATTCCTATAGTTGGCTCTCATTCAGGTTATCTTAGACACATTGGGCCTGAGCTCCTATTATTTAGGGATATTTGACATACATCGGAGCACCCTTGTTTTGATATGGTCATGTGCAGAATCACTCCCTGATTCACCAGCTTCAGACGGTTCGAGGATCCGACATGTATTGAGGGAGATATTAATATTTGATTGATTTAATAAAATATTAATTATTTGGTCTAATTTTAAATTAGATATTAATTAATTATTAATTGATTAATTATTTGGTCTAATTTTAAATTAGATATTAAATAATTATTAATTATTAATTAATTGGTCTAATTTTAAGACCCAAATTCTAATTTAAGAAGCCCAAGTTCTAATTTGAGGAATTCTAATTTTAGAACCCCAAGTTCTAATTTGAGGAATTCTAATTTTAGAACCCCAAGTTCTAATTTGAGGAAATCTAATTTTAGCAAGCACACCTTTGTAAGGGTATAAGAGTTTCTCATGGGAGAGAGTTGGAATTATGAATTGATTATTGATTTTGATATTGAAGAAATTCTTCTGTGAAGACTAAGCCAAGGGTTCCAGGATTCCATCTACAGTGGAGAACGTCAACTCTTCATTGTGTGCGATTCAGAGGTTGTGAAAGATCAGCCGATCTATTGCCAAATTGAGAGATAGCTTCACCCAGAAGTTATCATAGTATTACAGGTATTTGAGAGATAACTTCATACAGAAGTTATCACAGAGGTTTACAGATTTGAGAGATATTGCACAGATAAAGATCTTCTCTATTAGAGCCGTCCCAGATTTGCAAAAGATCAGATTTTGAGACGATATTTGTATTCGTTTATATGCGTCCCAGAGATTCATTATTGTAATCATTCTGAAGAATAATAAGAGCACTGATTTGCCAGTTAATTGATTTACTGTGGTTTATTTATTATTTGAATTTATCTTGCAAAATCGTATCTTATTTCATGCAAAAGTAAAATATAGTGAAATAGTCAGAAAAATATCAGGGTTTCAGAATTGAAGAGAAACGGGGATATTACAGCAATCTCCCACGGTGGCCTTTCAAAACATGTATAAATATATTGTAACCCAAAAAAGGGAAGACAGACATCTCTTCTCAGAGATAAGCGAGATGTCTTGCCAAAACATATGCTTATCTCTGAGAAGTGATGTATGTCTTCCCCTTTCTGGGTTACAATATATTTATACATGTTTTGAAAGGCCACCGCAGGAGATTGTGTGGCTCGAGGAATTAATGGTCATGACTGAACAATATAACGCTCGAGGATATAGTCACTCGCAGCATTAAAACAACACAATGCTCAAGGATATAATCGCTCGTAGCCAAAATAGAATGAAAACAATACAACAGTCGAGGCGCTAACTGCCACCTAACTGCCACCGAGGACAAAACATAATGAAACAAAGCAAAAGTTGAGGTGCTAACTGCCACCGAATGGTCACCTCGAATGGTTGCCTGGGTTGCCTGGATCAAGTTGTCACTCAAATAAGATTTAGGCATAGCAAATGGTTGAGAGAATACATGTTGGCATCTAGATAATGGCTCTATAACATTGCCAAAAAAAATTAAAGAGAGATCAAATGTTGTTTTTGTGTAAAAAACTATCATTATTTGTATGAATTTTATTTATAGATTTGACAAAATAACTAATGTAGCAAACCATAACAACTATGACAAATTAGAACCCAAAATGGGTGATAAATGCATCCATGTTATACATATTGTATAAAAATCAAGGATCAACAACAAAAAAATAGAAAACCCTAATTTACCTAGGGTTTGATATTCAAAGATCGAGTTCACCAAATATTTAACCCTAAATTAAATAAATATGGGGTATTTAGGGTTAATAGGTTAGAGATATCCTAGGGCACAAGGATGGTAGATTATTTTTAAAGCAAACTAATTAATTAAAAACTTAGATAAATATATATATTGAATTTATAATGCTGAGATAAAATAAAAATAGTAAGTACAACTATGATAGATGTGGAAATGATAAATAAATAAATTACTTAGTTGGTTATGATCTTGACACAATTCTAGATCTAGAACATGCAAGAGGTAGACTAGAAGATTATTCTGGAATAGTTGCCAAATTTTGGATTAATTACCTTTGTAGCTACAGACACTAGTGTCAGTCTTGGCTATTATGTCGATGCTACTATATGAACTTGATGTATGTATTTTATACATAATATGTACTAATAAAGATGCGACCACTTAGATAATTCTAGGTTTGTCTTCACTTTCACTTTGGTACATTCAAATCTAGGTCATAGACTGTTACTTCTCATGAAATTATAAAACCTTATTTCTTCATCTTCATAGTGACCTTAGAGAAAAATGGCTTGGTGCGAACATGGTGTCGAGCTAATGCCAAAGACCCCTATGTTAATAAGCACTACCTACATAGCTAATCTTTGAAGAGGGCCTCATATTGATGTAGTTTCATGAGTTGACTTGTGTGTGAATCATGCAATATGTGGAAAGCAAGTACAATAGTGACCTAGCATGTAACATGGAAAATATATCTCTTGGGTTTATCCTTCAGTACTTCAGACTTTTGTAAGTGGTGTCCCTATGACTGATATAAAAATATGAGAAAAAGAAAAGCTTTACTTTATTGAGTGATTAATTGAATGCATTTAATAGGTTGCCTTGGTCTATGCTAGGTTCTGTAGGCGAGGAATGAATGAGAGTTGATCTTATATTTATATCAATCCCTTTGGAGAAGTAACTTGCATTAAAGAACTTAGGCCAACTATCAGCATACATTTCATTTATGCCACCTAAGCACCTAACCAATGCTATAAAAGATAATCAAACTAACTAAACAATATAATATCTAAGTTATGCTAAAAATGTTCAATATATGACATGCATATCTCCCCTGCATTTACATTCTAATGCTTTGCAAGAAGGAAAGATAGTAAATATGTAAACCTTCAAAAAGTAAAGGAAACAAGACTTGGATATTTGGTTAAGTAGTCTATGTATATGATCTTTGATAAACTATTATTCTTTAATTATCATCACATTTTAAAATAAATATTGGTTTCATTTCCCTCATTTAACTTTAATCACTTGGTTTTAGTACCCTCATTTAGCATTTGTGTTTTAATTTATAAATTTGTATATTGAAATTGATTTCTTGAATGTTAAAAGAAATTTATTTTTAGATTTATACGTAAGTCGATATGAGGCATTGATATTAATAAGTTTCACTAATATGATTTTGTGTTCCTTGTGCCTTAGGTATGGTGTAATGCATCATGTCATGATTCTCCAAATGTAACATTTAACATGGCATCCAATGAATGATATTGAACATATAGAATGAAATACAAATAATTTCGCAGATTTCTAGCTTGTAAACATAATCTTGAGGATAAGCTTGTTACAATGATTACTTATATTGAATCAAAAGATGATTGGCATCAATAGCAATATGTACATTCAAATAATTTTAGATCATTCAATATTTTAGCATAAAAACTTATGAGAAAAAAGTTTATGGAAAGTAACAATTTTACACTCAAAATGAAACATATATATTAATAAATTTTACTAATATAATTTTACACTCATATTTTAAATATAGTATATAATATTGTATCATGGTTCTTACAATAATTACTCATTTGAATCAAAAGATGTTTAACATCAATATCAATAAGTGCATTTATATTATTTCAGATCAGTTAATATTTTATCAAAAACAATTCTGAGAAAAAAGTTTACGAAAAGAACAGTTTAACTAAATAATCATATATAAAGATGAGTTTACTTTATATCTATTTGCACATAAACATTTAAAAAAAAAAAAAAAAAACATCTGACGTAACTTGCACCTTCCAAACAACTGCTGGTTAAATCATCGAGTACGAAAATGATTTTAAAAACTCAAATTTCGAATATTTTGTCAGGGATTTGACATACTGAATTTAATACGACCCGCGAAACAATTGAGTGGACTGTGGGAACACATATCCCGCACAGATGTTAAATATCTAGCCTCTGGCTATTTTTCAGCGTTCCCCCACCGTCCACATGATGCTTATATAAACGCATCTTGCCGCATTCTCTTTAATTTCAAATAGAGGGTACAACGGCAGGTAAATATAGAAAAATACAAATAATGAATCTTAAAGTAAGACTTTTGTGGTCGTGGAGGATCTTTCCACTTGACTTACTGACGGTGTACGACCGGCTGCTAGTTAATCCACACGGCTCCAGTTGGGAGAAGACTTTTGATTGTTTAAAGCAGGGGTTAAATTTGACGGTCACTTTTATTTGTCAAGAAAATTTTTTGTGATGGTTTTCAAATTAATGTCACCTTGTATGTGACGCTCATTTTTTATTTTTGACTTTCATAATTTTGTATAGAAACTAGTTAAAGTTTGTTTTTATTGCCTATATTGCATAGAAAGAACATTCACTACGACTACACACATTACCTTGAGGATGCTCTATCATTGAAAGGGCTCATATTCCTATTTTCAATGTGTGATTGGTCTAATGGAGTTTTAATAATGTATAGGAATAAAATGAATCTTTTCTATTCAAATATGAGCCTTAAAATTTCAGTTCAACAAATAATTCCCTAAACTAATGGGGGCTGAAAATTTCCTTCAATAATTTAGGATTTTTTTTCAATAATTTAAGAAAGTTTTTTATAGGTTAGTATGAATGATTTTTTTAAAGATTTTATAACTGGTAAAAATATAAATCACTTGTTTACATATAATTCTTAAAATATCTTTTAAAATTTCTCAACATAAAAAATAAATAAAAATCCATGAAATTTCTATTCTAAAAAAGCTACTAAATTTCTTAAAAACACGAGGTGAAAAACATAGAGTATTAAATTAAACTTACTCCACCCATAAAAAAATAATCTATTGAGTTTAGTATAAAGTACCTGAATTTTGACTGGAGAAAGCATTATTAAAAAAGTAATCTTAACAACAAAACCTTCAAATCTCTAAGTCTGAATACCAGAAAAACTATAGTTATTTTCTGCACTTGTGCCAAACGTCAATTAAATAAGGGGTTTTAGTTAATTCGTGGCTCCTCAGGGTATAAACATATATTTTCTGGGATTTGTTTACAGCTATAAATTAAAACAAATAATGGCTTTTTAGCTACTTACCTCTTGTAATCTTGGTTATAGTAAAGAAGAGCGATATCCATCTTTTCTTGATCTTTACCTCTCCTCTAACGTCTCTCTTTCCTACTCCTATGACGTCTTAAACTTCCCAGTAATCCACCTAACTCTTCTCCTTAACGCCCAGTTCAATCTCTTTTCTTATGCATCTTCATACAGTCATCTTCTTCTACCTTGCCATTGACCTCTGTTTCCTTGGCTCCTCCTTCCTTCCAGCTATCTTGTTCCCCATCTCCCTTACTTCATCCACCTTCCCTGTAGCAGCACGCAGGTTTTTCCTTCATCGATTCCTATTACAACTACCATCTCCTACCCATCCTTAACTACAATGACCTGCACCCTAACCGTCGACTTCTCCTTTAGTTTCTTCCCCTTCATACCACCGCCACATTCTTTCCTTTTTGTGTCTACCTTCTTCTCCAACAACATTTATTCTCTTCTCCCTAATCTCCTACATCGACCATCTCCTCCAATGTCTCCTTCACCAATTTTCCTCACTCCCTCTATATGTCTCCCATATGCTTCTCTCTTATTCCAGCATGTCTATCTTCTCCTTCTGTCCTTACTTCTCTCTCCCTGGGTTGTGATACAACTCCAAAAATAACGCATTACAAGTTACAATTTACAAGCTAACAGCTACACCTGCACCACATGGCAATGTAATTATGCACATGTTTCCACTTTCACTTTCTCCGTGTGTCAGCGTGGGTTTGAAATCGTATGATAATTTTGTCTTCAGGGTTCAGGGAACACTTGCAACGAATTTCTTTCTCAATGATTCCCGAATCTCATTCCCAATTTCCCATCATCCAAGACTCCTGCAAAGAAATAAATGTTGATAAATTTACAGCGTGTGGACTGGGCAAAGCGAAGGAAAAAGGAGATTAGGTGAATTTAGATGGCAATTCGGTGAAGATTTAAAAACTTTGGCATGATACAGTGCTTTTCTAATAAATCTACAAGATTTAATGTTATGGGGAGTCAGGAGTAGAGTGGTAAGACTGTTGTAAATTTGAATTGATCCTTGGCAACTTCACTGATTTAATGTCTGCTATGCTGGCATCCTAATTGTCGATTGGTAGCTAGGGAAAAAAATTTAAAATGTCAGACGGTTGACCACCAGTATATCATTCAACCTCAAGGGCATATAGGCAGCCTTTAATAAAAACTTAAAATATGTGTTTTTTTTTCTAAACGTCAATATGACAGGCCTTTAAAAAATTTGCCGGTCCTATGTTACGTTTAAAAAAAAATTTCCAGTATTTTACGTTTAAAAATGTAAAAAATGTTTAAACGGGGGTCAAATTTAACCCCTAGTTTAAAGTGCCCCTACATTGATGACATCACCCTGAACCTGAACATCACACATATACGAGGATGCACATAAAAAGTTAGTTAAGGCTAACATTGAAATCCTATAATTTAAGGATGAAAACAAGGTGTCTATGGCATGAATTTACTCGAGTAAGTTTGCGGTGTTGGTCGTTGTTGAGGATTTTAACACTAATCTATATTTTATACATAATTTATAATTAAATATAATTTTTAGTTTAATGTAGGGTTGAGATAAGCATTTACAAAATTCCAAATTAATGATGATTGCTATTGCATTTCCATTTAATATGACTTATGGCATATATTTCTTCTACCTCTTTGAATAACTTAAAAGTACAATCAATCAAATTAAGTATCAAACTTTTAATTATTCGAAATATTGAGAATTTTTGTTAAGGTCACAAAAAACTAATACAGGGGATTCAATTAAATCCTCTGGAAAGTGTTAAAACTAAGGAAGCTTGTCAATCATTCGGTGTGCTAGAGTGTTGTGTGAATATATAATTATACATATATTATAATTATAATTTTTTTAAATTATAATGAATAACGAGGGAAGAGGGGCTCTTACCTCAGATTAAAATAAAATATGACAAGCAAATCATACTAAGAAAGACAAAATTGTCTCCAAGAGAAAAAATGGAGATGAGCAAATAGCCCAAAAAGCCAAACAATCACAAAACCACCAAACCACCCAAAAAATATGTCAGCACAAGATCAAAGGAATAATTCCACACAATATGAACACCACTAACTGATACTTGAAATCACAAGCCATTACAGTCTAAAATTGCATGATGGAAACATAATTTTGAAGATATAATTATTTTAGCCTCATTGATCCATTGATCACAAGGGATTAGTACTATAACTAATAATTATTCTAGTATACCAAGACAAAGTGGTACCATCTATCATAATTGAGCCTTCATCTTTAGAATAATGATTCTTGAGGTCTCTAAAAACCATATAGAGGCTTAGTTTCTTTCACCACTTGTAGTTGAAGTAAGATGCCATAATTTGTAGGTGAAAATAATCACTTGAAGCTCTATGCAAGAGTCTTCTAAGATGTCTGTAGTAGCCCCCTAGAAAAATCAATAGTTAAGATCAAAAGCATCTTGATTCCTTCATTGGCCTTTCCTCTTTTGATAATGTCATTAGGATCCCTAGAAACATGATGACATACCTGAGGATCCATACTCTAATTCTAATCTAATATCCCAAAATAAAAGAGTCTTTGAAAGAATGATGGAAATCCCTTCTTTAAAAAATTATTCTTTGGGCGTTTAGGACTAACATCCTCATGAATACATAGTGGCTGTAATATATTACACTAGACCTTGAATGGAAGAGTAAAACAAAGTGAAAAACTTACAAGGTCTAAGTAAAAATATAGGGAAAAGTGGAAACATTTGTAGACACCTGAATCTAGCCACCAATGACCATCAATTAGGGTTTTGACCAATTTCCACCAAAATGCATAATTTGGCCTAAAAACACTACAAAATATTAATAGTTTTGAGACTAACATATTCAAGCGTCGATTTTGGCCAAGGTATCATTAAATGGGAGAATGAAATTTATGGGCCAACTAACTTTGATAAAATCATTTCAAGTCAAAATGACATTTTTACACTGGGTGCTCTAGAATGCTCTTTTCTATTAACTTTCTTGTACGAGACACATACCTTTGTTATTTTTCATTGGCAACATCCTAAATGGGATAATGAATCCAAGGCATCTAACATCGCATCATAATTCTAATATAGTCAAATTTTGATCCAATAACAAGATATTTTGACTAATTTGATTAATTTGTGCACCAAATTGCCAATATTTGCATCAAAGTTGACTAATCATGTTTTAGGCTAATTAAACCAAATTAATGCCTTAAGTTAATTTTCCATGGAACTTGTTGAATAAACTTTTATTAGAAATTGATTGTTATTAATTATATCATAAGGTGACATCTTTTCTTGGGAAGACATCCCTAGGCCATAAATGCATAAAATATCAAGGTTAACCTCTTCCATGCCTATTCAATGCCCCTCTATCCTCAATATTGATGAGCCTATTTATTAATTTTAATTACATAATTAAATTAATTATTAGCCACACATCTTCATCTTGATATGGACAGTTCAGGTTGATTTTGACCATTTACTAAAATCTATAAATAAGAGACCTTGCCTATTGAATTTTAAGCTCTTTTATGCCAAACTTATAATGTCCAAATGCATTAAAAAATCTTTGCATCTTAGTGTTATAATTCTAAAATATTGACCCTTAGATTCATCATAGCATTAGTTTTCTTTTCTTTCTTTTTAAACCTTTTCAGTCTTAATGCAGGATGTTATTTCCAACACTTAAATTCATCATGATTTTTATTACAATGATTACAAGTTGGCTTTCGCCCTTATTTTTTAATATTAAAATTGGATTTTTGTTTAACCATTCCTAAACTTTTCCCTTTTGATTGTTGAACATCAAATTGCTTACTTTTAACTTTAGGAAAAGATTATTTTGATTGTTTTCCTCTAGCCTCTAAGTGAATGGCTTAAACACATACTGCATCTAAATTAGTGTGATTGAGAATAATAATCATGTGCCTCAAATAAATATGCAACCCACCTATGTATTTAAGTAGTGTTTCTTATGTATAAAGAGGAATATTCAAAAGTAAAGCTTTTATACTAAATTTTTGTGTATAATCCTGAACACTTTGGCCTTTAATTTATCTAAAAATTTTCGAATTCATCATGTCTTCTCACATATATCCTAAAGGATAAAATTGATTTCTAAGTTCATCAACAAATTCACTCCAAGTAGAGATTGAGTTACTTTTTTTAAGCTTGTTTTCCTTCAACTTACTCTCTCACCAAATGAGAATTGTGCCTCCCATACAAAGAGTAGCCAAGTGAATTTTGGCCTCATCCTTAGTAATATTTTAGACCCTGTAATATACTTTAATTTGATTTATCAAGTTATCTAACTTTTCTGCATTAATTTCACTATTAAACATTAGCAACTCAAACTTAATGTCTAATTTTAGTGAAGGAAGAGATTCAACAGTTTTCTTATCTTTACCATCATTTATAGAGGAGGAAGGTTTATCAGATTCTTTACTACCTTCATCACCCTCCATTTTCTTGTCTTTCCTGGTAATGTTCCTCAACTATGTCCTTAATTTTTAAGAAGGCTTGGTGGAAAGCTCTTTCAGACTCAAACTCTTCTCCTGACATTTCAGAAGCACATCTTGAACCAATCTTTGGATTGTACTCTACTAGTACTCCTTCACCCCATTTAGACTTAGACCTTGTCAACATACACTAGCAATCCACACTGTTAAAACACAACTAAGCTATGATACCAAAATTTTGATTCATAAACGAAAATTATCAAGTTTTAAAAAACCAAAAAACTACTAATTGTTTATAATAGATCTAATTATTTTTGTATTTCATGATTTAAAAGAATTAAAAATATGGATTTTAGATTGAATTAAAGAGCTAAATATAGAAAAAATAGAGACACAAGAAAGATATCACCAGCAAGACTTGATAACAACATTTGGGTTTTGAGGCCTACGTCTCCATGTCTACTCTAAGTGAGGATCATTTCATTAAATTATCCCATCAAAAGGCTATATTTTTTTTTGAATGTCTTCAAAATATTTCCTAGGGTCTTTTCTCTAATAGAATACTTCTCTAAAGCTAAATAATTAATCTCAAGGCACCATCCTCTCTACGTATCTACACTCTTTAATTTTTCCAATACACAGTCTAAAGGAAATTACCCTTCAAATAGGAATCAGTCTCCTTATATAATATTGGTTCCCTTTAGCCCAATGGTAGGGCAATTATATTTTTACCCAAACGAGCTTGGTTTAAAACCCATCACTATTGATGGTGAGATTCATAACAATATATAATCCCACATTTGGGAAGTGGGAATAAATTTTATATTTTAAAATGTTCAGGATCCTCCTTTTTTATTACCAACATGCCCTTTTGTGAGCTAAGGAACTAAACT
The DNA here is from genome assembly GCA_037957365.1 of Torreya grandis. Classification (NCBI taxonomy): domain Eukaryota; kingdom Viridiplantae; phylum Streptophyta; class Pinopsida; order Cupressales; family Taxaceae; genus Torreya; species Torreya grandis. The sequence goes on along the minus strand of JARHVA010001681.1, from coordinate 761,021 downwards.
TAGTCGATGGTTACTTGACCCAATTTGGCATTATGGCATATGACTTGGCATGGGTATAAGTTGGCAGTCTATGTTAGGCTTATTAGTTTCAATGATTGACTCATAATTCGATATCCATATGCATTCAATTTTGCCTTTGTGGTAATTTTTTGACTCCTCCATGTGGAAAGGTTTTAACTCTTCCATGTGGTAACTTGAAGACATGAACTTGGTCTTTTTGTTGTATTTTTACAATGCAAACATATATAACCCATATACATGGGTTTACAAAGTAATAAAAGGTTTAAATATAACAAAAAATGAATTGAGTTGAAAAGTAAGGTGGTAAAGGCACCCCTCCTCACAAAAAGTGTATCGACCCTCATTGAGGGTCCCCAACGAGCAAATAGTGGGGCTTATTTGACCATCACCATACGCTGTCAAAGACAAAAGCCAAACACAATTTTTTTACATAACTGATTGCCACATGTCACCACATGATTGGTTTACTTAGCATTCTAGAATCGTGCCTCTTCACCCTATGACACCATCTTTTTTACCTATTGATTTAAAACTTTAGTGTGTGATATCTTGCGTATACAGAATCAAAATTGATCCATTTAAAGTAGATCAGAAAGATTTTATTTCTAAAGAGAGTAACATTTATTTTCACATTATTATAGCTTGTAATTTTATTATTTTTACATTGGAGGAGTCATTTCTTATGGTTTTACCTTAGAGGTAAATACTCTTATTTTGTGGGAAAATCCTAGATGCAAAATATGAATTCTTTAGCCTAGAGATGGTTTATATAGTGTTATCCTTACAAAGCCACAATAACCACTTGGAAAGAACCATTGTCCAAGGGAGAGATTGAGGCATGACAAGGTCAATTCAAGGTAAGATTTCTTTACTTTTAATCTTTCATTTAGTAGATTAGATATTATAAAAATTAGTAGGATGAAGTTTTTACTCCTTACTTAGTTTACCTCTATATTGACTTGAGTAGAGTTATAGATTTGCATTTATTTTGTTTTATTTAGTATTAACTATCCCCCTTTGTGCCACAAGCTTTAGTGAACACTAGATTAGATGAATTTTATGTATTGTAATCCTAACTAGGATTATTACATAATGTCATTTGCCTAAAGGATTTGGAACCCTTTCCTTTGCTATTGTGTGGTAAGAGATCCATTAGTTAGGTTTAGCATATCTGAATTATTCATGTATTTTTTTAAATAAAAATATAATGAATTATTTTGGTAAGATTACCTTCTCTGAGCTTGGAATCCATTAAGTAGGATAAGTTGCTTATCCATCCTAATTCACTATATGCACTCTTCACATCCATATGATGAACATCTTAGTGATTGGTTGTGGCAATATCAAGTGTGACTCAGATGAAGTTCATTTTGATGACTAGTACAAAGTTCTCCATGTAGTCAACATTAGGCACCTATGAGAAACCCTTTGCAACCAACCACACCTTAAACATGTAAATAAATATATTTGCTACATACTTGGTCAGATATATCCATTTACATTGAACCATCTTTCTTCCCATAGGAATAAGTGTCAAGTTGCAAATTTGATTTCTAATTAAGGAGTTATACTCTTCATGCATGGTAGAATCCCACTCAAGAATTCATGATGCCTCCTAAATCATTTGTGGATATAAGGTAGAGACATAGAAATAATGTATACCACTCTGAAACTCTAAATGTATCCACCTATCATCAAAAGGATCCTTAACCCATGTGCCTACACTCAATAGTGTCTACTATTGAGGTGATTAATTTACCATTATAAATAAATAAGTAATAATTTATTTCTTATTACTATTTCTAGGTAATAATTAGTAAATGGTTATTCACCATAGATAGGTAGTTAAATTATTTTAAGAATTATATATGATTTTCTTTTAATCTGGGCCTATTGTTTTACCTGGATGATTATTTAGGAGGTAAGTGTTTTTCTCTAATCATGTTTTCCTAGATTTAATATGACTATTAAGATCATATGTTCTTGTATAAATAAATCTTTGTAGTCCTATTTATTTTTATTGGAATGAATATAACTTTATTCTTCCTCTATATCTGGTATCAGAGCTTCTAGATGAGCTCTGACCTTGTGAGGAGAAGCTTGTGCACTCCCAAAAAAATTCTAAGTCTTATACAAGACTTTTCCATCATAAAACATTAAATCCATGATATTAAAATAGAGAGAAGAGAGCCAAGTTTAGTGGCCTAAGATGGAGATCAACAAAAAGTTTTTAAAAAATTACAAGTCATTTAGTTTGAATACACATTGCTAGATGAGCAAGGCAACCTATTGTGTTTTTTATTGTTTGGAGCTGATTTCTATGGCCTATTCTAGACAAGGATTTTATACCTATTTCTATAAATAATTTGTGTTAGACCCAAAATCACTAGGACTCATAGTCTAGAACTGGTTGATGCCTTAATCTTTGATATTCCATACATGATTATTTAATTTGTAGATCAGACATCTCAGAATCATAAAATCCATAATATTTCTACCTTTGAGGCACCCAAAGTTATAGTCCAATCATTTAACATTATATATTTGACATTGACACTTCAATAAGGATGCATCTATGAATTCCATTCTGGTGACCAAGGTGTGATCTTTGAGAAGTTGGATATAGCACTTGGATACCAAAAATAAATAGCATTGGAGAAAAGTTTCATTTTAATATTTATTTTTAGTTTATAAATTAAAAAATACAATTTACAAGCTTTCATAATTTAAACCAATGCCTAAATTATCATCTTGATACTCAAAACCACATATTTATTCCCAAAACCACTTTAAAAAAAACCTTTGCTAAAAAATCCATAAAATACCACTCATTTGCCAAACCTGTGGTATTGGTTAGGTAGTGGTCTTAATTTAAAATCAAAATTTTTGAGCATTCACATATAAATTTTGTCTTATTAAGATTTTAATTGATGCATAGTCAAGTTGGTGGGAATAAGTTTTAGCAAAGCATGGTTGAGAGGTTCAAATCCCCTAAAATTATTCATTTGGTAGAAATTTTAGCAGCTCCTTGAAATTTAGAAATCCACTAATTTTAGTCATAGCTAACTAAATTAGGAAAAAAAGTCATAACAATTTTTTATTATTATTAAAAAAAAGGAAAAGTCAAAATTTAAAAAATAATTTTTTTTGCCAAAAGAGGCTAAAAAGCCCAAACTAAAATTTTCATTTTAAAAATGAGTACAATTTTTTTATGCACATATTGTAAATTTTGTTTTCAATATTATTTATAAGAAATTGTAATTTTTATGGTATTGCTAAAAATCATGAGTTTTAAACTCGATCACAGTGTTTGGTCATAGCTATGCCTCTGACTCATATTTACAGGTTATGGTGTCATTCTTGAGTTACTACATATAACACCTAACATAGTCACAACAATGACATATGGGCATCAACTCATTAAATCATCAGGGATAAATAAGGCACATACACTCATAACTTTTCCTTCATTTTTTCATTTGTTATAATCGAAAGGCATAAATCATAATAGTAAAAATTTTAAGTATATAGAGAAGTTATGAATGCATATGTGGAAATACATCTTAGCAGGTGTTAGTGATTGGATGAACCCTTTTTAGTACTCTCTAGGTACCAAGTATATGATTCTTTCCCGTATATTTACTCTTCTTTCTTGTACCCTCAGGTATATATAAATGGAAATATTCTTCTTTGTACCAACGGGTATAAAGGAAGAGCACGTATAGAAAAAGGTCTAATATATTGGTTTGACGGTGTATAAAAATAGATACATATATACCTAAAATGATAAGGAAATAATCCATCACTCGTAGTCTTGGTAATGGTTACACATGCTCCAAAATTCTTTTTGCTAGATTCACAGCTCTTCAAAGGTGACAACTACTCTGCTTGGAAGACAAATCTCATAACTTAACTAAAGTTTGAAGATATTTGGTCGATAGTAGATGGCTCATATACCTGACATGCAACAAATTTTGATCAACAACATAATTTTGATAAAGCCAACCAAAAGGATAAGTTAATTGTCATGTTTAGAGTATCAGATGAAGTTCAACCACGTATTCATGGAGCCAAAATAGCTAAGGAAGCTTGGGACAACCTTCAAATTGTATATGAGGCCAAAAATGAAAGTCTTATTCTGCATCTACAAAGTCAACTTCACTCTCTCAAATTAAGATCAAGAGAAATAGTGGGGGCCTTATTAATACATGTTGTAGGACTCAGGACATCACTTCAATCTTTGGGTGAGAAACTTTTAGATGAATCTCTTGTACCTATTGTCTTGAGAGCACTACCACCCTCATACAAGATTTTTGTGACCACTTTGATTGTCATAGAATAGAAACCAAGTTTTGAAAGGCTAGTAAATATGTTACAATAAGAAGAGTCTTTTAATACTTATGATAGCCAAGAAGAACATATACTGGCTTCTCATCAATAGAAAGGCAAGAAACTGGTAAAGTCTTCATCAAAACATAATCTAAGGTAGAATTCACAAGGAAGAAAATCATAGAAATAATGTCTCATTTTTGGTCATCAAGGACATGAACTAAAAGATTGTTAGTATAATACATTCAAAAAAGGATATTCTAGTGGTCAAAAATATACTAACAAACACTCATCCCCTAGCTAATTTAGTAAGCCACAAGGTTAAAAAAGGGTACCTCAAAGAAGAAATCAAAGCAACAAGGCAATATTGTCGAACAGGAATAACATGATGTTGAATATGACTTCTTATACTCTAAATATCTCCATGATGAATCCACATCACAAAATGACATATGGTATGTTGACTTATGTGCATCCCAACACATGATAGGTAGAAAAGATTATTCTTTTTACTTTGAAGGACAACCAATAAAAATCATGTTTCTTTAGGTGATGATACCTCATATAGTGTGCAAGGAATTGGTAGCATTGCCTTACCTCTAGGCATATAAACATGTAGAATCATAGATGTTATTTATGTACTTGGTTTAACCAAAAACATTTTATTAGTGAGTCAACTCTTAAAGCACAATTTGAATATTGACTTTGACTATAAAGGTGCAAATAAGTTGTGTTTGATCAGAGACAAATCTAGAAACTCTAAAATTATTGCATGAGCATCCAATGTGAGCAATATATTTCAGCTTGATTTCATTTAGAAAAAATAATCAAGCACTCATAGTAAAGGACATAGACTTGGCACATTTTTCGCATAAAAGATTTGACCACATGAGTTTTCGATATCTTAACACACTCCATGGCTACAACATGGTAAGAGGCTTATCACCTTTTATAAAGGGTACAGGCAAATGTCATGATTACTTAGAAAGTAAGCAATATAGAGTTCCATTTTATAAAAGTACTTATAGATCTTACAATTATTATTCTTATTATTAGTTACATCAAAGTGCCATGATTAAGGATACATTTATTTTGAAGAGAGATTAATTCCCAAAATTCAATATATTAGAATAATGATATCATTTTAAGGAACAAGATTCACAAGTTTCAAAGAAGATACTCAAAAGATAAAATAGATATTGATTGAAAAAATAAGACTCATGGGACAAAATTTATGAAAAAACATAGACACACAACTTCATCAAGCATTTTAAAAAAATGCAAACATGAGTTTTGAAGGTATGTCAATTATTTTGATAGAATATTTAGGACAACTACTTCTTATTAATGATAAACGACTATATTATTATTATTATAATAATAATAATAATAATAATAATAATAATAATAATAATAATAATAATAATAATAATAATAATAATAAACATGTAAAAATATTATGAAAAAAATTAAAAATATATGTTATTTTTTATAAGACATTTATACAAAAATGAAAAAATAAAAACCAATAAACATTTCATCGTCTTTTTGAAGATCTTAAAAATGCACAACCAAAAATTGATAATTATAAATTATAAATTAAAAAAACTAGAACTATATTTATAAATATATTGACACCATTCAACAAACAAAATTTAACAGGAATATTTATTTATTTGTTCTCTCAAAATATTTTGATTTGGGAGTGAAGTAATCCATCATATCCTTGGGATATATTGACCAGTGTATAGATATGCATATCTAGAAATTTTGTTTTTTCCTTTCTCGGTTGTCAATAGTTAACAAGAATACACAATCTTCTTATTCAACAATTCCGAAATTAGCGCTGAAACAAACAACCATGTCTTCAAGGCGGCGCTGAGGAAGAAGAGTCCTGCAAGACAAAATAACGATTAAGTGGATAAATAGAGATTAACAAATAACCAATCAAATGCTTAGGAGTTATTTATTTATATTTTAACAACGATTCATATACGTATCTATACATTGAAACGGTACAAGCAGTCAACAGCTCACTTTCAAGTTCAAACCACAAACGTGTCCACAAGAAGAGTCTTTAAATTCAAAATAATGTTACACACACATACATTCATTCAAACAGCACAAGCACTCACAAATTCAACAATTGTTATCAATGGCTACGGCTATGGCACTTTCGATTGCACTCACAGCAACATTTTTGATTTTCCTCCAAGGTAAAATTTTACATTCAGCATTGCCTTGTCTTTTTAGTTATCAAAGTAGAGTAATATGTTAACGTAGTGAGTGCACTGCATGCAGGCGTGAGAGTGAGAGTGGAAGCAGCAACGTTTGAGATCACAAACCAGTGCACAGACACAGTGTGGGCAGCGGCACTTCCCGGTGGAGGGAGCCAATTAACAAAAGGGCAATCATGGAGCATCCAAGTTCCCGCCGGAACAAAAAGTGGCAGAATTTGGGGCCGCACTGGCTGCTCCTTCGACGGCAACGGTCGAGGCACCTGCCAAACCGGTGACTGCAATGGCATGCTCAGCTGTCAAGCTTCTGGGCAGGTTCCTACAACTCTTGCGGAATATACCCTCAACGGAGACGGGAATAAGGACTTCTACGACATCTCTCTGGTCGACGGATTCAATCTGCCCCTCTCCATCACCCCCTCCACCTCTGGCTGCCAAAAAATAGGGTGCCTGAGCGACATTAATTCTGTGTGTCCGAATGAGCAGAAGGTGGCTGGAGGCTGCAAGAGTGCTTGCGCTGCATATAATAAACCAGAATACTGCTGCACAGGGGCCTTTAACACGCGCGAGACGTGCCCACCCACCAACTTCTCCAAGATTTTCAAGGATAAATGCCCCCAGACCTACAGTTATGCCTATGATGATCCCTCCAGCACCTTCACTTGTCCTGCCGGTTCTGACTATAAAATTGTCTTCTGCGGTTAACAACCGTCTCCATTTCTCTTTCTCTGTGCTCCGCATCATGCGTCCGAGCTTCCATGTTATACATTAAATAAAGTAAATAGGAAAAGACCCGGCTTAAAACCCAAGCCGGAAGGAAATAAATAAACAAAGACGACACTATGTTATCCACTAGTTTTATTTAAACTCGTACGACATTCTGTAAAGATATAACCTTGGTTTATTTATTTATTTATTTTCCTCTCCTCTCTCTCTCGGTGAGAAAATGTGTATTTTTAATATGATGAATTACGGATTGTGATATGAAATGTTGATTTAAAAAATCTACACTAAAGATAAAATGTGGATAGTTAAATTTCAAAAACAAAATGAAGGACAAAGATGAAAATTGGATTTAGAAATATACTCTGAATATATAGAGATTTCGGATAAAAGTGGAAATCATGGTCTCTTAAAAGATAAATAGAACCCTCAAAAATTGAGACAAATATATGAATTTGTCCGAACTATCAATTGAAAATTTCTGATCTACAAACATCATGGGTCAAAAGAATAATCATAAAAATAGGTCCCTTACCTTGAATAATAGTCCAACCCTAGTAATATTAGTAGAAAACTTACCACCAGAGACTACTGAAACATGGGTTACATAGGCCTCTCCAACTCATGAACCAAACCCTAAGCTAGTCATGGTGAGTAATCAACAAGTAGCTAATGTGAATTTAAAAACTAAGGAGTATATGGATCTAAGTTTTCTTGATTTTAGTCATGAGATTCACCTAATTTGATGGTCATTATATTGGCTCTAAAGCATTGGAAAACTATTCTTTCTCCTTGATGGTAGACAACATGACATTTTTGTAGTACCTCCTCCAATATAAATGAGTAGTATTACTTGAAGAGGAAGTTGTGGCCTATTTAAATTACATAAATTCTCACCAAAATCCAACTAAATCTCTAATGGAATAAATAATTTATGCTATGAAGAAGTGCATTAGTGTGGTCCCTTGAAAGTTTAATATAGGCCAAAGAATAGCTTGTGGTAGATCTCTTTCAATTGATGAGCTACATAATGCTTTAATCAGAATGGATCATAAGAAAATCCCACGATAAAGCCTCATGAATTGATGGTTTTCTCTATGAGTTCTATCAAACCATTTTGGATTGTGATGGGCCAATTTATATAAAGTCTACCACAAAGCTAGGTTCAATGGCTCCCTAAAATAACTCGTCAATAAAATAAATATCAAGCTCATCTGCAACATTAGAGATCCTAAATTTATAACCAATTACAGACAAATAACCCTCTTAATTGTGCCCTAAAAGATCATATTCAAGGCTTTGAAACCGAGGATCATTTATCTCCTTCCCTTAGTGGTTAGGCTTGAGAAAACAATATTTGCTCGAAGTATATATATTCTTGATTACATTATTTCGGTTCGTTAGGGGATGGAGCGATCTCACACTTCCTAACATAAATATACTTTTGTCATTAATTATATTTAGAAAGCTTATGATAGCATTGAGTGGCCCTTCATTGTTGTTCTGATTAATACCATTGGTTTTTTCCACACATTTTTTCATACAGTTTAAAAAATATTTAGATATGCCTCTACTTGTCTTTATATTAAAATTCATCAATCTAAAAACTTCGGCCTCTTAATATATACTAGTTTAAGAAATCTATTGGCCCCTTCTCTGTATATCCTAGTTTTGTTAGGGTTTGGATACTTATTATGGGATTATGATTTTAGAGGCATGGTGAAGGTAATTTTCTTACCCCAATCTCTTCAAGATAAACTCATCAACAACAATTTTGATGATAACTACTATCTTATATTCCTAGAATAAGCGATTATGGTTACAAGCATTCTATAATGCCCCTCAATTTTTCATCTTGCATCTAGTTTTATTATTCAATGGTTTAAGAATCAATGTTATAAGCCAGCTTATGTACCTAAACATAGTTGGATTGATGCTTATAAATGGAAATGGATCTCTCATGATAAAATGTTCAAATTTTAGAAAACTCTATTTACTCTCCAATCTCCACAAGTGGAATAATAGAATTATGATGTCTAGAGAGTGAATAAAAACCTCTTGTACTAGATAACTATGTCCCTTTACCTTACATGGTAAATTTGTATGTTCTCCAAGGTTTTATAAACAACTCATATTTAATTCTTGCTGGGATCCCCTTGTAGCTTCCTAAAATATGTTAAAGCTATCAATGAATTTCATTTGGGTCGACTTTAAATGCTAAAAAATATTTCATCAAGTAGATTATTAATATTCCCAAGAAAGGAGTGGATCTTTGCACCAAGTTGATTCCTAGAGCTATTAAAGCTAACTAGTTTTGGAAAAAATTTATCAAACATTACATATACACTGAAATTCCTTAAGGAATAGGGGCCTGGAAGGATATAGACTTCCAAATGCTAATAATTAATGATGTTCCTATAAAAACTTTAGTTGCTTTTATGGTAAATTTTATCTAGAAGGCTTGGGAGATGAACAAGCCATGGATTTTATGGTAAGGGTAAAACTTCAAGTCTAGGTTATCTTTGAATTCTCACTCTTTATGGTATTTTCCAATAATAAATATCAATGGTGATCCTTTGGATATGCTCAAAAAATGGTAGAATTTTAGTAGCTCTTCCTTCTATTAGAATAGAGGATTCTAAATTGTTTAGTGTGGTGTAGTTGAGCATAAAAATATCTTTTTCCTTAGAGCATTTGCTAAGAAGGGTTACCAATGGGTGATATATTGGTTTATTTGAGGATTTATCTCCCAAGTGTCATGCTTATGGAAAAACAAAGTTTCTCTAGAATATTTTGTGGTTTTGTGTGATAGCTCAAAAAGTTTAGAATTGGATTCACTCCTTATTTTATCCATTCAAACTAAAACCATTTTTTGACACATGGTATTATTAGGGGATTATACTATGCTTCCTTCCAATTTTAGAAAAACTATCATATTTTTAAATTGATATGCAGATAGTCCTATTGAAACATTTTGTACCAGTAACTCATAATCTTATTCCTATATATATATATATATATATATATATATATATATATATATATATATATATATATATATATATATATATATATATATATATATATATATTAGTGGTGACATGTGACATGTAATGTTTTAATGACGTTATTTGTGAATTGAAGACCTTAACTTTACTTTAATCATAGAGTTAGTCTTGATGTGACTTTTGACTTTTGATGTACATTTTTTTGAGTTTCAATTTCATGCTACTTAATTTGTCTATCATTCATATAATATGTTTTCATTCTTTCAAAATATAAGGCTTGGTTTTAATTTAATAAACAAAAGTTAAAATATATAAGTTCGTATTTTTTATAATTCTAAGGATATAAAGTAAATATTTTTGGCCAATTTTTAATAATATTTTAAGTATTATTAGATTAGTATAGTTATTATTATTTTTGTTTTACTTTTGTATTTCTAAAAATATATATATAATAATTATACATTTATTTGGGTAATGAGATAAATATTTTCTTCTTTCATTTTTTTTAGTATAATTATTAAAGAGATACATTTTTATCATGATATATGTATTAAATTTAAATATAACTAGCACATGTATGTTAAATATATTTATTTGAAAAATGTTAAAAGATATAAATTTTAAGGTGCTTATATTAGATTCATCACATGTCATACTGATTAATAACTTTATTATTTTCTTTGACATTTTCCTATTGACTCATAATAGATATCCTCAATTTCATTGTACCATTGTGTCAATATTGAAAATTCCGTTCTAAAAAAAAAGCTTCAAACTCCATTGTATTCCTTAAGATATAATATTTTTTGATTCCCTTCTTAAAAAAAGACATAAAACTCATGTATGATGTTCAAATAGACATCAAATTTAAGATCAAAATTACCTTATAATAATAAAATAGGTCCATCAAATATAAGTTCATATATTTTTATTAGCATCTCACACTATTTCACTTCTCCAACATCATTGGATGCCATTATAAGTTATGGATATGGCATAATTACTCTTTGTTGCAGCACAACACTTATATTACACAAAAAATTAAAATAATAACACTTATTATTAAACAATGATATAACAAATAGGTAAACTAAAATAAATTTATGAACAATTTATACACTTAACTATACACCAATGCACTTCCATCGCAAAGAAGACAATAGACTTAAAATAATTTAGTAAGTAAAATACAATACTTTTATAAGATACAAAATAAAATAATTAATTTCAAAGAAATTGTAATTCTATAAGATTTTGTCTCAAAAGTTTTAAAACTTTTTTAATTTGAGAATCATGATTGGTTCAACTAATTTACATAGATGGTGCGTTCTTGCAATAAAATTTTGAAATTTAACCTAGAGGAATGGTACAATGTTAAAATAAATTATTTATATTAAGAATAAATGTTATATATTCCAAATTATCTAGTTTGTACTTATAATGCTTTGATATTTTGATTAATTTTTTAACATGATCTTTTAATTAAATGAATTCATTATGGTGTAGTCCTGATAAGGGATTCTAATGAAACGATTTCTTTCACTGTGCAATCGATTAATACTCCCACTCTACCCCTTTCTTAATGGAACTCTAATACCAATAGTTACATAAATTAAAAAATATGTATTCAATTTAAGGTACACAAATTTACAAATCTATGTGTGTTTGTGTGTAGTGTCCTCACTAATAGAAAGGATTTTTTTTGAATTTGATGATGGGAGACAAATCATTAGACAGTCCACTTTTGCATGTGTATTACTCATATTTTATTTTTCTTCAGTAAATAAATCAATTATTATTTCAAATTTTATTATATTCTTTGGCATTGTATTTTCTTATATTTTACATTTTCTCAAATTCAGCATATTTATTTAGAATATTAATTATATAAATTTAATTAATTATCTTGCTTTTAGAATAGTTTATTCTTACTTGATTAGGCTATTCTCCCATTAACCCTAAGTATAAATTTGAAAGAGAGTTAAAGATTTGGTAAACCTGACCTTTAAGTTTTCTTGTGTAAACCCTAGCTAGCCCAAGGTTTTCTAATTTCTTTTAGGACTTGGCTCACCTATCTGGATTGTGTGTGGCACCCTAGCCTAAAACCCAAGCTAGCTCATTTTTATGGTGATTTATTTATCAAGGAATTCCCCTTAGTGAGATGTTGATCCACCTATGTATTCCCCACCCCTTATGCCTAGATTGCAAGCATCCATAATCCTTTAAACATATTTGTTTTGGTTTTGTCTAAAAGCTCAGTCCACCTAGCATTGGATTCATTTGCTATTTTATCCTTATCACCCTAATCCTTTCTCTTGGAGATAGGTACTCTTTGGGTATTTTTATAATTGGTTAGACCCTATTTCTTTTCTCTAGTAATTATTATGTGCTATTATTCTCCTTCAACTATGAAAAGCTAAGAACAATGCTATTTTTAATCATGAGACATGTGAAATTTCATTTTTTGTTAATGAAAAGGTTTTTATTTCTTTGATCTATTTACAGATTCAATCCCAAGTGGAAAATATGGATTTGGACCTCTGCGACTTGAAGAAGCTTCTCAACCACTATGGGAGTGCCCCTCCCATCATGAGTAGGGTTCTGCCTTATGGCCTGTCCTATCATCCACCACCTCCTCCTTCCTAGAGGCATCAAAGTAGAAGGCAGTTTAGAAGCAAGGGATACTTTAATCCTCACCCTCTCCTAGGGAGTGGATATAATTCTCATGGTAAGTCTAATGTTGGTCCTTCGTAATGATCTCCAACAAGCATTGTTGTTTCTACTCAATTGACTGATGGTTGGCCTATCACTATTCATGATGACCCCTTGGATGGTTGGACTGCTATGGAGATTCCTAACATGGGCCACTCATTTGGTTAGTGCTCCCAAGAATGATCCTATGCTTCCACCTATTGGGGCAGTGGCCTAGACATAAAAATATGGTTTCTTGTTATTTGTAATTTTTTGGGTCATACCTTGACTAATTAATTTTGTTGTTTTGGATACATATTTTTCCTCTGATAGGGAATTTGAGTTGTGATGTGTTTGGCTAATTTACTTTATAACCTTCTATAATTATATTTTTTTGTTAATATAATGTGAAGCATTTCAATAGTAAAATAAAAATACATAATAAAAAACTTACATATAATTAATAAAAAATAAAAAGACATAATAAAAATCATACATATCGTTAATAAACACTAAAATGACCATTAATAAATAATGAAGGGATAATATGTAAACACTAAATGGACCATTAATAAACATTGAATGGACCATTACAAACACAATAGTCCATTTTAGTTCAAGAAAATACAGGTAGTTTGTGTACACCATAATCTAAAAGAAAAGGATTCATGTGTTGGTCAAGAATAATCTTCTTACTTGATATTTTTTGATGCAAAAATTTTTTACCCATGCTTTCGTGAAGATACTCAATACCTTTGAAACACATATTTAAAGGTATCATCTACTTCATACAAGATTAAGAAGTAACACAGATTATTATTCTTTTGTGTGAGTAGGTTTCACAATAACATATTGATCAATGAAAAACATTATATGCTTATACTTCAAAAGTAATGTTTTCCCCTCAACACAACAGTTTCATGTTTGTAAATTAAACTATGCTAAAATTGAATGGCACTTAGATATACTTAATGGTTATCTATGGAAAATGATAAAAGATATGAAACTTACTAGAAGTCTATAAGTTTGTGGCTATAAAACCTCAAACTTTATCTTCTTAATTATAAAAGGGGAAATGGAGAGAATGACGATAGTGGAATGGTATGATCTAGGGGTACTCTGTCCACTATTACATATAATGGTAGCATCCAATACTCTAATAGGGATACAAGGTATAGGATAATGATGGCAACATACCTTTCAAATGGCTCATTAACATTCTTTCAAAATAATATGGAAAAGGGATTAAGTAGTCAGTTTATACACTCATCCCATAAACAAAAGAATATGTAACCTAGGACGAGACAATTCAGTGTCACGTTCCCATTTTATTAACTTTTAAGGCACCAAGTAGGCCATTCTCATTATGATCACATTGACATGTCATGTTTCCATGATCACATACACCATAATAATGACATCAACGACTTATCACAAAAACCCCAAAAACCTTTTATCTACATTTGACAATACTAGTACTGCCATGGGAGATCCTAAAAAACATTATTTCACCTAAAGAACAAGTAAAAAATAAGGCAAAAACATACAAAAAAATGTAATCAAGTATGAGCAAAGAGCCAAGAACCTAAAAGCAAATAATAAAACAAGAAAATATAGAAAATTTATCTTGAATTTGTTGCATAGGGGACTTCCTATTTCTTCCATGCACCTTCTTGGAAGTTTGTTCATGAGTAAAAACGTAAATGGAAAAGGTAAATAAAATTCATGCCACAATGACGTAAATGTTACAAAACATGGAGTAATCTTGGGTAAATTATAATGTAACTTTGAATTTACTATGATCAAAATAAACCTCCTCTAATTCATTTATATTCATTATAAGATTATAATCTTAAGTCAGCAAAAAATTATGTGTTGATACAGGTGCAATGAAAATACCAGGATGTTGAGGCCACCAAATTCTTTCTTCAACCATTGTGCAAAAATAACCACACTATCATCATTCCCCACATCCAGGATATGAAACACCACATTCTTGTGTTTTTCTTCCAATAAAGCTCGAGCCTCTCCAAACAATTATTGCTTCTGATCTGAATGAGGTATGAGCACCACAGTCATGCCTTTATCTGCAAGAAAATTCACAATCTCCATCCTATTCCCCTTTTGGTCCTTATTACCACAACCATGGTATCCTTCCTCCACCATTTCTATGTTTTCACTTCTGATTTTGCTTGCCCTTATTTTTCCTATCAAAATCATCCAAATTTAATAGCTAACATAGTGACTAGAGTCATAAGTTAACAAAACATTTAACAAACACAAACTATATAAATTCACCATTTTCACAGCTCAATACCCCTACTAAAAATAGTAATAAATGATTTGAGTGGTTGAATATTTAAGGGATAATGTTGCAATAACCTTGTAGTCAATAAAATAATCAAGTACATGAAAATACAATTAACCAATTATAACACAACATGTAAGTGTACAAGTGGTTGTACTATTACGCCAAAATATTCATTGTCTTTTTTAGTGTCCATATGCAATTCTGTTGAAGTCACTTCCTCATCAAGTGTGGAACCTAAAAATGCAAAAGAGTTGGAAGTCAACTTTTCTTGAGCTTTCTCCTTCTCATTTGAGGTAGTTCTAAGGATTCTTTTTCCTTTCTTTCTAATTCTCTGAAATTCCTCTAACTCAAGGCCTATTTTTTCCTTCCTTTCTTGCCAACTTTTTGAAAATCCTCTTTTTCCATCTTTTTCTCAGTGACTAATTTTATAGGGCAATCCCAAGCTAGATGTCCATGGCCATGACATACAAAGCATTGGAAGGGAAGACTTTCAAGGTCAACAACTTGGTCGAACATGTCTTATTGCAAAGATTTTAACCAAACCTTTTAGGAAGGGGTTTACTCACATCCATTTAGACACATATCTTAGCATAAATAATATGTTTTTTACTACAATTTTTAGTAAAAAAGCACATCATTACTCCAAGGGAGTTATCAATTCGATTAAGAGTGGAGTCTACACACAAATGTTTGGGGAATTCAAATAGATTTACCCAAATTGGGGAAACTTTTGGATCTTCTTACATGAAATCAAAATTGAAGTTCCAAGGTGTCATAAAGATCCCTAATCTACCAAATAACCACGAACCCTTTTTAAATAATTGAGCTTGGTCTTCTTCAAAGGTGAAGACTGGAATGAGGGAGTCTATTGATCCATAACAAAAATCCACTTTTCCTTTTATTTTCTAATGCCTTGAAAACCAAGATCTTAGATCTAGTTCATGTGGCCCTCCACCCCCAAACTTAGAAATCAATGCTAGTTTGGTTAGTGTAACTATTTCTTGCTCCACTTCAGTGTGGTAAAAGGTAATGACATAACCTTCCCCAGTTGTAATGATGTACCCAAATTTCATTCAAAGATTTTCATTCCTTTCATTGTTGGCGTGAGTTCATAGATCTGAAATAATTTTAATTTTTTTAAGTGCTTTGAAATAAACCTTTGAAATTCATTTAGAAAAAACAGTACAAGAAAACCCCTACTACTACTTTGTGTCCCTATTGCCTTGGTCACATAATAACAAGTATACGGCATTCGTAGTTATACCATATTTTATTCACTACTGCATACCATAACATGCCCTAATCTATCCATCTCGAATATACATTATTTTCAATTTGTTATATATTTTTTAAAATTAAACTATTTATTTATTTATAATATATATGAAATACTTTAAATATAAATCTATATTTCTTATATTATTTATACAAATAATAATTTTTTAAAAAAAATCTTATCTAAATATGTAAATTATTTTAATCAAAAATATATAAATATTTATACATAATTAAATAAAAACAATTAATTATAATCAAAGAATCACTCCCTAATAGAATCAGAAATATTGAACCACGCCCAAGCACAGTGCCTAATTATAGTCCCTTCCGCTAATACTCATAAAATTTATTTATTTTATTGTATAACACGGAAGCTCAGCCGCACAGTGCGGAGCACAGAGGAGGAGAAAGGGAGAGGACGGTTACGCTCCGGGTGCTGCGTGAGGCATAGTGCCTCGGGAGCGATTTGCGACTCGACCTACAGCTTAGAAGCTCATTTGGTCCACTGGGTCGATTCCGGCTATGGGATCTGACGTGCTAGCCAGTATGGAAAGCGCAATTAGTGACAGAGCGCATGCTTTATCTCGGAGCGCCGTGGATTTTCACGGTAGGAGACAGCACCATTGACAGGGATTACGCGGCTACGTTGACTCTGGGCAACGGGAAAGTTGTTCATGTGTCCTCCTTATACACTGGCTTGGATCGCAAGGGTGCCTCCTGCTCGTCTGTTCTTCAGACGACACAGATCCCGCTTGCAACAACAATCTCGACCCAGGGAAAGTGAATGGAACGGTAGTGTTGTGCATAAATGCGATCTATGATCTTTCTGGCGCGGGAGACATAGGTTTGGTTACGGTGGGGTTTGATATTTTGGGCTTAACAGACCTTCCAGATGGCGAATTTCCTTTCGTAATCTTAAAACCTGGAGATGAAGCAGGAGCAGCAAAATTAGCGAATTACGCTTTTTCAGTACTAAATCCTGTGCTGGATGTACAGTTAAGCGTTACGGTACGTACTTGGCTATAAGCCGGCGCCCGCGATGGTTGATTTTTCGTCATGAGGACCAAATGATCAGGGTCCCAACATTCTGAGGCCCGACGTTGCTGCCCTGGTGTTAATATCCTCGCCGCGTGGCTACCAAACGCCCAAGAGGGAAGTGTCCGCATGTGGCCGGCCCGAGTGTTCTGCTAGAAGCCGTTCACAGTGACTGGAGTCGCGCTGCTAAATAGATTATAAATGTTGTTGTTGTGGTGGTGTATGGTGAACAGGTCTGCGGATGAACGGAAACTTCGAGTACGCTCCAAAGCCGAACACTATGAAAAGGAACGGCGATAATAGGCTCGAACTCGCTGCCTTTCTGGCGCATCGAAGGTTTTGTGGAATACGCGAAGAGTGGGCACCAGCAAGGCGATATGTTGGTGGTGTTCCGCAAGGCGCTCACGCGGTAGGATTGGGCAAAGATAAGCCAGAGGGTGGAGATGCAAAGGGGATCCATCTTCTCTCACATTTAGTGTGGCTTGAACCTGCGCCCAAATGGAGACCTGAATGTGTTGGTTCCGCCGCAAGCAGCGGAGTTGCCGATGCAAAGAATATATAGGGTGGAATTCCTATGCCTGGGCCTTCCGGGCGGCTTACATAATCCCGGCGTTCCGAGGATCCAGCGTCTGGCCCGCTCATTGATGCAATCGCCATTAAAGAGCTTTTTTTTACCCCGTTATATTAAGGGTAAGCGATGGTCTTATATTATAATTGCTTTTACACAATCGAAGCGGGGCTGTGTGGCCTGTTCTAGTTTCAGAGTAAAAGTCATTTAGCCGATGTGGTGTGTTTGCAGGTAATTTGATTAAAAAGGGGGGTTCGAAGAGGGGGCTCATGTGTTCCGTAACTCTTCTTATGGAGTTCTGTTGCCTCCAAACGTAGATCACCGCAACTCCCCTGTGCCGCAGGGCCAAAAAGCAGCAGAGCTCCTGGCAGGCAAAGAGAGCTCCATCGCACAGATTGTAAGAACAGAGGTCACTAACATTGTGATTGGAGTCATAAGTTAACAAGAAATCTAACAAACAGAAACTACATAAACTTACCATTTCTGCAGCTTTGTAACGCTACTAAAATTAGAAATAGATGATTTGAATGGTTGAATATTTAAGAGATAATGTTGCAGTAACGTTGTAGTCATTACAATGAACCGTTGGTGTAGCGTGGGGGTTAATTATGTCTGTGTGAAAGATTTTATTGAAGTCCACGAGACCAAGCACGGTATGGGATTCAGTATGATTGTTTATGCTCTAAACTAGATATGCATATGATTGTTTCAAGCCGACCTAATGAAATTATCCTTTAAACTAGTTAAACATAGTGCATTGAATACCTTTCAGAGTATTTATTAACAAACCGTTGCAATACATTGTGAAAGTCAAAGTTGTGGGGAGCCTACAGGGCAAACATGTGACATACAATTTCAATGTAGGAAAGGGTTGTGACATAAGTCATCCACCATTGAAGGGCGCTGAGCACAAGGAGCTCCGATCTCTGAATAGTGCAATATTCAAATATGTATTTGGCTTCCTCAACTTGGGTAGCCACCAAACACCCATATCATTGTCATTTAAATGCAACATTATGTATTACATCTCTGCACACTAATGAAAAACTAAATAAACTTGGTGATTATGATAAGTCTAAATCACCTACAGGTTGAGGAGGAGAGGAACCTCTGTCTCTTCCACTTTGGCAGCTAGGGATATACAAGTAACAACTGCAAGTTACGTCATCCAGAGATTATCTTCTTATATTGCATTCACCCAATGATCAATCATGATGTCAACAAATGTTAGTATTGAGATGGACTTAAAGCCCCACTTCGACGCAACATTGCATGGATCTATCACCGCCAAAGCCCAATGCTGCAAAGATAGCAATGCCAATTGCATATTTTCTACATAATCATAACCATTTAATTTTATCCGCTATTTTTTTAGGGGAAAAACAAACTTATTGTGTAGTACATCATTCTCCTGTTTTCAACTTGTATTATAGTTCAAGCGCAGTACACTATAACTTTTTGAATCCCATAATTTTTTGGATTTTATATATGCTAAGTATTCCAAAACGTGTTGAGATAGCCAATGGCAAATGGATGCTTTAAAAAATTACAATATGTGACAAATATGAATAAACAAGGGTCCCCAAAAATGTCATTTTTATAATTCAATAAAAAGTTAAACTTTGGAAGAGAGACAAAGAAGTTCAAATACACCTTTGATTAATGGCTTCCCAGAAAGTGGTATTGAATAAAGTAGTGATAAGGATGATTTGAGTAAAACATGTAATCGCAGAAACATTGCCCCCAAATCAAGTTCCAAAAACTACAATCGACACCCCATGTAGGGCCTCACACCACCATTCATATTTGGGAATTCCAAATCTAAGAATAACACTCATCATATTCACCAATTACCAAACATTAAATTAAATAGACATTTTAAATTAAATTGAACAAACCAAGATGAAAAAAAATAGAAACCACTCGCGAACTAAACAACCAAGACCTCTAATCTATCAATAACCATGACCCCTATTTAAATACTTGAGCTTGGTCTTCTTCAAAGGTGAACATTGCAATGAAGAAACCTCTTGATCCATAATGGATATCTACTTCTCCCTTTATTTTCTAATGCCTTCAAACCTTAGGTCTCAGATCTAGCTCACATAGCCCTCAACACCTAAACTTACAAGTCAATCCTAGTTTAGTTAGGGCAACTATTTCTTGTTCCAGTTCTGTGTGGTCAAAGGTAGTGACAAGGCCTTTGTTAGTTACAATGATGTACTCAGATTTTATCCAAATATTTTCATTCCTTGCATTCCTATTGTGAGCTTGTAGAGTTGAAATAATCTTAATTTTTCATAGCATTCTAAAATAAACATTTGAAATCCATTTAAAAAATAGCCCCCCAAAAACCCCTGCCATTGATTTGCATTTTTGTTGCCCTAACTACGTAGCAGGAGCCCTGCTAATGTCATACTTGTGACCTAGTCCATCCACCACTACGTACCATAATGTGCCCTTATTCGTCTCACATATACATTGTTTTCAATATGATATACTTTTAAGAAAATTATGAGATTTATTTATTTATAATATGTATGTAATATTTTCAATGACAATTTATATTATTAATCCAAACAATAATAAAACACTTATTTTGATGTATAAATTACTTTAATAATAAAATACACAAACATTCATACATAATTAAATAAGAACTAATTAATTATAATTAAAGAATTAGCTGTATTATAGAGTCACACTTATTAAACCCCATCAACGTGGTTCCCTTTCCTTAATGCTCATAAATATTTATTTATTTATTTTATTATATAACAAAAAATTTAGTTTATTCTTATAATAATAATTAAATAGTAAAGAAGATGGGATTTATCCAATAGATCTCTATTCAATCTCCATTTGATAATTGATACCTGAAATTGCTCTTAACTAGCCTTAAAAGTTTTCTAAAAATGAAAAAGATAAAAATATGAGAAAAAAAACCACAAAAACTCAGCCGCATAGTGCACTGGTTACCTTATATAATGGAAGCTCAGCCGCTGCCCACACTGTGTCTGTGCACTAGTTTGTGATCTCAAACATTACTGCTTCCACTCTCAGTCTCACTCCTGCACGCACTCACAAGTTTTAAATCCTACTCTGTTTTGATCAAACATTAAGGAATAGTAATACTAATACTATCTAATATCTTCTCCTGAAAAAAACAATCTATAACTGAAAAGGCAAGGCATTGCGGAATGTAAAATGATACCTTGAAGAAAAATGAAAAATATTGATGTGAGTGCAATCGAAGCTGTCATTGCAGTAGCCATTGATAACAATTGTTGAATTGTTGATTGAATGCATGTTATGTTCATAGGGCAAAATTGTTGCTGTGTTGACGACTCTTCTTCCTGAGCGCCGCCTTGTTATGTGGACTAGTATGAAAGTGCATTTTCACGTAAGTCACGCAAAAGCCTAAATTTGATGGTCATATGGCCGTATTTACAATTTTTAGCCATAAAATACAATCTAATTTCTTTTGGAACCGTATTTAATTGCCTGGTAAAATTTTAAAGAGACCGTCAAATTTGTAATAGATTAATATTATTATTATTTATCCAATACATAATATTATTGTAGTATGAAGAATTCGAGTCTCTCTTCCTCATTTTTTTATTTGGATTTTTTTTCTTGATTTCATCTTTTCATAGTGGTCATATGGAAACAAAGACAAGATTCTAAGAAATTACATATATTTTACACATAAGATATCCACAAATTTTAACCATATTCTTTCCATTTACCTTATAACAATAATATTTTTGGAAAGAGTCAACTCATGTGATTTCTATATTATTAATGTCTAAACCAATCGTAAAGACAATTGTGTCCCATTTTTATTGGTGTAATTGGAATTGTATATGGAGCTACATTTACAAATGGTATTCTAAAGTAAGTGTCAAATTCCATCATAACATATGTGTTGGTGGTTCTATAGGGCACTTATGGGTTTATATATTATCCTTAAAATATGATCTAGATCTCCATTTAAAATGCCTACATCTATCTACATATTAGAGGTTAACCTCATCCTTCCATTCTTAACAATTAACAACTCTACTTCTAATAACTCTACTTCTAACTTATCATTCTAACATCCTGAAGTAATCTATGTTTTGGTTAATATGCTATGTGCAATAGGTCATTTTAATGACTATAATTTATTTTTATTATGGTTGTGCAAATTATCATTTGTTGCATGTAAATGAATAACATCTAACGCATAATTAGTTATTCTTATAAATAATTTTCAATCATCAATTGTTGGATGTGCATCTCTAAGATTTATGAGAAGTTGGTTAAACCTTTTTTGGCACTCACTACTTATTGTCTAAATACCCTATAAAAAGTAACAACTAATTTTAATTCTTCTCATAAAATTCATGCACGTCTATTACTATTGCATGGTGGTTTACCACTCACAGGGGAAACTATCCAAAATATCCTATCAAAATGATTGATATACCTCTGAAACTCATGTTTACATTTTAAAGAAATGTTTGACGAAGCCACACATCTATGTTTTGCAGAAATATTTCTCTAATGAAGCTCATTTACTCGATCAATTATATTTTATATGTCAAGTATCTTCTTGAAAAATTGTGTTTCTTGTCTCTGTAATTCAACACAATATGTGATTGTGATTTATAGTGTTGAATGATTTTTTGATGCTCCAATATTGAATGTTGTAACTCTAGTGGGTGAAATTAATAGGTAAAACTATTATAATATTGTCTTCGATACTTGAAAATGGAAAGATTGACACATATTTACCACACATAAAAGTTCCTAATTTGTCATTCTCTCACACATGGATGTTATTTTATGAGTCGACCTTTCTAGTACATTGTTAAACACATACAGGAACCTCACTATCTATTTAAACCTTGTTAAATATACAACACAGACATCTCCAAACTGTTATATCAATTTGCTTATATAAAAGTTAGGTTTGCTAATTGATATTGATCGATCTAGTCAAAACTGACTTGCTCCAAGTAACGACTATTTCATACAATTAAACTCATCTTTAGGGTGGGCCCATAATCCTAACGTGTCACTGCCATGAGGAGTTATTCAATTAACCTTATATACAAAAAGATCAAGGTATCATTCAAAAGTGATTTGACACTTATCTAGAATTCATTTATACACTATTACACACTGACCAAATCTACCATATTATTTCTAATTTGAAAAACTATCACTAGGAGTATCCATAATTAAATTACTAAGCATATTTTTGATGGGTTTTTTGACATACCAACTTAGGCAAGGTGAAAATCCACCCAACCTCTCTTGAAAGGAGATGGAATCTATATACACATAATATTTCTAAACTTGATCAATTATTGATGCTTTATCTCTTACAGGAACCCATCGAGTCTCAATCTCTCTAAGTGCATGCCTTAAAAGTTGTACCAAAAAAGTGGTGGGTAGATCATTGGTGATTTTTAGGATTGTTGTCCCTTATACCGCCACTCTCTATCAATCCATCCTTCTCCTATACTCTTCCCTAAGCCTTGCCTCTTCTCTTACACACTCTTCCAAGCAATTTAATGCCTCACTTAGCCCCTTCTTAAGCCTAAAACCCTTTTTGATAGTTTACAATGCACTGTCAAGCTAGGTCAGCCCTGTATTTAATTTTTTTAAAGCACATTATGGGTCTAGGTCAGCTTTGGCCCACCTAGACTGGGACCTAACTTATTTTTATCAAAAATAATATAGGGTCAAATTAGGTTGACCATGACAACTAAACTTTCAAAAAGGTTTAAGGTTAGATTCAACTATATATATACATTCATTTCACCATTTATAAGAGAGAAAATAGAGTTAATTATTCGTTTACGCTTCTTTACAATCTCCTCTTCGACCATTCTACTTGAGGAGCTATTTTTTAGAGTTTATACTTAGAGAAGAATATTATCTTGTAGAAAAGACTTGAATGCTTAGGCATTTATTAGTGATCCTGATAAACCATAACAACCTCTTCCAAAGTACCTTTGGCCAAGGGAGAGATTGCATCTAAATAGGTTTATCTTCAAGAGAAGTATCTTTAATTTTATCTCTATATGTTAGTAGATAAAAGTAGCATAAGTAATGGATTTAAAATATGTTACTCTCTTTATGCATTAGAGTTTTATCTATACATAGCTTAATTAGGATATTCCTATGCATGTTTACTTTTTATGTTAGTTACCTCCACTTTGTGCCACAAATTTTAGTTAGCACTATATTAGATTTTACTTTAATTTGCATATACTTAGTGAATATGAAAACATAGAACCTAGCTAGGGTTATTACATGGTTTTGATTAGAGGCTTTGGAACCCTCTCTAGTGATATTATTATGGTAAGAGACCCTTTAGTTAGGTCTAGTTTATCCATCTTAGTCATGACTCTAAATATCTAATCTATCAAAAATCAAAAGTGTAATTAGGATTTATCTTCTCCAAGCTAAGATTAATTAATAAGTCAATAACATTTTTCTTTGTACACATTTTGATGAACCCAATGTGAATCAAACCATTTTATGCTTTCTTTCACACATTTATTTTATCATCATATTGAATATTTAAATTTTTACAGTACTATATAAAACCTATTGGTATAGTTCTAATAGTCGGTGCTCAGGTTTAACACATAGTTTCCCTAAAAAGATTATGGTCTATCTATGTAGGTCTTCTCAAATTATAGGTGAATGGATTGATCATTTCAACACAATCTTCTTCTTCAGTTATAATATCACATATAGTCAAACTAGTCAACTATGTTCATTGTTTTTATTTTCAACACATAGGTTTGCAGACATAGTCAAGCCTACCGATTTTATTTGTAACTTGTTTTTAACACAGGTTTCATAAACTTCATCGAGTCAGTTGACTTTGTTCACACAATTTTTGAATTAGCACTTGAGAATCACAACATAAAATTTTACAATCTAATTATCTTCAGACCCACCAATGTTCATTCATACCTTCTTTATCATTTCAACATTTCATTTCTAGTTCTATTTTTCACAAGTTTGTAGTCTATAAAATAGTATCCCTATAGGAAACTAGGTTAACTAGCTCGATGCCATTTTATAGATTATCTTCTATATAGGAGATATAGTTGACCTAATCAATTATGTTCTTTTAGATCTTGCTTCTACATATAGTAGTGACCCAGTCAACTTTGTTCTATTTTATTTACATACAATATCTACTAAACTGACTATGTAATCTTCACAGTCAATGGAATTAACTTTATTGTGTTAGTAATTAGCCCACCTTTCATTTTAGTTACTTGCATGCTTAGAGTAACAAACATAGTTTAATTAGATGGTTTTTTAATTTATCGATTTAGTCACACTATTTTTCTCTTTTACACACACTCCCAAATCATTTTACATAAAAATACATTAAATATTTTTCTTTCCAAGGTCTACCTACTTGGATTTCATCACCAAAGGGCAAGCCAA
This sequence comes from Torreya grandis, assembly GCA_037957365.1. Classification (NCBI taxonomy): domain Eukaryota; kingdom Viridiplantae; phylum Streptophyta; class Pinopsida; order Cupressales; family Taxaceae; genus Torreya; species Torreya grandis. The sequence goes on along the minus strand of JARHVA010001681.1, from coordinate 735,353 downwards.
CTTAGTTTTCTAACCAAGTATAAACACATGGTTAATGGTATATATTGTCAAAGCACATGACACCCTTATCACTACACGATTGTGAATTAAGAGGGTAGGCCCCAATATGAAGCCAATACTATCACTGATACAGATCGATTTCATTCTTAAAACTATACATAGATTAATTTCTAGTTCCTACTTCTAGCCAACTTCCCATCTCATTAATTTCAAATTTTATTATAACTTAACAACACTTAAGGATGACAAATTAGTTAGTATTTACTTTTAAGTTTACTGCTTGCCATTTGATCATTGTATTTTATTTTAAAAAACTTTCATTAACCAATGTTAGTGCAAGGTTTGTGTTGTGTGTTCCAATTGAATCAATCACATTGGCCCAATTATTTATTTTCTTCATCTCATTTGCTTAGATATTATCTTGAAAAAATGTTTTAGAAGATTATCATTATGTCGACCCAGTCTCTTACAGACTATCAGTATTGCTTACCTTCAATACACATTGACCCTATATAACTATGTATCTTATCAACCGATTCAGTTTTCCCTTTTTAAGTACATAATTGACATGTCTAACTGTTTATATTTTTCATCTATTCAATTCCCCCTTTTTAAGTAAATATTTGACTTGTTAGAATATGTACCTTTTTCATCTATTTAATGTCTTCATCTGTAGTACATAGCTGACCCATATGACTGTGCATCCTTTTATCCTATTCTAATTTCATCCTCTATTGAACATAGTCAACACATATGACTGTGTATCATTTTACCCATTCCAATTTTATATTCTACAAAATGTTGTCGACTAGTTTGACTGTCTTTTGCATCATGTTCTATGGACCTTTCTAATTGACTTTGTCAACCCAATAGATTTTGTACCTGTTGGTTGATAGTGTTCTATGTTTGATCAAATCTATCTCTATTTTTATTCCTTATTTCTTGATCTCAGATTATTTCTTCAAACATCACGATATCCCCTATCAAAATATTTTGGACAATTTAAATCTATTTAGAAACTATATGGGATGTTGTTTTTTTCCTATCTTCACTACCCAACAGGATCTTCACTCTTAGAACACCTCTTCTTCTCCCTCATCTTACAATTGAAACATGGTTCAAATCACTCCAATAGGTGAGATTGGTGGCTCAGATCATTTTCACACTTATCAAGATAATTTTAACCTTAAAAAATCTCATCATAATATGCGGGTGATTGATACAAACCTATCCAATAACCCCAGAATAAATATGCCACCTAGTAACCCTCCCCCTAATACCAATACAATGAATCCTCCTACCAACACCAACCCACCAATTAATAAAACTCAAATTCTTGCATAAATAACATAAAAGTGAACATCATGCAAACATCTAATACCTCTCAAATGATGACACTATAGCATCATTTGATAAACATGGATAATCGGCCTCCTATTCTACTTACTGAAAATAGTCAAAATTTGATTCCTCCACCTCTTAAAGATGCTATAGGAAATGTTATTCCCCAACCTATTATGCATAATAAGATGCTTCAACACATAAAATGAGAATTTATCCTCTTTCATTGTATCCATTGACATTAGTAATATATTTACAACTATTAAATACAAATAGACTAACGACCCTATATATTTTCTTAAGGCATTCAATAATATTTATAAAGAGTAGATCCAAACTAATACCTTAGTCACAACCAAATTTTTAGTTAAAACCTTCACTGGTGATGCATTATTATGGTATAACCAACTTCCCTAATATTTTATATGGTAACTTGAGGATTTAGTCAATACTTTAGTTAAATAATTCCAACATAATGATCTTCCTAAAAATTATCTTAGTCATTTCATCAATGCTAAGAAATCTCCTACCGAATCAACTCATGATTTTATCAAATGATGGAAATATTTGGATCACAAGGCTGATCACAATATGACTAATGATAACTTGTTTAAATTTTTCATAATGACATTAACATCTTCACTCCAATAAAAGTTTTGAACTTTCACTTCCAAAATATCAAATGATGCTCTTGACCAAACTAAGCATCAAGACTTCCAAATGAAATCGTTTGAACCCAACACTAAAGTCATCATGGGATCTTTCCAACATTTAACCAATGCAATAACAAGAAATATTCCTCAACCTAAACCAAGAGTAGCTAAGGAAAAAAATCCCCAACCTTCCCATATGTCATTAACCATGCAATAAATGAAACAAATTTTAATGCCTTCTAAACCATTCACTTATAATCCCCTTAAATGATATGACCCTAATCAATTTTGTTGGTTTCATGTTGATATAGATCATTCCCATGAGACATGTCAGGGGCTTACCAAATTTTCTATCTCTTTTATATTATAATATTCATTCAATCATGATGCCATGACCAAAATTCTTTATCAAGATTATGCTAATGCCTCTCAAAAGAAACAAACTTCCAAAACTTCTTCCTTTAACAATCCCAAAACTTTCTCTACATCCAACCCTCAACAATCAACCAAGGATATTTATGTAAATACATCTAATTATGTAAATACATCTAACTTTAATTATCAATGCAAACCAACCCATAAAGATCCCACTGCCAAACCAAAGAAACCATGATTAAAAGAGCAACATTTAAAAGATACCACTAACACTAACTTACCTTCATAAATTAATGAGGAACCACTTTCTCAATCTGAACCTCCAACCACTTCTCTTCATCCTAAACATATTTTACCCTCCAAGCCTCGTGTTGATTCTTCTTCTTCCAAAACTCATTAGAATTTCTTAGAAGAACTTAACTCTATGCCTTGTAAAATTTCTCTCATGGAGTTAGTTCACACTTGTCCCTATCATTGTAAATTATTAATGAAACAAATCCAAGAAATCAAAGAATCATCTTCCTTAGAAGAGGAACAACTTTCTCACGAGCGTCAACCAATAAAATTTCATACCATTGAATCTATTTGTCCTTCTTCAAAACCTTTCATAGAGTTCCTTAAAGAAGACATGACCAATGATGAAATTATCTTTTAAATCGATGATCAACCTCTCTTTATCAAAATATCCATTAATACTACCCTCATTCACAAAGTATTGGTAGATGAAGGGTCAAGAATTAATGTGGCATCTCTTTGGCTCATTCAATAACTCAGATATAATAAATATCATCTTAAACACACTCATTTAACATGTCATGGATTTGACAAGACCAATAAATAGTTGTTTGTTTGTATTTGGTTACCTCTTACTTTTGGACCTAAAACTATACGTACCAAGATTATGGCCTCGATTTACTATTATCCTATAATATACTTCTAGGACACCCATAAACCCATTGCATGCAGGCTGTTACCTTTTTTGGAAGATAATGTATCAAGTTTATTCATAATGGAAAATGATGTAAACATGAGGCTGATCTTAACCTATGGAGTATTTAACTTTCCAATCCTATAACTTAATATACGATTCCCACAATTATAAAAATAAATAACACACCTTTACATGAATTCGTCAATATGAATCCATATTTACAAGTCACTCTTACTAATTCTAACAATGATGAACCAAATGATTTTAAAAATACATGCAATACTACTAAACTAGCTCCTTATATTTTAGAGTGGTTTCTTCCTTCCTTGTTACCTCATGATTGTACCATCCCTCTTATCGATGGGATCACAGATTTACCACCTCCATGTAATGCACTTAAAGCATCTTATACAAAATATTATTTCACTTCTTTATGACTATAGAGTGGCTATGCTATTTCAAGGACCTTTAACTATGTCATCGCATAAATTTAGTGATATAGGTATCTCCCTCTCGGATTTTCCTTTAGACACACAAGAATGTACTATCTCTTCAACCTATGATGATAACTATATTATGGCCCAAGCTCAATCAAGAGACTTGGATGTTCAACAACATCAGGACACTTAGCTAAAGTATATGATTTTAATTGTGATGTTCATATTATTTATAGATATATTGGGTTAGAACTTAAAGGTTATGTACCTGTAGTTAATTCTCTAATCCTTATGTGGTTGAACAAATCTTACCTCTCAAACCTTTGAAACTTATAGAACCTTCTATACCTCCCATCACTCTACCATATCCTCTCCCTATCCAAAATTATAATGATATACCTATTATCAATCCAATTGAACCTAATCAACCTTATTCTATAGTTATACCTAATCCTGAGATCACTCTCAATGCCAAGGCTACAAATATATGCCAGATACATTCTGAATATGATTTTCATGGTAAAAAAATCATTGATCTTGAAGTAGATGTGGAATATTATAGGCATCTACCTACATTACCTAGAAATGAAGCCATTCTTAAATTACTCCATGCTCAAGAACCTTAATTCCCTCGATAACACCAAAACCTTTAGAATTTCAAGTGAAAGGGCTGTCATTTTAACAACTTAATTGTTAGCATCGACCCAAAAAACAATCCCATTTCTTCTCTTCCCAATATGACATATCATTTTCACTGTGAAAATTTCATGCTTATTGAAGAAACCTCGAGAATAAAATATGGCACACCCTCGTGTCCTTGACCTATCACTATTTCTAGAGAACTCATACCAACCAAACATGATAAATTTAGTCTATTATTCAATAAATATCATGATACTTTCACTTGTTCATATGAGGACATGCTTGACATTGATCCCAGTATCATGGTGCACAACATAATCACATACCTTGACACCAAACTCATTCGGAAAAAAATAATAAAAATTTCCCCCAATGATTCCACTTTATGTCATTAAAAAATTATCAAAATATTAGATGCCAAGTTTATCAAACCTATGGACTATTTTGAATGGGTGTCACACATTATTACCATTGATAAAATATTACCTTGGTGCTTTTCATTTGCATCAACTTTCATAATCTCAACCTCATTTGTCCCAAGGATAATTTTCCATTACCTTTGATAGATGCAATCATTAATTCCACTACCAGATACAAAATTGTTTACCTTATGGATGGTTTTTTTGGCTAAAATTAAATTCATATCGCCCTTGAAGACAAACACAAGACAACATTCACTATGGAATGGGGAACTTATTTCTATGTTAAGATGCCCTTTAGCCTTAAAAACATCAAAGTGAAATATCAATGAGCTATGACCCACATTTTTCATGAGCTTATACATAAGATTATGGAAATATATATGGATGATGTCATTACTAAATCCAAAAGTCATAAAACCCATCTTTCAGATCTTGTTATCATCTTTGATCGACTCATCAAATATAAATTTAGATTCAACCCCTACAAATGTGTTTTTGACATTACAATGATAAATTTCTAGGGTTATTAGTCTCTCTTCATGTTATGGATGTTGATCTCACTAAAATCAATGTTATAGTCAACATGACTATTCCTCATTCCATTCTAAATATTTATACTTACCTCGACAAGCTTGGGGCAAACTAACGATTTACCCCCAAAATGGCTTATCACATTTATTTTTTAATTCCAATATTAAGAAAGGTAATGCTTTAAAATAGTCAGATTCTTGTGAAAAGGCATTTAGCAACTTTGTTATGTATACCTTTTTTATAACTGATCACAAGATGGAATTACTACAAGAATCCTATCCAATGAAAATGCCTAGACTGTTGTAGATTGGTTTATGATTAGAGATACTAAAAGGGCTAGTGATCTATATGTATTACTGTTTCCTTGACCATCAAATAATGTTTTCAATTTTTTGACACTTTGAACCAATGTATATAATTCTTTATCAAAAGTTGGATAATTTCCTACTACACTTGTGAAGGTCTCATAATGATAGTAGATAAGCTTCTTTCCCTGCATTAAATTAGCTCCCATAGCATAATCACTTACTTTTGTCTCAACCTCAAATGGTTGTTGCAAATAAGGAAGTACCACGACTAGAGTAGTACTAATTTTTTATTTCAAAGTATCAAAGGCCTTTTGATGATTACCTCCCCACTAAAACTTTATTTAATACTAGTCAAAGAATGCAAAGGTGATGCAATATATGACAAATGAGCAATAAACTTTCTCCAATACTGTACTACACCAAGAAAACTTCTAAACTCAATTACATTATTAGGTTTAGGCCAATTAACAATGGCTGCCACTTTTACAGGATCAATTTTCAATTTTCTATGTCGTATAATGTAACCTTAGTAAATCAAAGAGGTTTTACCAAATTCACATTTTGACATTTTCAAATAATTTTTTTCTCTTCTTATTGCATCTATGACTTTCTTAATATAGATCAATTGATCTTCCCAAGATTGACTAAAGATCAAAATATCATCTAAGTAGACTATAACAAAATTATCAAGAAATGATCTGAAAACATTATTCATCAAATGCATGAATGTAGCCAATGCATTACATAACCTGAAAGGCATGACAAGCAATTTAAAAAATCCATATTTTGTATTAAAATAAGTTTTATACACATCACCGTCATTAATCCTAACCTAATGATAACTACTTTTTAATTATAATTTAGTGAAATAAACATCATTTTTAACTGATCCAATAAATCATCAATACGAGGAAGAGGGTAATAGTTCTTAATAGTAATTTTATTTAAATCATGAAAATTAACACACATTCATCATGTGACATCTTTCTTTAGCACCAAAATGATAAGCAAACCAATATGAGATGAACTTGGATGAATAACACCTTTTTCCAAAAGTTCCATTACTTGATTTTTGATTTCCTCATTTTCTATCACTAATAACCTGTACATGCCAATGTTAGGGAGAGGAGAATATTGAATTAACTAAATTTGATGTTGAACTCCTCTTTTATGGGGAAACCCCTTAGGATCTTGAAAGACATCATCATAACTAGAAATGATTTCAACCAATTCATTATTATGCCTAGGATCATAATTTTCCAAATCTTGTCAATATTATTTTTCCATAGACTTCATCAACATGAGATAAAAAGTCTTGCTTGAATTAACTAGTCTTTTCATTTGCCCTATTGAAACCAAGCAAAGTACTTATTTTCCTCTCTATAGAAGATTACCTTTCTATCATAAAGATAAGGGATTCCAAAAATAATTCCACATATGTTCAAAGTGACTACATCTAAATCAACCTCACTATCAAACTTTGATGTGATTGCATATCTTAATCTTCAAGTTTTTGTTACTTGTAGTTTTGCATTATCACATACCCAACCTAGTGGATAAAGCTTCGAATGGGGATTGGTTTGTAAGTCTAACTTTGTAACAACCTCCTCAGAATAAAATTTGCTTGAGATCCACTATCAAATAGAGTGTCAATTGTTTTATGTTTAGAAACAACTCTAATGTGGAACAATTGTCCCCTTACAAAGTCCATGGAAATAATTTCCCAATGATGGGTAGGAATAGGTAAAGGAGTGTAAAGTCACAATTTCTTATTATTAGGCTTGCTTTTGGTACAAATACCACACCCATTAATGTATTTGGCAACATGTTCTTACATACGGGGCCAGTAAAAATACATTTTGAAATTTGAAACCATTTTACCAACTCCAAAATGACCAAAAATAAGAGAAGTGTGAGCTTCCCTAGTCATGTGCACCCTTTCATTTTGAGGAATTAAAAGTTTACCCAAATGATACAAAAGACCATTATACACATCAAGTCTTCATACACATCCTTAAATTCAACATCATCAATATATTATTATTTATAACTTTCATGAGATGAAGAACCATGCCCTAAACGAATAAATGCAACTACCATAGGAGGCCTAGAAAGCATGTTAGCAACTTTGTCTTGTATACCTTTTTTATGCTTGATCACAAGATGGAATTACTATAAGAATCCTATTAAATGAAAATGCCTAGACTGTTGTAGCTTGGTTTATAATTGGAGATACTAAAAGGGCTAGTGATCTATATGTATTACTATTTCCTTGTCCGTCAAGTAATCTTTTCATTTTTTAACACTTTGAACTAATGCTATAATTCTTTATCATAAGTTGGATAATTTCCTACCGCACTTGTGAAGGTCTCAGAATGATAGCAGATAAGCTTCTTTCCCTGCATTAAATTAGCTCCCATAGCATAATCACTTACTTTTGTCTCAATCTCAAATGGTCATTGCAAATCAGGAAGTACCAAGACTAGAGTAGTACTAATTTTTTATTTCAAAGTATCAAAGGCCTTTTGATGCTTGCCTCCCCACTAAAACCCTATTTAATGCTAATCAAAGAATGCAAAGGTGATGTAATATATGACAAATGAGCAATAAACTTTCTCCAATACTATACTACACCAAGAAAACTTCTAAACTTAATTACATTATTAGGTTTAGGCCAATTAACAATGGCTGCCACTTTTACAGGATCAATTTTCAATTTTCTATGTCTTATAATGTAACCTAAGTAAATCAAAGAGGTTTCACCAAATTCACATTTTGACATTTTCAAATAAATTTTTTCTCTTCTTATTGCATCTATGACTTTCTTAATATAGATCACATGATCTTACAAAGATTGACTAAAAATCAAAATATCATCTAAGTAGACTATAAAAAAATTATCAAGGAATGGTCTGAAAACATCATTCATCAAATGCATGAATGTATCCAATGCATTACATAACCTGAAAGGCATGACAATCCATTTAGACAATCCCTATTTTGTATTAAAAAACGTTTTACACACATCACCGTCATTAATCCTAACATGATGATAACCACTTTTCATGTATAATTTAGTTAAATAAACATCATTTTTTAACTGATCCAATAAATCATCAATATAAAGAAGAGGATAATGGTTCTTAATAGTAATTTTGTTTAAATCATGAAAATTAACACACATTCACCATGTGACATCTTTCTTTAGCACCAAAATGATAGGCAAATCAATAGGAGATGAACTTGGATAAATAACACCTTTTTCCAAAAGTTCCATTACCTGATTTTTTATTTCCTCATTTTCTAGCACTAATAACTTGTACATGCCAATGTTAGGGAGAGGAGAATCTTGAATTAACTAAATTTGATGTTGAATTCCCCTTTTAGAGGGAAACCCCTTAAGATCCTGAAAGACATCATCATAACTAGAAATGACTTCAACCAATTCATTATTATGCCTAGGATCATAATTTTCCAAATCTTGTCAGTATTTTTTTCCTTAGACTTCATCAACATGAGACAAAAAGTCTTGCTTGAATTAACTAGTCTTTTCATTTGTCCTGTTGAAACCAAGCAAAGTACTTATTTTCCTCTCTATAGAAGATTGCCTTTCTATCATAAAGATAAAGGATTCCAAAAGTAATTCCACATATGTTCAAAGGGACTACATCCAAATCAACCTCATTAATGAACTTTGATGTGATTGCAAATCTTAATCTACAAGTTTTTGTTACTTGCAGTTTTGCATTATCATATACCCAACCTAGCGGATAAAGATTCGGATCAGGATTGGTTTGTAAGTCTAAATTTTTAACAACCTCCTTAGAAATAAAATTTGCTTGAGATCCACTATCAAATAGAGTGTCAATTATTTTATGTTTAGAAATAACTCTAATGTAGAACAATTATCCCCTTACAAAGTCCATGGAAATACTTTCCCAATGATGGGTAGGAATAGGTAAAGGAGTGAAAAGTCCCAATTTCTTATTATTAGGCTTGCTTGTGGTATAAAGACCACAACCATTAATGTATTTGGCAACATGTTCCTATGTACGGGGCTAGTAAAAATTCATTTTGAAATTTGAAACCATTTTACCAACTCCAAAATGACCAAAAATAAGAAAAGTGTGAGCTTCCCTAGTCATGTGCACCCTTTCATTTTGAGAAATACAAAGTTTACCCAAATGATACAAAAGACCATTATAAACATCAAGTCTTCATACACATCCTTAAAGTCAACATCATCAACATATTATTATTTATAACTTTCATGAGACAAAGAACCATGATCTAAACGAATAGATGCAACTACCATAGGAGGCCTAGAAAGCATGTTAGCAACTTTGTTATGTATACATTTTTTATACCTGATCACAAGATGGAATTACCACAAGAAGCCTATTCAATGAAAATGCCTAGACTGTTGTAGCTTGGTTTATGATTGGAGATACTAAAAGGGCTAGTGATCTATATGTATTACTATTTCCTTGCCTATCAAGTAATGCTTTCATTTTTTAACACTTTGAACCAATGCATATAATTCTTTATCATAAGTTGGATAATTTCCCACCGCACTTGTGAAGGTCTCAGAATGATAGTAGATAAGGTTCTTTCCTTGCATTAAATTAGCTCCCATAGCATAATCACTTGTTTTTTTCTCAATCTCAAATGGTTGTTGCAAATCAAGAAGTACCAAGACTAGAGTAGTACTGATTTTTTATTTCAAAATATCGAAGGCCTTTTGTTACTTGCCTCCCCACTAAAACCCTATTTAATACTAGTCAAAGAATGCAAAGGTGATGTAATATATGATAAATGAGCAATAAACTTTATCCAATACTGTACTACACCAAGAAAACTTATAAACTCAATTACACTATTAGGTTTAGGCTAATTAACAATGACTGCCACTTTTACATAATCAATTTTCAATTTTATATGTTGTATAAAGTAACCTAAGTAAATCAAAGAGGTTTTACCAAACTCACATTTTGACATTTTCAAATATTTTTTTCCCTTCTTAATGCATCTATGACTTTCTTAATATAGATCTCATGATCTTCCCAAGATTGAATAAAGATCAAAATATCATCTAAGTAGATGATAAAAAATTTATCAAGGAATGGTCTGAAAACATCATTTATCAAACGTATGAATGTAACCAATGCGTTACACAACCTGAAAGGCATGATAAGCCATTCAAACAATCCCTATTTTGTATTAAAAGAAGTTTTATACACATCACCATCATTAATCCTAACCTGATGATAACCAATTTTCAAGAATAATTTAGTGAAATAAACATCATTTTTAAACTGATCTAATAAATCAACAATACGAGGAAGAGGGTAATGGTTCTTAATAGTAATTTTGTTTAAATCATGAAAATTAACACACATTCACCATGCGACATCTTTCTTTAGCATCAAAATGATAGGCAAACCAACATGAGATGAACTTGGATGAATAACACCATTTTCTAAAAGTTCCATTACCTACTTTTTGATTTCCTCATTTTCCAGCACTAATAACCTATACATGCCAATGCTAGGGAGAGGAGAATCTTGAATTAACTAAATTTGATGTTGAACTACCCTTTTATGGGGAAACCCCTTGGGATACTGAAAGACATCATCATAACTAGAAATGATTTCAACCAATTCATTATTATGCCTAGGATCATAATTTTCCAAAGCCTGTCAATATTATTTTTCCCTAGACTTCATCAACATGAGACAAAAAGCCTTGCTTGAATTAACTAGTCTTTTCATTTGCCCTGTTGAAACTAAGCAAAGTACTTATTTTCCTCTCTATAGAAGATTGCCTTTCTATCATAAAGATAAGGGATTCTAAAAATAATTCCACATATGTTCAAAGGGACTACATCCAAATCAACCTCATTAACGAACTTGGATGTGATTGCAAATCATAATCTACAAGTTTTTATTACTTGCAGTTTTACATTATCACATACCCAAACTAGTGGATAAAGCTTCGGATGGGGATTGGTTTGTAAGTATAACTTTTTAATAACCTCCTTAGAAATAAATTTTTCTTGAGATCCACTATCAATAGAGTGTCAATTTTTGTATGTTTAGAAACAACTCTAATGTGGAACAATTCATTTCTTTTCTTATCAACATGCATAGATTTCTATTTTGAAGAAGAATCAACATTTGATTACTTAGTACTAAAAATAGAAATAGAAGAACCATTTTGCAATCCCATGGTTGTAATCTCAATTTCATCCCTTGAATCTAAACCTAGATTCTAAACCATAGCATCATTTTTCTTTTCTTTCTTTTAAAACCTTTTAAGTCTTAATGCAGGATGTTATTTACAACGCTTAGATTCATCGTGATTTTTATTACAATGATTAAAAGTTGGATTTCCCTCTTATTTTTTAATAGTAATAGTGGATTTTTGTTTAACCATTCCTAAACTTTGCCCTTTTGATTGTTTAGCATCAAATCGCTTACTTTTAACTTTAGGAAAAGATTATTTTGATTGTTTTCCTCTTGCCTCTAAGTGAGTGGCTTAAACACATACTTCATCTAAATTAGTGATATTGAGAATAATAATCATGTGCCTCAAATAACTATACAACCAACCTATGTATTTAAGTAGTGTTTCTTATGTATAAAGAGGAATATTCAAAAGTAAAGATTTTCTCCTAAATTCTTGTGTATAATCCTGAACACTTTGGCCTTTAATTTGTCTAAAATTTTTCCAACTCATCATGGCTTCTCACATATATCCTAATGGATAAAATTGATTTCTGATTTCATCAACAAATTCACTCCAAGTAGAGCTTGAGTTACCTTTTTTAAGCTTGTTTTCCTTCAACTTACTCTCTCACCAGATGAGAGTTGTGCCTCCCATACAAAGAGTAGCCAAGTGAATTTTGGCCTCATCCTCAGTAATCTTTTGGACCCTATAATATACTTTAATTTGATTTATCAAGTTATGCAACTTTTCTACATCAATTTCACTATTAAACATTAGCAACTCAAACTTAATGTCTAATTTTAGTGAAGGAAGAGATTCAACAATTTTCTTATCTTTACCATCATTTACAGAGGAGGAAGGTTTATTAGATTCTTTACTACCTTCATCACCCTCCATTTTCTTGTCTTTCCCGGTAATGTTCCTCAACTATGCCCTTAATTTTTAAGAAGGCTTGGTGGAAAGCTCTTTCAGACTCAAACTCTTCTCCTGACTTTTTAGAAGCACGTCTTAAACAAATCTCTGGATTGTACTCTACTAGTACTCTTTAAACCCATTTAGACTTAGACCTTGTCAACATACACTAGCAATCCACACTATTAAAACACAACTAAGCTATGATACCAAAAATTTGATTCGTAAATGAAAATTATCAAGTTTCAAAAAACCAAAAAATTACTAATTTTTTATAATAAATCCAATTCTTTTTGTCTTTTATGATTTAAAAGAATTAAAAATATTGATTTTAGACTGAATTAAAGAGCTAAATATATAAAAATTAGATAGACAAGAAAGATATCACTAGCAAGACTCGATAACAGAGTTTGGGTTTTGAGGCCTACATCTCCAGGTCTACTCTAATTGAGGATCATTCCATTAAATTATCGCATCAAAAGGCTATAATTTTTTTTTGAATGTCTTAAAAATATTTCCTAAGGTCTTTTCTCTAATAGAATACTTCTCTTAAGCTAAATAATTAATCTCAAGGCACCATACTCTCTAAGTATCTACACTCTTTAATTTTTCTAATACATAGTCTAAAGGAAATTACCCTTCAAATAGGAATTAGTCTCCTTATATACTATTTGTTCCCTTGAGCCCAATGGTAGGGCACTTATATTTTTACCCAAATGAGCTTGGTTTAAAACCCATCGCTATTGATGGCGAGATTCAAAACAATATTTAATCCCACATGTGGGAAGTGGGAATAAATTTTATATTTTAAAATGTTCGGGATCCTCCTTTGTTATTACCGACATGCCTTTTTGTGAGCTAAGGCACTAAACTTAGTCGATGGTTACTTGACCCAATTTGGCATTATGGCATATGACTTGTCATGGTTATAAGTTGGCAGTCGACTCCTCCATGTGGCAAGGTTTTAACTCTTCCATGTGGTAACTTGAAGACATGAACTTGGTCTTTGTGTTGTATTTTTACAATGCAAACATATATATCCCACATACATGGGTTTACAAAGTAATAAAAGGTTTAAATATAACTAAAAATGCATTGAGTTGCAAAGTAAGGTGGTAAAGGCACCCCTCCTCACAAAAAGTGTATCGACCCTCAACGAGCAAATAGTGGGGCTTATTTGACCATCACCATACGCTGTCAAAGACAAAAGCCAAACATATATATGCTTAGGAGTTATTTAAACAAGAAATCAACCATATATATGCTTACGAGTTATTATCTATGTATATGTTGAAACAGTCAGTCAACAGTAAACACGAATATGCCCTTTTATATTCCAACGTACAACCCACGTTCACGTTCAAACAACAAAAATGTCCACAAGAAGAGTTTTTCAATCCAAAATAACGTTACTTACACGGCAACAATTTCCCTATATAAACACACACATACATTCATTCAAACAGCACAAGCACTCACAAATTCAACGATTGTTATCAATGGCTACGGCTATGGCACTTTCGATTGCACTCACAGCAACATTTTTGATTTTCTTCCAAGGTAAAATTTTACATTCAGCATTGCCTTGTCTTTTTAGCTATCAAAGTAGAGTAATATGTTAACGTAGAGTGCACTGCATGCAGGCGTGAGAGTGAGAGTGGAAGCAGCAACGTTTGAGATCACAAACCAGTGCACAGACACAGTGTGGGCAGCGGCACAAAAGGGCAATCATGGAGCATCCAAGTTCCCGCCGGAACAAAAAGTGGCAGAATTTGGGGCCGCACTGGCTGCTCCTTCGACGGCAACGGTCGAGGCACCTGCCAAACCGGTGACTGCAATGGCATGCTCAGCTGTCAAGCTTCTGGGCAGGTTCCTACAACTCTTGCGGAATATACCCTCAACGGAGACGGGAATAAGGACTTCTACGACATCTCTCTGGTCGACGGATTCAATCTGCCCCTCTCCATCACCCCCTCCACCTCTGGCTGCCAAAAAATAGGGTGCCTGAGCGACATTAATTCTGTGTGTCCGAATGAGCAGAAGGTGGCTGGAGGATGCAAGAGTGCTTGCGCTGCATATAATAAACCAGAATACTGCTGCACAGGGGCCTTTAACACGCGCGAGACGTGCCCACCCACCAACTTCTCCAAGATTTTCAAGGATAAATGCCCCCAGGCCTACAGTTATGCCTATGATGATCCCTCCAGCACCTTCACCTGTCCTGCCGGTTCTGACTATAAAATTGTCTTCTGCGGTTAACAACCGTCTCCATTTCTCTTTCTCTGTGCTCCGCATCATGCGTCCGAGCTTCCATGTTATACATTAAATAAAGTAAATAGGAAAAGACCCGGCTTAAAACCCAAGCCGGAAGGAAATAAATAAATAAAGACGACACTATGTTATCCACTAGTTTTATTTAAACTCGTACGACATTCTATAAAGTTATAACCTTGGTTTATTTATTTTCCTCTCCTCTCTCTCGGTGAGAAAATGTGTATTTTTAATATGATGAATTACGGATTGTGATATGAAATGTTGATTTAAAATGATCTACACTAAAGATAAAATCTGGA